>QLTV01004248.1:452620-464700 GCA_003457575.1 Thermophis baileyi | reverse complement strand
TAAAGAATTCTATTCTATTCTATTCTATTCTATTCTATTCTATTCTATTCTATTCTATTCTATTCTATTCTACTCTACTCTACTCTACTCTACTCTACTCTACTCTACTCTACTCTACTCTACTCTACTCTACTCTACTCTACTCTATTCTATTCTATTCTATTCTATTCTATTCTATTCTATTCTATTCTATTCTATTCTATTCTATTCTATTCTATTCTATTCTTTCCCCTTTAGCCATGCCATGTAGAGTTTGGCTTTACACTCAACTTTTTTTTTTGAAGTTCAATAACACATTTAACTAAGGGCTTTTTTTCCATCTTAAATTTGTAGGATTCAAGAAGGTTTATTCCATGGTTTGTCAAATGGCATGATTGTAGCAGAGTAAGATACTTGAGATGACATCCAATAATTTAAGCTTAGAATTACATACAAAACCAATTAAATGTCATGTTTGGTGTAATAGTTCTTTCATTTCTAAATAGATCTAAATAAGCTTTATAGTCTACATATATTCACTATAATTCCCCAGGCGCCGTCCCCCCATTTTCTTGACAGCATCTGGAACTTCTAAATTATGCATGAAATTTGATATCAAATCAATGAATAAATCTATGTTACTTTTTAAAAAATAGAGAAAGGAGACTAAAAATGTAGGGCATATCTACTCTAACAATATCAGTACAGATATACTGCAGCATTAACCTTAGGGGAAAAAACCAATATAAAATAAATTGTCACCATTCCCAAGTGTAAAAAAATTGCCCACCCTGGGTTTGCACTTTAACCTACTTTTCCCTAGTCTTGTATCTTACAGAGGCACCGACTTTCAACTTCCAGAATTTGCATAAAAACACATAAAGAGAATCTGCCAGGGGGAGAAAACAAGAGAAACTCTTCCCTCTGATATGATTGCTTTGCTTGAAAAGGGTTGTAAGAAAAAAAAATGGGCAAAAGTTTACTAGGTTGCAAGGAAGCATTTTTGGTACTACTCATTTGTAATCTGAATGTGTGCAATCCGAAAAATTCTTTGCTACTTGATTTTCTAAATCTATAAACCATTTATTTTCCCATATAAAATCAATAATATCTATTCAGAAATAGGCACATCTCTCTATTTGTCGGTTTATACCTAACAAGGGTGGGACACAGCTTTTGCAATAAGGAATTTGTTCAATATATTAACCATTCAGGCACATTCTCAATCTCTTACAATAACAAACAAGCAATTTCAAGCAAAATATGACACCTGTTACCATGTGTGTTGCCAGTGCTTCCTACCTCTGTAAGTGTAGAAATAATGGAATCAAATAAATATAAACAATGTTCAGACACTGTCCTCTATCACAACCTAATTCTTGTCTTTGGGGGGACCCATAACTTCTTTTTATTAGAACATGCAGTGATTTTATTCAATTTGCTTCTGGCTCTTAGTGGGTTTCCATTCTCTCCCCTTCTCCATGGAAGCAGCCATTTATGTTAATTCCATGGACTACGAGGAGACATCTTAATAGCATTAGAGTGACCATGGCTGGAGACTCTGGCACCAACAAAGTAGCAGAACAGGCTTTCTTGCAGCCTTGCCCTCTTTCTCAGATTAATAGAAAAATTTCTGAACCAATTTGCTTTCTCTCAGCATGTTCCTCTAAATCACAGAATTGATGATAGTAGATACTCACATTTCACTTCTTTCTTTCTAAGTGTGCTTATGCATTTTTTTAAACCCATCAGAGCCTCATCAGCTCTAGTGAAGCATTTGTTTGCAATTCAGCTATTAATATTATTTTTAAAGAAAGCTGAGCACGATAGAAAAAGTTATATGAAACTCTCCCATTTCCAACCACAGTATTTGCACTGAACTGAAACGGACATGTATGAATTGCTTTGGGGATCACCATCCAAAATAAAAAAATGAGAAGTTTGATGGGTGGTTCTTCTCTTTAGAATTTTTAGCATACAATGCTGTTCAATTAGTGAAACCATCCCAATAAATAAAACATAACATCTCATTAATATTTGCTTCAATTCAGCATTGAAAGGTACATCACGTATTAAAATGTTGGTCAAGGTCAGGAAATGCATTTTCTATTTACCCTTGAACAAATAAAAATCCTGTTAGGTTAGGCTTAGTGTGACAAGGGAACTTCGATCAAAAATTAAATTGAGGTTAAGCCTGGTTTTAATAGGTTTATTTACCTCAATCATCTAAGCCTGGACAATGGGGTTTAATTTATGCTTGAGCATAATTCTCTGTCTTTGTGTTGAGGAGAGTGATCAGGGAATATTCTCCTATGTAACTAGTGAGAACTGGGAGGAAGGAAGGAAAATCAAGGAATCCAGGCATTTCTTTTCTTAACACAGAAACGTGAATATCAAGAGAAAAGTAGAGTAGTGGTACCAGGAGGATGGAAGATGTATGGTTTTCCTACTTTTCAAGCAACTCAAAGACAAAAGGAGACTAGACATCTTCCAATTCATATGGATTTCTGAAGCTAGGAGATGTGGAACACTTCACAAGCAAGATTTGCTCTTTGTAAATTGTTGCTTTCCACCCACAATAAGCCTTGCAATTTGTTTACAGATAGTAAAAACAACTGTGTTTCCTTCTGACCTTTTGATCTTAAATAACTGGGACATTAATTCAGGCTCAGAAATCAGCAGTTTTTTGTATGGCTTTACTATGGTAATGGAAAGGTCAAAAGGAGATAGGGCAGAAAAGCAAAAAAAAACACCCCAAAATCCTGTTGTGGGAAACAAAGCCTAGGAGAAAACAATCTGAAATTTGATAAGAAGAACCAAACTCTGAACATACTAAAAAATGTGTAACTGAATATTTCTAACTAGATTTATATCATGTTACAAGGACTTTATTCTTAAAAGGTAGAAGTTATTTTATTTTTTAATTCAGTATGCAAATGTATTCTCCAACAGTACAATCATAATGTTTTATTTCTATCAGTCTTATTTTTTCAAAAGAATAACTGCAATTTAAGCAATACATTCTTAGAGAATCCCCTTACTAAATTGGTCTGCATTCCCCAATGTATATATACACATGCACACATCAAATTAGTTCCATATTGTTCATGCCTGTCATTATTATATTGAGCCAATATATATTATAGGATTGCTTTGTAAATGTCATAAATATTTCATAAAGAATTTTGTACTCCAACTGAAGTGTAAATAATTAATTCTATATTGTTAAAGCAGGAACACAATTCAGATTGAATAGAAACATACATATTGCATATATTTCCCAAAATTGGTCCAAAACACATTTTAAAAACATAGAGGAAAAACTTTTCTCTTAGCTTCTTTAATGTTTCAAGAAATGTTATTTCTCAAATACAGCTGGTGAAAAAGTAATCCTAGTGTGTAACAGCAGTGGAAAAGAAAATCCAGTGAGAAAAGTTAAATAAAAGGCTTAAAATAGGAACACGCAAAAGATTCTGTACATAGAACATATAGTATTAGATGCTTATGTCAAGCCACAAACACAGGTTTCATCTGCACACAGATAGCAGTACATATATTTGGTGCAGACAAACTTACAACATACATTTTTAAGGCAGAGGTGTTTGGTAATCATGTAATCATGGAGAAAACATAAGGCCCTGGCTGTGTTGTACAGCAACCATAAGCAGAGCAAAAAGGAAAAGTAAGTCCTGGAAAGATGGGAAAGGGACAGGTGAGTCAGATATGTTGCTCTTTCAAGCATGGTTCATGGTCTGCAGGTACTGGGGAAAATGTGGGAGAGAAGTAATGGGGTTGGTCAGATATGAACCATTTGGATATGAGCCCTCAAATAGAATGATAGCTAATGGGGAAAAAGGCACTTGAGAGATTAAGAGGGGTGTATGAACCAGTGGCATAAAGACTTAGAATAACTTTATTGTCACTTTGAATCAGAGGTGGGTTCCTGCCAGTTCGGACTGGTTTTTTAGAACCGGTGGTGGGAATTTCCCCCTGCTCGCCGAACCGGCAGCGATGGCTGGCTGGACACGCCCCCGAACCGGCTCTTGCGGCGGTGGTGTAGGCAGCGCCATCTTGTTTTTCGCTTCTGCACACGACAGAAGCTGTTTTTTCAGCACTGCGCATGCACGCGCGGGTGCGGCGCAGGAGGAAACAAACCGGCAGCGAGGTAAGTTAGAACCCACCCCTGCTTTGAATGTACACTAATCGGCATACATTAAAATGAAATTCCGTTGCATATGTCACACTTGCACTCAACTGCATTGAAATGCAGAGAAAACAGTGGGGAGATTAGGTGGATGGACTAGCACACCAGCCATGAAGAGAGAAGGGAAGACAAGAAAGCCTTGTTCCACCTGTCCTTAAAACACCTCCAGATTTTTCTCAGATTAATCCCAGAACAACCAAAATGTTTTGACCCTAAAGTGCTTTTTCCAAAAGGATTTTCTTAATTTTTCTTTCTTTCAAAATGTTTCACTTCTCATCCAGGAAACTTCTTCAGAACTGAAGAAGCTTCTTGGATGAAAGGCAAAATGTTTTCAAAGAAAAAGAAAAAATCCAGTTGCCTTTTGGAAAAAGTACTTTTGGGACAACTATGACCTGGATGATTGAGAATCTCCATAGACAACATATTCTGGGTTTCCATTCAGCCAGATTGTGGCTTCCCTGGAATAGTCTGGCTGAAGGTCCTGATCCGTGGACATCTCTACTTCAACAGAAGAGCAAAGCTAGTCTGGTTTCAAGAGAGAAGCTGGAGTCATGATCAAGACCAACACTTTGTCCTCCTCACCACCACTATATAACAATGGGGCACAAGCAGCAATTTTGCTAAGGAGGAGAGGTTGATTGTGACTAAAATGTGGTACTGTAAATATCTAAACTGTTAGCCATAAACCTTTTTATATGTTTTATTATTTAGGTTTTTTTTAATAGGTTTGTATGAGTTTTTATAATTATTAGTATGTGAATATCAATACAGGTAGTCCTTGACTTACAATTACAATTGAGCCCAAAATTTCCATTGCTTAAAGTAAAGGTAAAGATAAAGATTCCCCTCTCACATATGTGCTAGTTGTTCCTGACTCTAGGGGGCAGTGCTCATCTCCGTTTCAAAGCCGAAGAGCCAGCGCTGTCCGAAGACGTCTCCGTGGTCATGTGGCCAGCATGACTAAACGCCGAAGGCACACGGAACGCTGTTACCTTCCCACCAAAGATGGTCCCTATTTTTCTACTTGCATTTTTACATGCTTTTGAACTGCTAGGTTGGCAGAAGCTGGGACAAGTAATGGGAGCTCACCCCGTTTCGCGGCACTAGGGATTCGAACCGCCGAACTGCCGAACTTTCTGATCGACAAGCTCAGCGTCTTAGCCACTGAGCCACTGCGTCCCTTCCATTGCTTAAAGCAATTGTTAAATAAGTTTTGCCCCATTTTAAGACCTTTTTTTGCCATAGTTGTTAAGCGATTCACTGCAGTTGTTGTGTGAATCATGTGGTTGTTAAGTGAATCTGGCTTCCCCCATTGACTTTGCTTATGAGACACCAGCTGGGAAGATTACAAATAGCGATCACACGCAACAACTGTCATAAATACAAGCCATTTGCCAAGTGCCTGAATTCTGATCATGTGACCAATGGTTTTAAGTGTGAAAACTGGTCATAAGCAGAAGTGGGATTCAGCAGGTTCTGACCAGTTCTGGAGAACCGGTAGCAGAAATTTTGAGTAGTTCGGAGAACCGGTAAATACCACCTCTGACTGGCCCTGCCCCCATCTATTCTCTGCCTCCCGAGTCCCAGCTGATCGGGAGGGAATGGAGATTTTGCAGTATCCTTTCCCTGTCACACCCACCAAGCTACACCACGCCCATCAAGCCACGCCTACAGAACCGGTAGTAAAAAAATTTGAATCCCACCACTGATCATAAGTCATTTTTTTCAGTGCTGTTGTAACTTTGATCAGTACATGAACGGTTGTACGTCAAGAATTACCTGTAATATAATAATTTTATAATTCTATATGAAACAGCCCATTGTAGCTTATTCAAATCAGTTTCACATTCTATGTGAACTATGCCACTGAGAAATGTTAGAAGGCAAGGGTTCAATAAAGTTGGAATGGGGTTGGGTTACAAGATGTCAAAGCATTGCTAGGTGAACTCTATATTTTATTTATTTTATTTTATTTAGGAGATTTATATTGCCGCCTATTCGCACATGGCAACTCAAGGCAGCTTACAAGAATATAAAAACATCATATAAAAAACAATAAAACTAATAAAAAAGATATATAAAAAAGCCAATACTAAATTGAGGGAACCTTCTAGTAAAAACACAATAGAAAAATCAGCAAATAAATGTTGATTATGGACCAGAACAGCTAAAGGGGATAAGATGCAGACAACTATAAACTTTTTCTCATTCCAGTCCTTTTCTGCACCAATTAACCCAAAATGTCACCACCAGGTGGCATTTGTCTTTTCAGGAGCTCTTGATGATGACAGAACCAGTTTATAATTAAACAGATCTCAGATTAAAAAGTGGGGGAAGATCCCTTCTTTTTCCCTGATACTTTCAGTTCCTGAAGAGATATGGTCAATACTCTAAAATTCTTGTTTCAGGCTGACTAGAGACCTGAAGAGGAACATGTTGTTGTAAGCTGCCTAGAGTCACTTTCTGTGAAATGGGCAGCCAAATAAGTCTGAATAATAAATAAACTTTACAAGCAGAAGTCTTAAAATTTCTTCTATAAGAGCTGTGGTGACACAGTGGTTAAAATGCAGTATTGCAGGCTACTTCTGCCAACTGCCGGAAGTTCAATTCTGACCGGCTCAAGGTTGACTCAGCCTTCCATCCTTCCGAGGTCAGTAAAATGAGGACCCAGATTGTTGGGGGCAATATGCTGACTCTGTAAACCTTATAGAGAAGGCTGTAAAGCACTATGAAGCGATATATAGGTCTAAGTGCTATTGCTATTCAATAGGAAAATGTGGCCAGACTAATTCTAGAACAACTAGATTAAAAGGGGGCAACTATTGTAGGATTTATATTATAATTATTACAGCTACAGAAGTAGAAGGCTGTAAAAACTAAGTGAACCTTTCTTCATTTTAGTTATAATTAATTTGTTTAGCCAGAAAAAAAATGAATTATTTAGCCAGAAGTTATTTCTATATAGAATAGAATAGAATAGAATAGAATAGAATAGAATAGAATAGAATAGAATAGAATAGAATAGAATAGAATAGAATAGAATAGAATAGAATAGAATAGAATAGAATAGAATAGAATAGAATAACAGAGTTGGAAGGGACCTTGGAGGTCTTCTAGTCCTCCAAGGTCTTCTATTGGCCTATTTATTTCTGTATAGAATGATAGTGTTGAAATTGTTACCATTCAAGGATTACTTCCCTTCAGTTTGGCTTTGCAATCAACTCCATTCAAAACAGGCAGTACCAAACTGATCTGGCAACTCTTGAAACTAATTACATGTATCATATGGCAGATCTGTACAAATATTTAATGGTATTGCTGTAATGATTACTTTGCTCATGAGGCTCATGACACTTCCTTATAACCTATTCTCCCAATTCCCTTATTGTTATGGCACGCCTTTCAGGTAATCATAACTCTCTTATATTGTCAACTACAATATAGACTTGACGTAATATTAGTTCTATTTGTGAAGCAGGCAATCAAGTCAGGAAATCAGGCCCAGAAGCTTTCCGCCAATATTGTGAAACTGACTAGAAGAGACTAGGAAATTGGCTAGAGAATGAGCTTTCTCAGGAAAACTTAATGAAATTGACAACAAACCTAGTATATGGTTAAGTGAAAAAAGGTCATAGTCTCCTTTTCTGCCATAGGGCTTGGTCATTGTGTGAGCACCCAACTAATGTTAAGAGTTCTTTGATGCATAAATCCGCACTACTAATTAATGTTAAAAAGAAAAACGTAACAGGAATTACAGCAATTACAGCTCCCCACCCTTTACTTCTCTTGCATTGACCATGTGTTAGTGTATGCTGTGCTAATTTGTTTACTGCACAGAAATTGAGTTGATGATTCTCATCCAGAAGGTGATGCACTGTAGATCTTGTATAAGAACATAAGCAGTGGTGGGATTCAATTTTTTTACTACCGGTTCTGTGGGCGTGGCTTGGTGGGCGTGGCATGGCTTGGTGGGTGTGGCTTGGTGGGCGTGGCAGGGGAAGGATACTGCAAAATCTTCATTCCCTCCTGATCAGCTGGGACTCGGGAGGCAGAGAATAGATGGGGGCGGGGCCAGTCAGAGGTGGTATTTACCGGTTCTCCAAACTACTCAAAATTTCCGCTACCGGTTCTCCAGAACTGGTCAGAACCTGCTGAAAACCACCTCTGATTATAAGGAATTACTCTGAATTACTCCAAGCTTCTTTATCCTTAGAGTAGGAAAAGCTTCCACCGAAACATTTCAGGAAACCTCTTTTTCCGATATTAGGAAGATTTGGTCATTATTATCTCTAAAAAAATAGCAAGATCACCTAAGGGTAGAAGTATAAGGATAGCAAGATTACCTAAAAACAGCAAGATAATCTAAGAGTGTCTTTAATTTTATGCCGTGTGTATGTGTTAGAGTCCTTGAGTGACCTCAGAAGCTAAATAGAGTAGGTTCTGTTTACAACTTGAAGGATGAACACCAGGGAATTCAAGGGTTATATGCTACAAAGGAAGGGTTTTTTAAAAAAAAAAAAAAAAGGCCTGGAAGAAGGTAATGGAAAATCTCTTTTTATGAACACCAGGGTTCAGCTCAATTCAGTTTTAGCTGATCTTGGAAGAGATAGATTGGGAAGTAAAATAATGCTTCAGAAAAAGACAGTGGGAAACCACCTCCATCATGCTGCCAAGAAAAATTACATGATTCAGTAAAGTGGTGCTACTGCATCTGATTCAGTTCAATCCAGAAGGGACACTTCAGAAAATGTGGAAGTATTAATGTAACCCTGTCTGTGAGGCATTAAAGCCGGAACCATCTGTTTCTAGGATTGCATAGTTATTCTTAATTCCAACAATTCTTCTGAATCATATTCAGAGCAGTATTTATTTTATTTAACATATTTACATAGTTGCCTGTCTTGCTAAACCTGGGCAATGTACAACCCATAGTTAAAACAATGTCACAATTATGAAAACACTTTAAAAGAGAAATAAAACAAGATAAATAAGATAATTAAAAATAAGGTTGTGGGAGAACACCTATCTAAATCATTGCACAGGCTCCCCATAGAATACCCAAGGTTGCTGGGAGAAGCCCGTTTTCAGATACTTCTGAAAAGCCAACAGGGAAAGGGACTGAATTGTGAAATTGCTCCCATGACTCAAACATCCTAGAAGTTAATGCAGAGCTCTTCAACTCCCCATGACTTCTAAAACAGGAAACAGTTACTCCTTTTGCCACTTAATGGTCATCCAGATTTATGCAACTCGGGTTTGGGCACTCTAATTTAAAATTTTGATGTATATTAAAGAATGTCACAAAAGTTTTTTTTTTAAATTGAATTAGCAGCAGATCTGTGTATGAATGTACAAGTGGGATGAATGAGAGTTGTTTACTTTTTGTCACAATATTTATTTGAGTTCAATCACTATTTAAAATCATTTCTTGTATGTCAGTTAAGGGAACTGCCTTCCCATTACACAGCCGTAGGGTCATAGACAGCTACAGCTGGCCAGAATGACATCAAAATGATGAAATGTGCATTGTGAGATGACAATGTTAAGCTCCACCCTTTTCTACTTCTGCTGTAATGTTGAATACAGGTGTGTAAGGAGCAGAATTTGCATCATAACATAGAAATATGTGCTTCATTATTTGACCTCCATCCCCCTTGCACAAAAGGAAGGTGGACATAAGCTAAACTAATGAAACTAAAAATTATACTCTTCTAGAGAGGCAAATGATAGTGTTAGCATGAAACAAAATAAGTGCCTAGCACAGCTGGAAGCCTTTAAGCTGGCCAAGTAACCAAGCATGTTGCAAGGTCACTGAGCTATGTTAGTTCAATCTGAAGGCTGTATATTTTTGGTCTCATAAACAGAGGCCAATACGATATCAGAACAAGCAAACTTAGTCATATTCATCAGAAAGTGAATTCTAATTCAGATGTTCCCAGCTAGACATTTCCAAATTAATCCATAAGGGGTCCCTCCGGAGCAGTTACCACTAAAACAGTTTTGGTGACAAGTAAACTTATTAAGTGAACCTTCAGCCACTGGGCTTCTTCTATGTAACAATAGAGTACCATATATGCATAAAAATGTGTGCAAGGCTCCTTATATGCTCACCAATAATATTTAAAATGGTTGAGGAACACTGCTCTAACCAAAAAAACCATTTGCAGATTCAAGGTTAAGAGAATATTTTGAAGATGTACGGTAATGCCATGCAAAATTGGAATGCGTCCTTTAATACATATTCAAATCAAATTCCATCTGCTAAAACAAAAGGCTAATATGCCTAAAATGTGGATACAATTAATATGAAGGTCCCCAGTTAGTTTAATGTCATTGTCAGTGTTTACTTCTGACAAAACATTTGAAAAAAAATATTAAAAATGACTTCTCAGCCCATTATTAAATAAATAAATCAGTGGTAGGTTGCTACCGGTTCGGACCAGTTCGGCAGAACCGTTAGCGGAAATTTGGCGTGGTTCCCCGAACCGGTAGTGACCTCTGGCTGGCCATGCCCCCGAACCGGTCCCCCGCTGAGATGCTTGCCCTGCCTTGCCTTCGCCACACGCATCCAACTGCCTCCTGCCTACACACAGGTAAGCATTCATGCTAGCCTACCCCCCCCCCTGCTGGCCAGTGCCTCCTGAAGCCGCTGGTGTTGCAACCGCGGTGGGGATGGGGGGGAAGCTTGGCAAGCTTTGCAGCCACGTGGCTACAAAGGTTGCCGGGCCGGCTCCCCTCTCCCTGCTGGCCAGCGTCTTCTGAAGCATCTCCTGAGCCGGCGGAGGCACCGCAGGGCGCAGCTGGGAGCGCACTAACCTTGCCCTTCCTGGGCATCACCCGCCCACCGCCCATCAGCAGAGGCGCTCTCCGGGAAGGATGGGAGAGACTGGCTGCCGGTCTGCAGCCCCCTGGCGGAGCGGCTCCGCATGGCCCGAGTGCCAGACTCCACTGTTGCCACCGCCCCTGCCCGGCTCACCCCTGGCTGGCTCCTGAGCTAGGAGGCAGCAGCCGGTTCCCCCTGCTCTCCGGATCACCAGCATGAGCGTGGCTCTCCAGGAGCTCAGCAACAATGTGAGTAGCAATGGTGGCCACCCACCTGCTTTCGGTCGAGGGCAGTCTTGTTTTGCAAAAGCGCAGCACAGCGGAAGTCCGGGCTGAACTTTTTTGGGGGGAGGGGGGACGCCATGCCTGCAACTTTTATCCCTCACCCACCCACCACCCGTGTCCGGGCACTATGTTGGGGGAACTCGGGTGTGATTGGTCTCGAACGCGAGGACACACGCCCCACGCACCCCCCCCCTCCGTGCTTTTGCAGGTTGGGGGGCTGTAGAGCATGGACCCTTTTTCAAGCCCACCCCAGCCGGGTTGATTCCTTTCTTGGGATGGATGCCCAGACACAAGGGGCACAGGCTAGGACCGGGTGCCCTCATCCGTTTCTCCCAAAGTGCTTTTTTTCCCCCTCCAAGAGGCAACTGGACTTTCTGGTTTTTCTTTGAAGACGTTTCGCTCTGAGGAAGCTTCTGGGAGGAGCTGAAGAAGCTTCTTGGAGGAGAAGCTAAAGGTCTTAGAAGAAAAAGCAGAAAGTCCAGCTGCCTCTTGAAAAAAAAACATCTTTGGGGCAACCTGGATGACCGAGAATCCCCATAGACATCCCTCATCCTTGCCTTCCTTTCTGATGCCTCCTAGCCTGGCTTGCCTTCCATCCCTTGTTTGATGCTGACCTAGAGGTTTTTTTTGTACTCCTGGTTTAAGTTTTGGAGAAAGACTTAATTCACCCTAAGCTTGTGACTGCTTTCCTTAGAGTGATTTAGAAAGAAAGAAAGAAAGAAAGAAAGAAAGAGAGAGAGAAAGAAAAAAAGAAAAAGAGACAGAGAAAGAGAGAAAGAAAGAGGAAATG
>QLTV01004248.1:435954-452494 GCA_003457575.1 Thermophis baileyi | reverse complement strand
AGCTTCTGTATGTCTCCCCCCACCCTTCACTGCACTATTCTATTACTGTCAGAGCAAGAGTCTTGCCAGTAATGTATTAAACCAAAGACTCAGGAATCCAGAGCCAATCCAAATCCATCAGGTGTTATGGGATATTTTACATTCCAAGTACTTCTAGGCATACCTATGGGCCCCGATTGATGGTGAATACTTAAAAGTACACTGGAAATTTTATATTAGTGAGAATGATGTAGTTTTCCCTAAAAGTTCCACGTAGCTTTATGCCTCGTTGAAACCATGAAAGTACATGTATAGTATGTAGCAATAGCAATAGCACTTAGACTTATATACCGCTTTACAGTGCTTTACAGCACTCTCTAAGCGGTTCACAGAGTCAGCATATTGCCCCCAACAATCTGGGTTCTCATTTTACCCACCTCAGAAGGATGGAAGGCTGAGTCAACCTTGAGCCGGTGAGATTTGAACCGCTGAACTGCTGAACAGTCAGCTGAAGTAGGCTGCAGTACTTCACTCTAACCACTGCGCCACCTCGGCTCTATGTAGATAATAAAGTTCAAAAAAGGTGAACAACATTTTTACAAAACTATAGATACGTTGAGACTGGGTGTGACAAGGACTGGCTGGGAGGGGAGGGGCCAGGCGAGGCACCCCTTGATGTGAGTGATGTTGAGTTGGCCACGCCCACCCAGTCACATGACCATGAAGCCACGCCCACCCAGTCACATGACCATGAAGCCACACCCACCATCACATGGCCATCAAGCCATACCCACGCCCACAGAACTGGTAGTAAAAAAATTTAGAACCCACCCCTGAAATAAATGTGTGGTTAGGGGGTGCGAAGGCTTAGCAGTTAAGACACTGAGCTTGTCAGCTGGAAAGCCGACAACTCGGGTTCAAGACCCGAGTGCTATGTGACGAACTGAGTTCCTGTTAGTCGCCCCCAAGTTATCAGTTCGAAAGCATACAAATACAAGTAGATAAATAGGTGCCACTTTGGAAAGGTTACTGTGTTCCATATTTTCATGCTGGCCACATGATGACAGAAACGTCTTTCAGACAACGCAGGCTGCCTCGGCTGAGAGAGAGTCAGTCCCCTTGAATCAGTAAGGTTTTTTTTTTTTTAAAGGATTTGCTGGTAACTTTGCGGTTGCCTGGAGGACGGCCAGTTAGGGGCTCCTTTCATGTGCCCGTGAAGTTGACCACTGAAGTGGTACCCATTAATCTATTCGCAGTCACCTGCTTTCGAATTGCTTGGTTAGTAGGAACTGGAGTGACGGGAGCTCACCCCCAAATCACAGCAGCAATGGGTCTTGAACACGAGCCTGTCGATTGTCAGCTCAGCATTCTCACCTTGTGAATCACCACTCTCCTTGTTTTATAAGTAAATAAATGTAAAAAAATATATATAATATGTTTTTCTCCTATGCCTTGCAGTACAAGCCATCATCCTGATTATCAATTATAAGTTATTGTTATAAAGATGCCTCACACAACCTGACATAAATGGAAGGCACAAGTTAGCATTTCATAATTAGTCTTTCTATACACACACACACACACACACACACACACACATTTGTTTATTGTTGTATTGTTTTGATTTATTTTTCACTATGTAATATTTTTAATCCTCTGTAAGCTGCCCAGACTCAATTGGCACGTACTTGGCTATAGAAATTGAACAAACAAACAAATTTATTTATTTTCTTCGCAAACAGGGATGGAAATATTCTAGAACAGGGTTTTCAACCTAAGCAACCCCAACGTGGCTGGGGAATTCTGGGAGTTGAAGTCCACACATATTAAAATTGCTGAGGTTGAGAAACCCTGTTCTAAATAGCAATAGCAATAGCACTTAGATTTATATACCACTTCATAGTGCTTTACAGCCCTCTCTAAGCGGTTTACAGAGTCAGCAAATGCCCCCAACAATCTGGGTCCTCATTTTACCGACCTCGGAAGGATGGAAGGCTGAGTCAACCTTGAGCCTGGTGAGATTCGATCTGCCAAACTGCTGGCAGCCAGTGATCAGCAGAAGTATCCTGCAGTACTGCACTCTAACCACTGCGCCACCACGGCTCATAGATTATTAAACTGTTATGTACAAAAGTAGGCCTGTCCTACTGTTTCCCAAATAACTGTCTACTGTATTTTTATGTTAAACAGTGAGAAATGTAGATTTATGTACCAAGCCCTCAACTGACCTTTGATCTACACAAGCCAATACATGCTCTTAAGATTATCCACTGCTTTGATTCCCAGGCTTCATCTTGAATGCAGAGCACCCTTTCTCTTTTTCAAGTGTGGACTCCATACAGCAAAGATTGTACAAGATATATCTTAATCATTGCATAGCTTATAATAGGTTCATATAATTAGATTCACTAAAACAGCATTAAAACATTTCTTACACTGCTTCAATAGGTAGGTGTAGATGGAAAGCTTATTCTTACTTCTCGTTCTGCTAATGAGCTGAGAAGATGGGTGATTAATCTGAATTATGTTCCATTTAATGTGAATTAAAATGATATGATCTTCAGTGGAAGAGGTTGGGAAATTTCAGTGGGTAATTCTCAATTTACTTTGCACTCAGCATCCTGCCAGTCACTCCCTACTCTCAGATCTGAGCAAGCAGACATGCCACTCAGTTCAGCTAGCAAAAATATAGCTTGATGTTTGTTTATTTATTAAACATCAGCAAACGTCAAAAGAGATAATTGGCCAAATGGGACAAAAAGAGGCAAAAGCAGGGAGAGAGAGGAGAATAGCAAGCAAGAATTGACACTATATATATATATATATATATATATTGCTAGTTATCTATATCAAAAAGCACGGAACTTTCCAGAATCACTGGAAATATACTGTGGTAATTAACATGGACAGCCCCAGCTTTAATCTTTTTATGTACATAACAGCAGTAGGATGAAGATGGAAATAAAATCCCAGGTGTTCCTTCCTCTAATCTAGTGAACAGACAAGATGTATCTAACAGCATGCACACACATACCTTCCACCTTTCATTTATTTTTCATTCTCCGTTGCAACCCCCTCTCAATTTTAGATTTCTTTTGGGTTGTAATTTGATTCTTTGTTAACCAGCTTGGCCCGTTTTAGCAATTTATTCATTATTTATTATTTTATTTTATTGTTTGTGTCCCATCTTTATTACTTTTACAAATGACTCAAAGTCAGTAAACATATCTAATTTTTCCCCTCCTCCTATTTTTGCCATAACAACAACAACAACAACAACAACAACAACAACAACAACAACAACAACGTGGGTTGGGCTTAGAGAGAGCGACTGGCCCATGGTCACCCAGTTGGCTTTCATGGCTAAGTCATCTTCCAAGACTTACATTTAATTTTAGAGCTAGTCTGCTTTCCCCCACTAATCGATGCACTTGATACTTAAATAGAGGAAATGTTTGGTAATCTTACTGTGGATTGTTAGTGGTATGAGATACAAACACAAAACAAATGGAAAGGTCAAATGCATCCTCTATTGCTACTCCTTAAGAATGTGGGATGTTAGCTACTGTAGCACATCTTTCCATTTTCCTAATTACGACCTTTGTTTATATTTTGTATGCTTTTGGCTAAACAGTTGTGTTATTCCACCATTATGATAATAGAATGAAGATTTGCACATCTATACAAACTGACCTAGTCAAAGCGATTATGCGCCATAGGGCTGACCAACTATTCTGCTAAATATGCTGAATGAGAACTAGCACAATTTGTCCCTTTCCCACACATTTGGTTATGTTCCAGCTCATTCCACTGGGTAAATAGATACATCTATCATTAGCAGATAATGGACTCATTTTAAATGGTTTTAAACTTTGTGGCTCCCCGAATAAACATTGATTGTTATAGCATCATGGCAAGATTATTTTTTAAAGAGAGATCTCATTTTTTTAAAATGATCCACTGCCTGGGGACATGGTTTACTCCCACATACCCCAAGTTAAAATGCTCTTAAATGTATGTGATTTACCAGAATTTCATAACAAAGATTCCCTTAATTGAAAGGATTTTTCAATCGAAAGTGTTCTGAGTGAAAATAGATTTTCAAAATATTGATGACGGCTCAATCATTTTAAAATATCACATATGAGAAACACAGCTGGGCTTTAGGTCTTCCAGTTTTGTGAGGGCTTCCTATTTTATGATAAGGAGAGGAGAGCAGAGGGATATAGCATGGATAGCTTGTAGGGCTGAGTGGCTGGTTTGTGGGGATATGGTGGTGAGGCTGATTTAAGCCAGAAGTCACTTGAGTGTTCCTATGTCAAATGGCTGGGGGTGTCTTTGGACAGAAGGAAAATGCTGGGTGGGATGGGAAGGGGATCACTGAGCACAGGAACTCAGGGTTGAAGGGAAAAAGGAGGTATGATGGAAGACTGAGAACAGGCTGCATATGGGGAAGGTGAATTAAATATTTTGGTCTATTTCTTCTTCCAGCTCTCAGTCCTCACAGAAGGAACCAGGGTTCAAGGGCCCTAGATGGTGCTTTAAATCTAAGCCTATCTGTAATAAGTCCTTCATCCATGATAGTTGAATTACTTGTATTATCCAAACCTGGGGGTGGGGGAGATGAAGGGACTTCCTCAGGAATCTGCTCATCCAGTTTGGGGTTTTGTACCAACCCAAGACCCTTAAGGGAAAATGAGAGGGTAATTGTTGTTATCAAGAGGCCCTACTCCATAGATATCTGGATGCAGGCCTGTTGACACCTAGAGGCCCTACTCCATAGATATCTGGATGCAGGATCATGTTTGTTTTGCTGGGACAGAGGAATGGGTTAGATTTTCTGATTGTATACTGTACAACAACATTCTTGATAGGGCTGCTTGACTTGAATGTGATAAGGTGGTGGCGTCCCCCTAGCTAGTAATGTTGGAGAACTTCAGCATGCCTTCTGTTAGAAAGAGTGACCCATATATTCATGTCTACTGTGAAACTGTAGACTTGGCCCAACTTATCAGGATCTGATGCACATGAGAGTTATATACTAGATCTTGTTTTGTCACAGAACTCATACTCCTTGGTGCTCTCTGTACTTGCTTGTTTTCTTGCAGACATTTCATTACCCAAACTATATAACATCATCAGTGCTAGACTACCCCTCATTTCAACCCTGAGAATACAAATATTCTCCTTTATTCATACAACACGATTTGAAAATGAGGGGCACCGAATTTTGCACTTTGTCATGGATAGATCATTATCTGTTTGCTACAGAGTTCTATTGTATGAACAGTCCATTTCTCTGCAGTGAGAAAGGCCTATTAGATTAGTCTGTCCCAGATGCATGTTGGGAGATCCGTGAGCTTTCAGGTCTCTTGAGAAGTTTCCTTAAGATCTGGTGGGTAAGTCAGCCAAGACTGGTTGCCCATTGGAATGAAAGAATATCTGGGATACTGGACTGGATTGTACCTGGATAGCCACTCCCTGCTCACAGCTCCACTGGAACCCTTTAATTTACTGAAGAGCTCAGGAAAATGCCTGGAACACCACTGGAGAAGTCCCATCTCAGGTTTGACTGGACATTGGTACACATTCAAGCTTTCAGAGTAGTTATTTGAACTACTAAAAAGGAAATATTTTGCCACCATTACTGCATCAGCTAAATGCCACCCAGTAGTCCTTTTTGAGATGACTCATCCTTTCTAGGAAAGGATGATTATCAAGACCATCTGTGCTGCTCAAGAATTCTTGCAGCATTTGGCAAACAAAACTGCACTCCACCTGGAAATGACTGGGTCTTATTTTATGATGTGGAATCATTTAGGGTTTGTGAGTCTTGAACAACATGATAAGCCTTTTGCAATATCAGTCCTACTATTTCTCTGTTGGATCCCTGCCTCCCCATAGTTGGTTAACCCCTCCTGTGGGCTGGCAGAAGGTTGGATCTGAGAAATAATAAATGCTTCTTTGATTGAAGAGGTACCTGTAGTTAACTCTGCAGGACGCTATGCCTTCTGCTCAAGATGCTTTCACTTGATTCAATTGTTCTAGACAACTTTAGCCCTGTCTTCAACCTTCTTTTTCATGGAAAATTATAGAGGAAATGTCCTACAGTTTTAAAGATACTAAGAAGAAATAGATTGTTTGGAACCTGGCCAGTAATGGTCCAGGCCAGGATACAACATGGAAATGACATTGGTCACAATTCTGGCAGATTTTAGAGTTAATAGGGATTGGGAAAGTGCAACCGTCCTGGTCCTGTTGATTTCCCAATAGTTTTCCATACCATGAAACATGATATAAATAAATCATGATATATATAAACATGGAATAAGGGACAGTGTCCTGCAACAATTCTCCTCCTTCCTGAAGTGCAGTTCAAATTGGTGATGATGGAAAAGGAGAGATCTGCCAGTAGACCTTTAATCTCTGGAGTAACTAAGAGTCCCTTCACTCTTTTTTAACATGTACATGAAAATACTGGGGGAGGTGATCTGTCAGCACAAGAGTCAGCATCACCAATATGCTAATGCTACCCTGTCATATATCTCATCCCTGGGTCAAATAGACAATATGGTGAAAATACTCACCCAGTACTTCAAGGCTGCAAGGGTCTTGATTGGGATGACTCTGACTAAATCCCTCCAGGAAGTAATGGCTTCAGGCTTGTTGCCCAAATAAAGCCAAAGAATTCTTTCCCTAATTCTGAGTGGGATAAATCCTGTTTAAAGAGCAAGGGGCAACTGTGGCCGCGGGAACTTTTGCACCAATTGTGAACATTCTGGACCTCCTGGATAACAAATCTAGTCAGATCCTGTTTTGGATTCTACAGGAGGCTGCTGTTGAAAACATTCAGAAGCGGACAACAGGTACAGAATCTGGAAGCCCAAGCAATGATGGGTATGTCCCGATATACTTAGCTGAACCTCTAATTTGAGAGTTTTGAGAGGGCAGTAGCCACTTTCAGTCTTTGGAACTCCCTCCTAGCAGAGATTCCACTTTGTCTTTCCTGGGCTTTAGGAAAATTGTGTAGGTCAGCCTGTTGCCTCTTTCACGGGAGGAAGAAGTGTTGTAATTGAAGGTGGGGTCTGTGAGTATGTGGCATTTTCAGTTTTTCAATTTTATCTTTATTGCTCTTTGTGTGTGTGTGTGTGTGTGTGTGTGTGTGTGTGTGTGTGTGTGTGTGTGTATTTGGGGCTTAAGGGTCATGATTTTATATGTTGATGTTGTTAGATGTCAAGAGTGGAATGGGTAGCAAATAAACAAATGAATGGGTAGCAAATAAAAATGAATAAATAAACTTTTAAAAAACTGATTTAATTAGAAAATTTTAATTAGAGTACTTTCATCAATAGGACATTTCTATTCCAAATGAGCCTGTTATTAACTTTCTATGGCAGCAGAGAAAACCTTTTGACTCTGATTATTGCTCGTAATATCAAGTAGACTGATTCTTTGATTAACTTTTCATTTGCTGAGAATGAAGTTAATTACTCTACCATATCCAGCAGCAAAGACAGTATTGCTTGTCTCAGCTGCGAAAAGCTACGTAACAAAACTTAGTTTAAAGGAAGGAAGGATAGGGCAGTTAACATCATAAGTGAAAACTGGGAGCTGAGTAAGTAGGTTCCTTTTCAAATGGCAAAACATTTGCAGCAAACATGCTGCACTTTCCCCTTGAATGATAGCCTCAGGGTGGAATTGATGCAACATGCTAAAATGGGAAAAACTCTAAAGATGTATCATGAAGTAACCATGCAGAAATAGCATTATTTTGTTTCTTTGCTCCTTGGACTATAAAAGGAGTAGCAGTACATCTTTCAAACCATGAATATGTATGCATTGTCCAATAGGGTACAGCAGATTGCATGAAAATAGCCATGGTTACTGAATCTTTTTAATAATATAAATAGTGTTAGGAGAGAATTAGATCATCATGACAGAACATAGTATTTGATGCAGAGAGTGATCAGGTTTTATTTTAGGGAGTCAAGAGAGTGAATTATTAGAAAGGTGGGGGGGATTTGTTTTGTTTATTTTTAGGAAGTGGTGATAATGTGCATCACTTCACATCTAAGCAGATATAATGTATCTCTACTTCATGTAATTCACCTTGGTAGGAGACAGGCAAATATATGTTGGTTTGCAAGGTATTCTCTAGATTAGAGAACCCACTTTCTATAGATAATTTGAGCATTTTCTGGGAAAAACAAAAGAACCTTTGTCATAGTGACCCAAATGTTCCAACACAGATTATTACTGTTCTTACCATTAACAGAAAATGCTACATGTGGTTAACTCAATTAAGATTTGGAATCTAGTTTTCACCGTTTTTATATAACTAAAAAGTTTTGCATCAAAATCTCAATTGACCAAAGCCATGACAGGCAGCAGTAGGGAATATCTACAGATTCATATGGGAAATTGTGATTTACAAGAGGAGTAAATGGTATGAATTAATGAAAAAAGAAAAGAAAGAAAGAAAAGTACTTATATTGTTTATGTTGAAAGCAATAGGGGGATTAATATGTTAAGTGTTCCAGGGAAGACATTTCAGCAGATTTCTGATTGAATGGATATGAAATCTGACAGCGAGCACAACTGGGAAAATGCACTTTGGTTTTATACGGGGCAGAGGGTAAGCCGAGCAAAGGTTTGCTTTTCATCAGGCCAGTTTAAAAATGCATGAATGTGGGAAAGAAAGTTTACTGTACTTTTGTTGATTTAAACCTGGTATGATAAATAAGCTTCAGTTATGGAATGTTTTGCCTGAGTATAGAGTTAAAGTGCCGTCATTGAATATCTCTATAGTAGTATATGATGAAAGTAAAGCATAAATTAAATTCTTAGCCAATAGTTCAACATTGAGCGGGGAGTAAGACAAGATCTGTGTTGTCCCTTTAGTTGTACTGACATGTAAATATGTCCCTTTAATGTACTGACATGTAAATATGGAATCCTTGTGGTGACAACAGAGATCCCTTGGTTGGAAATGCAAATGTACATGTACTTTTATATGCAGACAATGCCATATTGTTGAGAACTGAATTATTTGCAGTGAATGTTAAATAGATTATATGATGTAATGAAGATCTGAAAAATAACAATCAAAGTAGTTGTTTATAAAAGAGAAAATAGACTGAATTATTGCAAGTTATAAATACAAGTGGTCCTCGCTTATCAATGATACTTGGGACCTGAAACTCTGTTGCTAAGTAACATGGTCATAAGGCACAACATCATGTAACCACACTAACTTACAATGGCTGTTCCAGCAATCCCAGTTGCTGTTGGCAGGCGAATCCTCCATAGTTGCAGCATCCTGTGGTCACCTGATTACCATGTACACCTTCCTGGTGGCTTCCCCATTGACTTCTCTTGCTGGAAGCCAGCAGTAAAGATCACAAATGGCAATCACATATAGCAATAGCACTTAGACTTATATACCGCTTTATAGTGCTTTACAGCCCTCTCTAAGCAGTTCACAGAGTCAGCATATTGCCCCCAACAATCTGGGTCCTCATTTTACCCACCTCGGAAGGATGGAAGGCTGAGTCAACCTTGAGCCGGTGAGATTTGAACTGCTGAACTGCAGCTAGCAGTCAGCTGAAGTAGCCTGCAGTACTGCACTCTAACCACTGTGCCACCTCGGCTCACATGAGCATAGGATGCCGCATTGTCATAATTGCAAGTTGGTTGTCAATCACTCAAATTGCAATCATATGACTGCAATGGCCACAACTATGGGGACCCATCGTAGGTACCAGAGGTGGGTTCCTGCCGGTTTGGACCGGCTCTATAGAACCGGTAGTGGGAATTCCCCCCCGCTCGCTGAACTGGCAGCGATGGCTGGCTGGACACGCCCCCAAACCGGCTCTCTCGGCGGTGCCATAGGCATCACCATCTTGTTTTTTCTGCATGCGCAGAAGCGGGGTTTTTAGCACTGTGCATGTGCGCACGCGCAAGGTGCGCGCGCCTATGTGGTGCGTGAGGAAGCGAACCGGCAGCGAGGTAAGTCAGAACCCACCCCTGGTAGGTACCCTTGTTCAGGACCATCATAGCTTTGAACTGTCACTGAATGAATGGATGCTAAGCAAGGACTACCAATATCTAGCAAAATAGCAAGTCAACGAATTTATGTATGTTGGGAGAAGGGAAATAGGTTGTAAAATTTTTAAGATACGCAGATTCTGGTAAAAGATAATGTAGTGGGTGGTCTGTGGTCTGTTACAAGGAATAAATGTTGTCAAAAGACATGAAAAAAATGCAAATAAAATAATGTTTATATCCACTTTGTTATATGGTAGGGAGACAAGTATTCTGAGAAAAACAAAAAGTTGAATGCAGTGAGAATGGATTATTTAAGACATATATGTAGTAAAAATAAGGATAATAAAGTTAGAAAGAAGATGAATAAATGTGGTGTGAGTGATATGAAAGAAGCATATTTAGTCATACTGGAATGGAATGGAATGGAATGAATGGAATGAATTAGAAGTAGAATTGAATTGCAAAACAAATATATGAAAGAATCAATGGGTTCAGGGGAAAGAAAAAGATTAAAAAATCATGGTTGGAAGAAGTTGATGAGATCCCAAAAAAAGAGAAAGGGAAATTTAAAAAGCAAAGGCAATAGAAGTGGTAATACCTATGTACAAAACTAGAATGGTTTTAAAAGATATATTGAATAGCACTGGTGTAAATTGGATTTAGCTTTACTCTCTTCTCCTTTTTTTTACTTCATGCATTTCACTTCATTGACTTATTGTTTTTGCTCTCTTTAGAGATTTGCATAACATTGCTAACCTCAAGAGAAAATAGCACGATGGGATATGTATGCATATTTGTATTCTCATATATTGCATTCTTTTCTTTCTTTTGCATTTCATAAAGGCTTTCAAAAGATTGTTTAGAAATCATAGCCTTTCTGGTGTAGTGATTAAAATATTTAATGCAAATCAGCGTTCATTAGCAAATAAACCGAGATTTAGAGTAAGCTTTTTTGATTGCCTTTTAACATATATTAATTGATTTATTTCACCCAGGATAGATATTACAAGTAATTAACAAGGATGGGTCCTAAATTAGTTGTACAATATCAGCAGCATAACAATGAAGAAAATGGTAAACAAAACGTTTGATGTTATTGGAGAACAGGAGGCATTTCCATATCTCCAGAAGGGCAGAAAAAAGATGACCTGATGAGAGATGGAAGCCAAATAATAAAATTTGTGACATTTAAAAATGTAATGGGCACCATGTGCTGACCAGAGTTTTTCTTGACCATGTCTACTACTTATACAAATATCACTTCTGTTAGGTCACTACAGGGAACTCCTTTCCAAATTTTCCAGCTGATTCTGTCCATGATTGCAATTTTGAGTAAATCCAGTAACCACTACATCAGAACTATACATAGTCCAGGTGTCAAGTTCCCCTGAGCAGTTCACCAGTCAAGCAGAGATCTTTGTTTATGGAGATTCTCAGTCAACATGGTTGTTGAAAAAGCACCTTTGGGTCATGGTTGTCCCAAAGGTGCTTTTTCAAAAGGGAACTGGACTTGAAGATGTTTCACTTCTCATCCAAAAAGCTTCTTCAGTTCAGAATGGAAGAAGATTCTTGGATGACAAGCAAAATGTCTTCAAGGAAAAATAAAGTCCAGTTGCCTTTTGAAAAAGCACCTTTGGGACCAAGCAGAGCTCTTCTGACTTAATGTAGAAATCCCACAATCATGGCTTAGTTAGCTAAGAATATTCATTTCAAACAAAAATTAAGCCAAGGACTTGCTCCTGCCAATGCAAAGGTGCAAAACCAATGTTTTTATTATGTTTTCTTTTAATAGTTTTTTATATTGTTGTAAGCCACCCAGAGTCCCTTAGGAGTTGGGCGGCATAGAAATATAATAAATAATAATAATAACAATCTCCCCAGTGATTTAAACCAATAAAGCCTCATAAATGAATGGATTCTCTTCACTTGCACATGGTGGCCTTGAAGCCAAATGGTTGTTCATTGTTTATGTAATTGCCATTTCTGGCCTGAGAATACATGACTGTTGCCCTAACGCAGGGGTGGGCTTCAAAAATTTTAGCAAGGGGTTCTCTGCCCGGTTGCTGGGTGGGCATGGCCATGGTGGGCATGGCCTAGTCAGCCTCCTGTACCACGGTGGGGGGGGGTTTGCCCTCCCTGGGCTCCGGAGGCTTTCCTCGAGCCTCCGGGAGGGTGGAAACAGCTAATGAACAGGCCTGTTTCCGGCCTTCTCGAACTTCCGGTAGGCCCATTTTTCGCCCTCCCCGAGCCTCTGTGCGTGCCCTGCACTTACCTGCATCCAAAACGGGCCGTGTGGGGACTCCTGGGAGGGGCGGGGTGGAGTGGGTGGGGCCAGCCAGGAGTGGGATTTGGGGGTTCTCTGAACTGCACAGAATCTTAGCTAGAGGTTCTCCCGAACCCCTGCGAACCCCCAGCAGCCCACCCCTGCCCTAACGCCAGGGAACCACGGTCTCCAGTTGCCAACCATTTCTCTTATCTCATCCTTTAGGTATGGCCCATAACAGTTAATCAAAGTCAAGATGCCCCTGGTGATTCTACTGTATCAATGCAATATTTTTGGCAGAGTTACAGAAATGCTTTGCTGTTGCTTTCTTCTGGGACTTTTCAACTCCCCAGTGATTCCCCATCAAGGACTAATCAGGGTTGATCCTGCTTAGCTTCTAAGATCAGCTTAAATTGGATAGATGCTGCCTCAGGTTGAAGTTAATCCCTTAGTTGAATTTCTAAGCAAAATGCATATTTAGGAGAAGCGGGGGGGAACCCTAAATGTTTGGCTTAGCAATACAATTTCCAAGATAAAACTTCCACCTTTTGGGGATTTATTTTAAAGTAGTAACATACAGCAATCCCAGTTATATGAATAACTTGCCATGAGTGGAGACCTCTTTGCATAAATACAGTACAATGAAATGTAGACATTGCTTTGTTAGAGATGAAAGCAATGGAAAATTGCTGAGGGGAGGGGGAAGCAGATCTGAGATTGTAGTATTTTGTTAATGCTAAGGACAGACAATAATATACACAATCAAAGCATGCATGTGTGATTAGAAGGTATCATCATCGCCTTGGTGAATATAACTGGCTCTTTTATTGGTCTTCAAACATTTTTTTATCATTCTGACAACTTAGGGTCCTATGGAGAAGAGAAGTGCTTGAAGATTTCTCTATAGTAAGTCCTTATACTCAGGTATAATATAACAGAACATAAAGTAGCTTGTGTAAAATAATTGAGATGCTCTGGGACCTTGGAAGATATAACAATTTTTTAGGATGGGAAGGGATAAAAAGTCACTAGAAAGATCACAGAGGGAAAGACATGAAACAAAAAGGAAATACCTGAACCAGAGCCAGACAGAAAAGAATGAATGTCTACTGAATCGCATAGGGGGAAATTACATTTTATAGCCTAGTAAAATAAAAGAGTCTTTACCTTATCAAATGATAGATGAAATGGTTTTTCATTGTCTTACAGCAAGCAAGAGGCAACTGACAATACAGCATGATATTTAAAGCATTATCCATATAACTGGAAAACAGTTTCAATATCATATTATGTAATACAGGGGTGGGCAATTAATTTTCCCAGGGGATCACATGCAAAACTGGGAGGGCCAAATCAATAGGGCTTTTGCCACCTCCGCTGGCCGGACAGGAACAGCCAAAGGGCCAGATGTGGCCCACGGATCATAGAATGCCCAGGTCTGCTATATAACAATGAAGAATCGTTTCTTTCACAACTCAGAGCCAAAAATATGGAACATTTCACCAAACACATCTGGAGGGTACCAGCTTGAAGAAGGCTCTCTTAAATCTAAAGGGCACTGATTCTTTTCTTAAGATTCCTGGATGATCTTTTACATAATACATCTGAATGGATCAGTATAAGCAGCCATAGAGGGGTTTTTTTAATGTAACTCCCTAAGAATAATGAATATATGCATCTACTGTAAATGTATGTAATGTCAAAGTTCATATGTCATGGAGTAACTGTCATCTGAGCTATGACACATTGACTTACCTTTCTCCAAACTGAGAAAGGTAGATAGGAACCTATTCATTTCCCACAAGATAAATGTGAATTGCTTTAATAAGTTGCCTCTTATGCTAGTTATCAAGCCACCTTATTTCCACATTTGAGCAGTCTTTTTTAAATCGTAAGGGAACTATCTTAACTTTCTGGGAGGATTTCTGAATTATTTCAAGCCCCGCTAGTTGCCTGAATAACCCAGTAGTCTTAAAATATGCAGAGCATTCATATTGGTTATTTCAATGTTCTCCTTTCTACATTTCTACAGAGAAGGTACTCAAGGGTCCCCTTGTTATTTGCCCTGAATGGAAACAGTTGAAACAGTCAGTCATGTCCTTTTGTATTGTTCACTCTATTGTGGCACCTGATTCTATTCTCATGCCCACCCCCACCACATTTTAATGAATGGGAAATGTAACTCTATTTAATATTATACCCAGTAACTTTTGGCAAATCTGAAACCATCAAATCACTCTCGGCATAGAAAATTATGTGCTGCTGCCTGTTAGGCACAAGCTCACACTAATCTGAGCTTTGTTAGCTCTTATTATTTAAGTAAACATGCGCATTACTACATATGAACATATTTGCTTATCTGCTTGTTAGTTGCTTATATGTTTATTCTGCAGGTTCTTGCTTGTTTGGTCAAGGTCTGTAATAAAAATTCACTTGACTGCCTGGTATTTTTATTCCAGTCAGGAACCACTGTGTCTTAATTAATTAAGTGCACATTCCTCCTGGTAGCAATACTTAGGTTGTGTTTTGCTAGGTTCCAGTTCTTTAAAAGGATACAAGTGAAAATCAAACAGAGCAAATCTCGTAAGCAGCTCCTGATAAAAGGGTTCAATCCAATTTGTTTATGGTCATTCGACTGCAACCATTGCTGCAGAAAGAAACCAAAAAGGAGCATAGTTTTTAATCAATAGACCTAGATCACTAGTTACAGCAGGCTTCTCTGCTGGTGTATATCTGTGACTCACAAATGTGGTGATAGCAATTACTTGCAAAAAGTAATCATAATTTCACATACAACCAAATTCCTAAACAAGAGAAGTCTCGTGCTGCAAATTCCCACAGCTTCCTTGTGTTTCATACGTCTCAAGACTTGTTGGTAAACTCCCAAAACATTTGGGCAAAATCCCAAACATTTGCTTAAATGTAGAACAAAAATAAAACCGAGGGAACCAGAAGTGTTATTCCAAACAATATGCAGATATTTAGCATATCTCTGTTGAGGGAGGCACTTAAATGAGATGTCAGTTCAGCTAAAAAGGAGGGGGGCTGGATGTGCACCATTTGGTATTATAGCAGCAAAAAAGATAATTTCATTTAACTTCCTGAGGGCTGGAATACAAAATATCTTCTTTATTAAACAGCGACAGTTTGTTGCCGAGGCAAAAAGAACAGCTTTCTGATTAAATACCTCTGGGAAAAAGTCTGTAGCAAAGCAAGTTATTTTTCTTCAGGGGGACATTTCATACAGAACTTATTTTCTTTGCTAGCCCTGACCATTTTTCTTTCAGAAGCAACACCCCTCTAAAACCAAGCAGAATCAGAACCCAATCCCCCAGTGCAACCAAGAGAATAAAAAATGGCATCCAAAGGACCGTGGGCAAAGCTACACACTGTTCTCCCCACCTCGGCATTTAAATCGTGATTCCGAATGAGAAATCCCCTACGGCCCCTGAAATGTATCTAATAATAAATTCAGCACATTATTTATGTAAAAATCTGCCCCATTGAAATTTCAGCTGTGGAAAAAGCAGAGGGATGGAGAAAGTGCATAATGAGATTTTCCAGCACAATTCTTTCTCTTTTTTCTCTTGCTAACTGGGAATTTTAACAGAATCTGCCACTTGACCTTTTCATCTTATTCATAACAAGAGCAAAGAAAATAAGTCAGCTGTGGAATCATCCATAGCTCTACAGAAAGCTTACTCGGTTCCTTTTACGGCAGAAAGGCATTTGATGATGCGTGCAGATGTGTACGCACGCACAAAAATATGATTTCAAAATGTGTATTAAAATATCTCTTTTAACATGATCCAAAATGATTTTTGTGGGGGGGTGTCCTTTTGAGTCAATTTTGACTCCAGGGATTGCCTGAATAAGTCCCTGCAGTTTTCTTGGCAAGGTTTTTCAGAAGTGGTTTGCCATTGTCTCCTTCCTAGGGCTGAGAGAGAGTATAGAATAGAATAACAGAGTTGGAACGGATTTTGGAGGTCTTCTAGTCCAACCCCCTGCTTAGGCAGGAAACCCTACACCACTTCAGGCAAATGGTTATCCAATCTCCTCTTAAAAACTTCCAGTGTTGGAGCATTCACAACTTCTGGAGGCAAGTTGTTCCACTGATTAATTGTTCTAACTGTCAGGAAATTTCTCCTTAGTTCTAAGTTGCTTCTCTCCTTGATTAGTTTCCACCCATTGCTTCTTGCCCTACCCTCAGGTGCTTTGGAGAATAAGTCAATTCTCTCTTCTTGCAGACAT
>QLTV01004248.1:377056-402347 GCA_003457575.1 Thermophis baileyi | reverse complement strand
ACAATACACGAGCACACAATAGATACAAACTTAATGTAAACCGCTCCAAACTCGACTGCAGAAAATACGACTTCAGCAACAGAGTGATCAATGCCTGGAATTCACTACCTGACTCTGTGGTTTCTTCCCCAAACCCAAAAAACTTTAACCTTAGACTGTCTACTGTCGACCTCACCCCATTCCTAAGAGGTCTGTAAGGGGCGTGCATAAGCGCACCAGCGTGCCTACCGTCCCTGTCCTACTGTCCTATTGTCCTCATCTATCTGTATTCACTTTGATTATGTTTATGTTTATACCTATACCTGCTATCTTGTACATGTTTGACAAATAAATAAGTAAATAAATAAATAAATAAATAAATAAATAAATAAATAAATAAATAAATAAATAAATAAATAAATGAAACAAAGCTGATATACCAAATTTTCTTCCAATCCACTGGATAATACTTTCTAAGCCACTTCCTCCTCCAAAGTTGGAGATTCATTGTGGAGGGAGAGATGGTGTCCTCTAAAGTTTTAAATCTTTTTTTTAAACTACATATATTTGATTTCCCACTTTGTTCTTCAAGTAGCTAGTAAATGGTCCATCTTTAGTAGTTTCATCATTTCCTTCAGTGCATAGGGCTAGAGATTTATCCCCAGAGTTCTACCTCTTCCCATCTGAAAAAAAAAGAAACCTACAATATAAAATCTCCAAAAACAGATGGTTAAAAATAATAAAATTCTTCAAGGGAAGCAGGGCACTTACCAATGATAGCCCATGCCCTTTTATTGGATTTATATACCACCATTCACTATGGCATACATAAAGCGCCCTCCTATTTCTTCACAACCATAACCCTGTGAGATAATTTGGACTGATAAACTGTAACTGGTCAATTATGATACTAGGTAAGTAGCACTGAAACCTTTCACTCCATTTTTTTCAAGTTTGTTAATTTATTCTATTTGTTATTTATTTATCAAATTTATATAGCTACCCATATCACTGGAAGTGATTATGGATTATGGACAATTAAATAAAACAATATAAAATATGAACGATAGATAGATAGATAGATAGATAGATAGATAGATAGATAGATAGATAGATAGATAGATAGATAGACAGACAGACTGAGAGACAGAGACAGACAGAGACAGAGACAGAGACAGAGACAGAGACAGAGACAGAGACAGACAGAGACAGAGACAGAGACAGAGACAGAGACAGAATAAGTAAATTAAAGGGAATGTTGAGAGAGTTTTAAGGAAACATATTTTGTTTCATAAAGAATTAACACTTCTATGTCCACCTTTAGTTGTTGTTGTTATTATTATTATTATTATTATTATTATTATTATTATTATTATTATTATTATTATTATTATTATTATTACATGGCCGGATCTCGTCAATTACAGAGGCGAGATCAACAGCCCCAAGCCTGCCGGAAGAGCCAGGTCTTCACTGCTTTCCGGAAGGCCAGCAGGGTGGGGGTGGTTATGTAAGAAAAGTTTATATACCCAAAAGAATTATTTTGCAGCCAAATTTACCAACGGAATCAGGGCTACTAAGTAAAGACAAAGAAGCCACATTTGACTCCTAGATAACAGAATAACAGAGTTGGAAGGGACCTTGGAGGTCTTCTAGTCCAATCCCCTGCTCAGGCAGGAAACCCTATACCATTTCAGACAAATTATTGTCCAATCTTAAAAACCTCTAGTGTTGGAGCATCCACAACTTCTGGAGGCAACTCATTCCACTGATTAATTGTTCTAACTGTCAAGAAATTTTTCCTTAGTTCTAGGTTGGTCCTCTCCTTGATTAGTTTCCATCCATTGCTTCTTGATTTCTTGACTCATACTCAGAAGAAGAAGAAAAACAAACAAACATTCTATGCCATTTTCTCCATTTTCCATTTTTAATCATAATTTCCTAGAATTTCTTCTATCAGTCATGTTATCTTCACAGATCCTCTCCACGGCTGGTTGCTTTTTCTATCTTCTGTGGTATATAGTCAATATTTTCCACTTCTCTGTCTTCTTTTTAATAACATTCATATGGTAAAATTACATTAATTCCCCCAACTCTCCATTCTACATTGCTTTTCGCATGATCTGTTGTCTTCTTGCTATTTCTGTATACTAGCTTTCCTAAGCTTGGTGCCTTTCCTCCCCACAAGATGTGTTGGACATAAATTTCCAGAATTCTCAGGCAGCACTACTCAGCCATCTGGGAAATCAAGGAGCTCTAAAAAGAAAAAGATGTACAATTCAAATATTTGCCTAGGCTCTTTTCTCTTCTGCCCATTCCCTGCATTTCTGGTTTACAGTTGTGGTATTTCTAACAGGCCTTCCTATTGCTGTCTCTATTACCAATGGTGCTATATAAATAAAATTATAAGGAGGCTTCCTATGAGAACCACATAACTAATCTGGGTTGTTGTTCCACTAAGACATTGGCTTATTCAAAATGCAATGTGGTTGATGTTATTTATCAATTAATGGGAAATTGATGGATCTCCTCTCACAGTCATTCTTAAAAACAGGTAGCATATAATTAGGCCATTAGATTTTTCTCACTTTTTCACATAGTCTTCTGCCTTATAAGTAAGTCACTTTTTAATACACAGTGAAGGATGATAAATCAGCTGTGGTTGTTCAGTTTCCCGGTAGAAGTGGTTCCTTGCAAATAAGCACCTGAGAAGAAAATGTGCATGCAAATGAACCTATTATGCAGTCTGTCCCACAATTACCAGGGCTTATTACCTCTGAAATTGCTTTCTGCATAAGGAGTAACTGGAACTTATTGAAGTTTTTTTTTTCTTTTGTCACTGCAAGAGCCATACTGGTGGCTAGGTGTGTTGTTTCAAGTGGATAAAATAGTGGATAGTCAGAAATTTCAGTGCTAAATCTCAGATTTGCATCTCTATAGATACTGAGACTTAAAAGATATTTCAATTTTGTAATAGAAAACTATTTTTGTCTTTATTTCTCCTCTACTACGTCTCGTATATTATAAGACTAATATAAATCGTCACTAGCAATACCAAATAGGGTAAACTGAATGTGACAAAATTTAGAAAAAGACGGGGTTCTTATGATATCATAAGCCATAATGTAGTTTGGTTTTGGCTTAGCTTGTACAAATTCAGGTTGTAAATTATAATCTCTTCTAGAGTTGTGTGAACCCAGATAAATTTGGTTCATTCAATCAATCAATATAGTTTGATAAATCGGGATATCTTAAGGACTAACAGATTTATTATTCATCTATTATGATATAAGTGAAACTCCTCAAGAGTATATGCTATAACAATAAATCTTCAAGGTACCACTGATTTTGATGGTTTCAAAACCGTCACATCTCTGAAAGTTGTTCAGATATTCATCTAATATCTTGGCAATTGCTGATTGCATACAATAACTATGCTTGCATGCTTCAGGGGCTAGGATAATTTAATACATACAAGTGAGTTTGCACTAGCAATGATTCCACTATTGTAGATGCAGAATAGCAACCCAAGGCAGCACACACTATGGCATCATCTGAAGAGATACAGATTCCTTTCCCATGATAAACAGGAAACATGTACAGATTATATCTATGCGTAATTCTTTAGAAGTATGAGCTACAGAGTTCAAGACATATTCTTGAACAAGTAAGATTACATCCTGTTCTTTAGTTTTCAAACAAGTGCTAGCCTGTAATAGCAAAAGTAGATAAAGTCCAGTATCTTTAAAGCTGACATAAATGTAATTTTGATTGATTTCTGGTCCGTGTTATTGGAAGATCATGAATACTATCAGGAATTTTACCAGCAAAGCCCACAAAAGCATATTGATTTTTAGATCAACTGCTTGACCATATGTAAGAGTGGCAGTACATGATGAAGGAAGCATATTTAGTAGAGGAGAATACATATCTTGCATTTTGATATTGAAACTGGATGCTTTACACTTATATTAAAGCTTTTACCATGCAGGGTCTTATCAATTACCTAACAGATGGTGATATCTTGGGCAGTAAAATATTCAGTTCAAAGAATGTCTTCCATAGGAAGTTTGTATGTGAGTGTGTGTGCCTTAAAAGTACTTGGACTAGGTTCACATAATTGGTTTTGTAATTTGTTTCATGCTCACATGAAACTTTTTCCAATGGTATCCAGAGGATCAAAAAAGTAAAAATAGCAGCTACTTGATTTAAAGCCACATCCCTTTTTTATTTGTGTTACATATGGAGTGCATATTAAAAATGGCAGGCCTATGTGCAATAGCAATAGCAATAGCACTTAGACTTATATACCGCTTTACAGTGCTTTACAGCACTCTCTAAGCGGTTCACAGAGTCAGCATATTGCCCCCAACAATCTGGGTCCTCATTTTACCCACCTCAGAAGGATGGAAGGCTGAGTCAACCTTGAGCCGGTGAGATTTGAACCGCTGAACTGCTAAACAGTCAGCTGAAGTAGCCTGCAGTACTGCACTCTAACCACTGCGCCACCTCGGCTCTTCAATGTGCAGTTGTGGCCAATAGCTTGAATTTTTTTTTACTATTCCCATGCAGATATCCTTGATTTTACAAAGAGCTTTATCTACTCTATGCATTTTTCAAAAGTGATTTGTTTAATACTGCAAGATCTTTGTGCAGAGTCAATTTAAACAGACTTAAACATATCCTTCTCAGCAGATTACTTGCATTGTTGTTACAACAAATACTGTAGCTTTGGAAAAATGGGTTGAACACTTTTGAAACAGATTTTTTTAAGATACATCACATTTATCTTTTCAGAAGGAAGCTCAAAATAGCTACCTATACTATACAAAACAAAAATAATATCAAAGTACCAATGCAAACAAGGTAGAAATACATGTAGCAATTAAAAAGTAACATTGATCTAGCAATAATATTACAATTTAACACCTAATCACCCATCCAAAGCTTTAATGATTAAATATTTATGTATCTATTAAAAGTATTCAAAAAAAGTATTTTAAAAAAAGAAATTCTAAAGGAGTATATAATAGATGTAAAAACATTTGGTTAAAACATAATGAAAATAGAATGAAAACAATCCATTAAAAGCAAATAACTATTAAGGAGAGTTATTATACTTAGTAAATCAACATAAAGTTAGATTTTTAAACGATGCTTAAAATTCACCAGTCATTTATACTATGATATAAATATGCAGGTAGCATCTTCAAGTTGCTCTTCTTCTAAACAAAGCTGCAAAATATAAAAAGATGAGGTTGCATGGCTGTAGCATAAAATTTGAGTCATTTACTATGTTGCCTTTCTTTCTCCTGCTCTTTCTAGCTTCTGTAAGAAGAAAATAGCACCTGATTTATTAATTGTTAATTCTAATGCTTTTGATCTACCAGTCTCAACAACCTTAATGAACTTTAGCAGTGACCAAGAATATGGGCATTATAGGCTGAACACCTAGACTTTAGATAACTGGCATGATATAAGTTTGGAAAACAGCTGATTAGGTGGTGGTTCTGGGCTGAGAATCTATTCTTGCCATGTTTCACTCCATATGTAAATAGATTTCTTAGGGCATCTATAAATTTTTTGATTCAACTCAACCTGATTTAATCTGCTGCAGTAAATTACATCGATACATTTGCTGTTTTCCTATGCCACATAAGTAACATACCAGTTGCTCTCAAAAATGCTTTTTCAAAAGGCAACTGGACTGGGTTTTTTTCCTTGAGGAAGATGTTTTGCTTCTCATTCAAGAAGCTTCATCGGTTCTGGCAGGATGGTGGGGGTGGTGGAAGTATCAGTTCTGACAGGATGGGGGTTGGGTGGGTGGGAAGGATGATATTTATTTGCAGTCATCTGGTCACTTGGCTCTTGAGGCCGCTTGGGGGTTTATCTGTGCCCTCAGGGTCACCTGTATCAGAGTTCAAATGGGGTGGAACTTTCCTGGGACTGTTGTAGACAGGAGATAAGTAGTGTCTTAGCGTTCTCCCTCTTTTTGAGAGAGGTCTGCTCAATGTTAACATAAATGGCCTCTTTTACCCCTTTTTCAAACCAATGATTCTCTCTATTCAGAATGTGGACTTCATCCAGAATATGTGGATAGTTGAGGCTTCCTGGATGAAAAGTGAAACATCTTCCTCAAGGAAAACAAACAGTCCAGTTACCTTTTGAAAAAGCACTTTGAGACAACCTGGATAACTGAGATTCTCCACAGAATACCAGCTGCTCTCGAAGCAAGGTAGGAGCAGTGGTGGGATTCAAATTTTTTTACTACCGGTTCTGTGGGCGTGGCTTGGTGGGCATGGTGTGGCGTGGTGGGCGTGGCAGGGGAAGGATACTGTAAAATCTCCATTTCCTCCCGATCAGCTGAGACTCGGGAGGCAGAGAATAGATGGGGGCGGGGCCAGTCAGAGGTAGTATTTACCGGTTCTCCAAACTACTCAAAATTTCCACTACCGGTTCTCCAGAACTGGTCAGAACCTGCTGAAACCCACCTCTGGGTAGGAGCATAGAATTAATTCATACCAGCAAAATAGAAAAGATAATTCTATTTCCTCAGTGATATTGTTAACTTAAAAATCAGTCTAAACCTTTGTTCAACTACAAAAGGATACAGGCTATGTGAAAATAAAGAACTGCTTTAATTAATCTGTCTACATATTAAATAGAGTTAATTTTGGTCAGTCTTAAATTGTTCCTAGGATAATATTGGATGAATTGACTGTAATATTCATGCCAATATTTGAGAGGCATGATTTTTTGCTACTATTTCTCAAGATTCTAGGAAATCTAAAGATGATCCACATTTTCTGGTAATAGAAAAGAATCTCCTAAATAATCTTACGTAACTTTTCTTGAAATTAGATACCGGTAATTGATTTCTCCTTTCGAAATCAGGAAAACACCAGGTTTAAACACAGTAATATTGGGGACTTCTGAGGCTAATTAGATTGTTCAACTTCCTTCATCATGAATTGAAGCTGTCCTAATACAAGTTTGAAAGTTAATTAAAGTGATAACAATAACTGGTAAGCTTTTTGCCAGTTAATTAAATCCAAGCTGTATGTTTCGGATTGAGGTTGATCAATCCAAATCATTTTTCTGAAAAGTACATGGGAATTTTCAACATGCTGTCTTTGTTGATTTAAAGACTTATTCTAATTCAATCTTGAATGAGATTGAATGGGTAAAAAACCCTCTTTATTTGTCTGACAAAAGACAATTATAATAGACAAGTCAATGAATAGTCTCTAAAATTAGAATCGCCAAATTTATTTGAGCTACTGGAGGTGACTTTATTCACTTCACCAAATGTGGCAGCTTGAACTTTTTGCAATCCACTGTTATGTGAGAAGACTGAATCTTTGTCCCCAGTGTTGACCAACATGCTTCAAATCATGTGACTCCATGATTACCCATAATATTAATCAAGCCATCCAGCCTAGAACATTTGCCCTAGAACAGTGATAGCTAACCTTTTTTTCCTCGGGTGCCAAAAAAGCGTGCATGCGCATGACAGCGTGTGCGTGCGTGCACCCCCCTAATGCAATGCTGCCTCGCAGGCCCCCCCAGCATGCATAGGTGACCCCCGTGCTCCCCCCGCCCCTCACGCATGCACGGGCGACCTCCCCATGGCCCGTTTTGGTGCTAGCAGGCCTCCTGAAGCCTCCTGGGACCAAAAACGGGCGGGGGATGCCCCATTTTTGGTCCCAGGAGGCTTCAGGGAGGCCTGCTAGCACCAAAATAGGGGGGATCCCCGATCTCCCCAATTTCTTTCCCCAGCGCACGCTAGTTTCCTCCTGGATTCCTCCCTCCCCTGCCTTCTCTGAGCACGTGCTAGTTTCCTCCTGGATTCCTTCCTCCCGTGCCTTCTCCAATCTATCCCAATTTCTTTCCCCAGCACAGTGTGCGCTAGTTTCCTCCTGGATTTCTCCCTCCCGTGCCTTCTCTGATCTATCCCAATTTCTTACCCCAGCACAGCGCGCACTAGTTTCCTCCTGGATTTTTCCCTCCCGTGCCTTCTCCGATCTATCGCAATTTCTTTCCCCAGCACAGCGCGCCCTAGTTTCCTCCTGGATTCCTCCCTCCCATGCCTTCTCCGATCTCCCCAATTTCTTTCCCCAGCGCCCGCTAGTTTCCTCCTGGACTCCTCCCTCCCCTGCCTTCTCCGATCTCCCCAATTTCTTTCCCCAGCGCATGCTAGTTTCCTCCTGGATTCCTCCCTCCCGTGCCTTCTCTTATCTTCCCAATTTCTTTTCCCAGTGCACGCTAGTTTCCCCCTGGATTCCTCTCTCCCCTGCCTTCTCCGATCTCCCCAATTTCTTTCCCCAGCGCGCGCTAGTTTCCTCCTGGATTCCTCCCTCCCGTGCCTTCTCTGATCTCCCCAATTTCTTTCGCCAGTGCAGCGCATGGAAATGCCCCACCCCCGCGCATGCACGGCAGAGACCCGAAGACCAGCTGGGCAGTGGGAAGTGCGCGTGCATACGCAGTGGGGCTGGGCTGGGGTGATGGCTGGCGTGCCTGTAGAGAGGGCTCTGCGTGCCACCAGTGGCACGCGTGCCATAGGTTCACCATCACGGCCCTAGAACATTTGCTCAAGCCATCCAGCTCCATGCTGGATGGCTTGAGCCTTCCACAACATTGCAGATAATCCCATAGCATTTGCTGAAGCTAGTCATCTTGAAATATGTTGATCAATGCTAGGAGACGGCATCTTTGTTCTGGCCAAAGTATTTTGAAATTCATCTTATAGGGTCTTGTACATTGTTCCAGCTTGTCAAGATTCACCTGAATTGTGATGCTGTGTTCTAAGGTATTTGTTATCTCATTTATTCATTTGTTTGTTTGTTTGTTTGTTTGTTTGTTTGTTTGTTTGTTTGTTTTCAACAAATGTGCATGCTGTACCAATCAGTGAGTCTAGCTGGCTTACAAAATGAATTTTTGTGTCTATCATCTGCAAATGTAAAAATCTTATATTCTAACTTGTTATCAATACATTTATGAATATATTGAAAAACCACCAAATTCAAAGAGTGCCAAGGACCCCACAGTACAACCCTGAGCTACAAATATTCTCTTCTATCAATATTGAAAAGTATACTGCCTAGAATAAAGCCCTGTAGTATGCTATTCAACAATGTCTTACATCACAACATTGACCTATTGGCATAAACTCACTGTGTACAGTAGCTCAACTATATGTAACCATCTAATTGTGGCATAGTCCAGTACATAACTTGCCACTCTTTCCATTAAGACAAGATAGATGATTTTGTCTAATGCTTTGCTAAAGTCCAGCCCCATGGTCAACTAAACTGATCACTCTATCAAAAAAGGAGATTGGTTCAGAGCAGAGATGGGTTCCTACTGGTTCGGACCGGCTCTATAGAACCGTTAGTAACGTGGTGGCCCGGGTTGCTAGAACCAGCAGCGACCCAGGCCTGCCACGCCCCCGAGCTGGTTCTCTTGGCGGCGCCATCTTGTTTTTTTCTTCTGCGCATGCGCAGAGGCATTTTTTGTACTGCACATGCGCACCCGCGACCCGCCCACGCGGCGCGTCCCTGAGCAAACCAGCAGTAAGAAAATCTGGAACCCACCCCTGGTTCAGAGGAAATCAGCTTGATTTGATAGGACTTGTTAATAAACCCATGCTGGCTCCTTCCAAGCCACACTTTCTTCTCAGTTGTTTCCAAAATAGAAATAATGCTTCCAGGTTAATATGGAGAAAGAATAATAGAAATTATTATTGAAGCAATCAGATGCTTTCCAGTGTATATTTTGTCTGAATTCCTCAATAAGTCCCATTTGAGTAGTTCTGCTATTTCATATTAAATACAAGTTGATCCCAACTATTTGAGGTAAAAGACATTCACCTAAACTAATATCTCTCAGCCAGTTGCTTTCTAGTTATCTAGACAATGTTACAATAAAATGTATAGGACGGTTTGCACAAATAAAGAAATTAAACTTGGAAATGTGAAAAGAGTGATATATGATGGAAATAAAACATGAATAGTTCAATTTTTATCAGTGAGACAAGATTGTGTGGTATCCCTTGGTTTTATTAATGTATTTATGGATAAATGTATAAGGAATGCTGATGGTATAGGTTGGCTAGTTAAGATGTTAACGTGTGTAGTTTTTGTGAGAAACATTCCCATATTACTGGCTAAGAACCAAAATCATTTGCAGTGAATATGTATGTTGCAGCATGGATTAGAAAATTAATATATTTAAAACCAAGATAGTGCATTTGATTGGAGTAATTCAATTAGTGCTTGCATATTATGCATAATTTTAAAAAATGAAACAGAAAAATAAATTTGCAAACCTTAGCAGTATGTTTACAAAAGATATAAAATTAAGATGTTCAAATACTGAAAAAAGGGTAGTGTATCCACTACCCTTTTTTCAGTATTTGAACATCTTAATTTTATATGTGTGTTGTTAGTAATGAATAACTGTTAAAAGAAGCAAAAATAGAAATGAATAAGTGCATGCTTGGCAAAGATCTCTATAGGGAGATAAGTAGACAAATGACAATCATATGCACAATGATATCCTTGTGCAAAAGCCACAACGGTCAGGATGCCATCACACTCATGTCATGTCATGATTTGTTACAAATGTCACTGCAAGTTTCTGTCAAGTTTGTTATCTGGATGTGACTTGGGTACTTCAGGAGAAACATACACGCCAGTCGAATACTGTAGGAATGGGAACAGTCTGTCAAGAACAAAGAGTAATGAAATAATGTGGACTGAGAACCAAAATGAGTGATCAGTATAAAGAAGTGTATGGAGATGGTTGGGTTATTGAATGAGAGTCCAATATGAAGGAACAGTTGGAAGGAATAGAAAGACTAAACAAATCACAACTGAACTGAATTGGTGAGATGCTCAGAGAGATTAGCAGTTTAAAGAACAAAGTTAATGTATGAATCAAAATATGGATATGGGACAAGCAAGATCCAGTTTTGGTCACCATATTATAAAAAAGATGTTGAGTCTTTCGAAAGAGTGCAGACAAGAGCAACAAAGATGACTAGGGGCCTGAAGACTAAAACATATGAAGAATGGTAGCAGGAATTGGGTATGGCTAGTCTAGAGAAAAGAAAAACTAGGGGTGACATGATAGCAGTACTCCAATATTTGAGGGGTTGTCACAAAGAACAACCTATTTTCCAGAAGCCAAGACAAGAAACAATGGATGGAGACTAATCAAGGAGAGAAGCAACCTAGAACTCAGGAGAAATTGTGGGTTCTTCTGTTATATGTCCCCATTTAACTAAGTCATTTGTGAGTGCTTCATCATCAGAGGCTTTTTAAAAGAGGCTAGCCATCCAACTTGTCCAAAATGATATAGGGTCTCCTGCTTGAACAGGGGGTTGGACTAGAAGATCTCCAAGATCCCTTCCAACTCTATTATTCTGTATTCTGTCTGCAAGAATGGAGAGTGGTAGAATGAAAGATGTACAGTCAATTATATTCAAATTTCCTTACCTTCTGCTTCTGATTTCTTTTGTTTATTATTTCTATTCTTTGTCTTCTCTTTGTATAATTTTTCTTCCCCAAAAGTAATAGTATGATTGATGTCCAATATTTGGAGGAATACATATCAAAACCAAAATTGTACCAAGCAATATGCCATTTGACTTTCTATTGTTAAAACTAGATAGTGCAGTAATAAGTGAACATACAATTTTTGGAAAGCTTTTCATTACATGTCATGGAATTTTTTAGGTAGCAGTTTGAAAATTATAGAGTTAAAGTACACTTGATTTGTGGTTTAGATAATATGGTAATGCTTAAATGATAAGCTATTTTTGCAAAGCAATTTAAATCTATCTAGTTGACACAGCAGATGGGGAAAAGTTTCTTGTGGGAGGTTAGAAGCTGTATCCTGGTACTTTGTAGAGTTGTAATTAGTATCTGAATTCACCTCTCTCCTTAGCTTTGGCCAACAAAAATTTAGTCTTATTGGCCTTTGTTAATTTTTTTCTTAAGCAAAAATTATTTAATGCTGTTTTCATTTAAAACTGCTCTAAGCAGACGAAAATGAAAATAATCGAAAATTTGATAACTCAAAACCAAAAGAGTTTATCATCATAAACTATATGCGATAACTGATTAAAGTGTTTTGTGCATGTATTATTTGAAATAAATGTTTGGACCTGTTTTTTCCAGGATGGAAAAAAATCTTCCCAAATTCCTAGGTAAGGTAAGAATAAATAAAAACAAACAATATATATATTGTCTATGCATTGTCTAATGTGTATTCCAGGACTTTGAATTTTTACTGTTTTAAATTATTATTTTAATTATGCTTTGAGTGTGGAATATGGAATTACGCTTCATATGGTTTTAGATGTTTGCTACTTAATGCTCCTGGCTCTCATTGTTTCCTCCTGGAAAATGTTTTAAACCGCTTTCTCCAGCACAAATCCTAGGCTTTATGTTGTTTAAAAATGATTAATGTGTGGATTTCTCTCTTTTAACTAGTACCTAGTAATTATTTAATTATCTACAGTATTTGTATGTTGCCTTGTAGAGGACTGTCAAGGAATATACAACACAATTAAACAATCATCAAAGCATAAATGAGTAAATGAGGCCAACTAAAAATATGCTCTTTCTTCAGAAAGCAGGGACAGCAAGTATTAATTATAATTTCCCAAGGAATACATTTTATAATTAATACAACAGCCCAAGAATCATTGCAAGTTGCAGTGTTTCCGAATGGGCTCTTCTTAACATTTTAAAGAGAAGTCAGGTATCATAAAGCACCCAGCTCCATAGCTAAAATCACTATCTTGAACAGAACTGAGAAAACAATATGGGGTCTGTGTACAGCTTTCAGGAAAGGTTGATCCTCGTATTATGCATCAGTTAGTAAATGATATATTTACTAGTTATATTTTACATAAGCTGAATCTTTCCTGTGATCTTAGTTTAGGTATGACATAAGCAGGATATATTTAACTGTGGCTAAGATTGGTTCAGAACAGCCAACCTGTCCTACTACTGTATTCATGAAAATTTTTGAACATATATATGTATATTAATGAAATATTACAGTAAAGGATAAAAATAATGTACTTATAATTTAAATGTATGGTTTAAAAAGTCACACAATAGTTACAGAAACCAAAATAAAAACATAAAAATTAATACAGTACTTGCAGATGTCCTATTTTAGCACTATTTAATTACATCAAATTTTTGCTCTAACACAATAATGAAGCTCTTTATTTTTTGTACTGTTTTCCTGTGTTGAATCTTCCTTTTCTTCATTTTGCACTCACAAAGATTAGCACCGCAAGTACACTGTGTGCTAAATTGTGCATATACTATCCTCATATTAACTGACTTTAGATTGCATAAAAGGTGGCCTGGTATCAACCCTAATATTGCATTATTCAAAGTTGTGCTAATTGCAACCTACTTGTATATCTTTTATTCTTGCTACCATCTCAAAATCGAAGGATAAGGTCAATGAATTTTCTTTAACTATGAATTAATATTTCCAATATAAATCAAATCTCAATTCTTGGGCCTTCTGACTGCTGTTTAATCTTATTAACTTTCATCCAGCCCATTATTCGACCCATTGTTTAACTTTCAAAGATAACAGATGCTTCCTTGGAGTAAGCTAATAAGAAGTAATATTCCAATATGGCAGTGAAGCATTAAACAAATATCTGTATTCACTATGACTGGTGCCCATTAGAGTGGTGGAGAGAAGGCCAGACATTAGTTATAGATGAGGCAGGTAAATAAGATTACCAATCTAAGCAGAGAGCTCCCTGGGTTATGAAATAGTCCAGGTCCTCTCTTGAATTTACATTTATTTTCTCCATAGCCTTATTTGCCTACTTATGTAATAACATTATGCAAATGAGGGAGACTACATGGTAGCACCTGACAAATCAACAAACCAAAGCAATAAGGAAAGAAGTGGAGACTGTAGTGACTGTATATATGTGTCAAAAATGTGTTTGTATATATTACTTTGTGGCTGCCAGACAAGTACAAAGAACAAGTGGGATGGTAAACCTTTAAGCAGAACACAGCCCCTCACCTCTCTGATTTTGGGTATTGTAATTGAGGAACATGCTTTATTTTGCTTTCCTCGCTGGTATTTTAGATAGTAGTTCTGGATGGTGGTTTACAGCGATGGATTCAGAGCTGCATTATTTGAAGTATCATATTGGTTTGAAAGGAAATTGGGGATCACTCTACTTATGTGGAATGGATAATTCTTTTTTAATCTGGGCACTATCCTAATATGTGGACCAAGCTTCAACAATCGCTAAATTGGCTGGGGAATTCTGGGAACAAAAGTCACCACCTTGGGAAGGTCCTTAGGTTAGGAAAGGCTTGAGATCAAAAGTTTGCCAAAATTATCACATTATTTTAAAATTATCACCTATTATAAAACTGTTGTAATAGTTCAACATATTGAAACAAGTGAGAGTTGCCTAATGTTTCTTTTTCTCCCAAAGGTGAATTGAGGAAGGTTTTATTCTTTTTGTCCATTGCTTGGTTCACAGTGGGTAAGTTTTTTTTTTTCATTTAAAATCTTTTTGACCTAAGAAAGTTTAGACTGAGTTATCACTTAACTATGTTGAATAATAATTAAGGAACAAAAAGGTTTGGATCAAAGTTGGTTGTTCAATAAGAGACCGTTTTTTAGTGGAGCAGCTGTAAGAAAATGTATACTGTAAACATCTTTCTAACTCCTTTCCCAGCAAAATAAATCCGCGTGACTAGTTATTTTATTTTACTTATTGAAATTCTGTCTTTTCTCAGTAGGCTCTAGTCAATAGGATGCATATAGCAATTACATTAATAAAAATATTAGAAAATCATGACAATATTAGCCACAGAGCCGAGGTGGCGCAGTGGTTAGAGTGCAGCACTGCAGGCTACTTCAGCTGACTGCTAGCTGCAGTTCGGCGGTTCAAATCTCACCGGCTCAAGGTTGACTCAGCCTTCCATCCTTCCGAGGTGGGTAAAATGAGGACCCAGATTGTTGGGGGCAATATGCTGACTCTGTGAACCACTTAGAGAGGGCTGTAAAGCACTATGAAGCGGTGTATAAGTCTAAGTGCTAGTGCTAGTGCTATTGCTATCTTTTTGAGATAACTAGTTGTCTGGTACTAAAGAAAGACATATGGTGTTAGGAATTCAGTACAAATAACCTGAAGATGGCAGGTAGGATAATTGATAGAGCCCTCATTCTGCAGGACATGATGGGCTCAGTCTTCCTGTGACTATTTCTCAATTTCATTAAGCAAGTCATAACTCCTAGTTGGCTCATGGGACAAGTTATTGTCCATTCTTCAGATTTAAGCTGCTTTAGATGTTCCAATCTTGCTTTTCTTTTAGTGATTAATTGACCCATACTCTCCAAAGATTAGGCATGAGTGCCTTCTAGTGGCTGCTGGTTATTTCCAACTTATTTCTTTTTATTTTCTCCACAGTCCCTGCCTTTCGCTGCTTTTTACCCAAAAAAGGTAAATGCCAACCCTATCACTTGGATCTTCTTTTTCTTCCTAAAGTTTCTCCCACTGCTGTCCTGGCATTGGAGCTGAGACTGCTATGTATGTAAGCCCTTGTGCCACTAAAAACATTTGTGTAATGAAGAGATACTTTTTCTCTGCCTGCATTTTAATCTGAATTGATCAAAATCATACTTCCCAAATTAATTAAGAAATGAAAAGGCAAATCTTTGTATTTACTATTTAAATGTGGGAGTCTGCACCTGGATCCAAACATTCTGTAACAAAATTGTGGATTAAACAAAATGGTGCATTTATTCAAGTAAATAATATACAGTACATAAATGTTTATATCTGGAGACATTTCTCACCAATTATATATATTAGGACAAATGAGAACAAAATGCATAACAATTATGAAACATATAGAAATGCAAAAAAACAGGAGCAAACTGTTGAAATGGTATGAAACAAATCTGAGTTTGCAAAAAAACATACGCTGTATGATGAAAATTAAAATAGCCAGATTTAATTATTTATACATTGAATCCCAGAACATCTTACTGTCCTTATGAAAAACTATATACACTTAAAGATGCAATAGTATAGACAGGCATGGAAAAACAGACTGGATCCAGATTGACAAAGGAGACAAGGTTGTAGGCTCTCTCCTTATATATTCAGCTATATGCCGAATCTACCTATTTATCTTTCTATGGAAGGTGGACTGCAAAAAGATTAGTATAATTAGAGAAGAACCAGTAAAAAGCTATGATATGGTGATGATAGTGATAAAAATCAAGGAACACAGTGAACAAATGGGACTTCTTTAAATATAAAGAAACCAAACATCAACCAGCCTTAGAATTCATTATGAAAATACTATGTGATAGATAGCTTCAGCCTTTAAGATCAAACAGGAAAGCAGGCAAGAAATTTACCACAGATTACTACCTGATAAAGTAGCAATTAAGCCCTTGGAAAAGATGTTCAGATTCTCTGATTTGTCTATACCAGGGATGTCAAACTCGCATCATCATGTCATCGTCACATGACGTATCGTGACTATTTTCCCCTTCGCTAAAAAGATAGACGTGGCCAGCGCGTGACGCATCCGGCCCACAGGCCGCAAGATTGACACTCCTTTGTAGGTCTATACCTACAAAGATCAGAATTGTGCAAGCAATAGTATCCTCTGTGGGCACTCTATGGAAGCAAAAGCTAGACTTTGAAGAAGCGGAACAGAAAGTATTGATGCTTTTGAAATTTGCTGTTGGAGGAGGCTCCCAGGAATACAGAGGACAACAAACAAAGGTATCACTGAACAAATCAACCCAGAGTTCTTATTCAAGTCACAAAGTTCAAATTATCCTATTTCAGACACACTATGCAAAGATCTGTTTCTCTAAAAAAGGGCTCTAATGCTGAGAAAGGTAAAAGGAAAGAGAAAGAGAGGATGCAGCAAGGTGGATGTACTTAATTACAGTAAGTCAAGGGTGCACTGTTCAAAGGCCAGAAAGCTTTAGGCTAAGGACCGATTATCAGGGAGCAGATCTGTTTGTGTGATCGCTAAGAGTGAACGAATTAGTGGCACATAGTCAAGGGTGAGAAAGTGAGCAATGTGAAAATAAGTCAAGGAAAGCATTCATAATTTTAAAAGATTAGAAAAATTTCATCAATTTTTCATATCCATATTTTTTTTTCCTGTTCTCTCATAGTTGATTCCGGTTGTGACTATTCTTTGTGCAAATTACAACCAGGTGAATATCTTTGCTTACCAGTACCTGCATATGCCCCAGTCCCATGTGCCAATATCTGCATATGCTTCTCATTTTCTCCTTAATTACAACTTCAGGTGCAACTATAAAGCCTTGAAGCTTCTCTCCAATTGACTCTATCCACCCTTTTAAGATCACCCTGGGGGCAGGGGGGGGAATTGATTAAAGAATGCCACTTTTTTGGATCCAGGAAAGGTGCCTTTTCTGTCATGGCACCTGCCTTCTGGAACACTTCACCATGCAAATTCAGAATGGCCCTGACCCTGTTGGCCTTTCAGAAAGTCTTTAAGATCTGGCTGTTTGCCCATGCACTGGGGTCAGGAACAGAGGTGGGTTCCTCCCGGTTCGGACCGGTTCGCCCAAACCGGTAGCAACTTGCTGGTGATGTCACGGAGTGGGTTCGGTCGGTGCCGGTCCGTGGACGCCACCCATCTCTTTTTTTGAATTTTTTTGAATTTTTATTTATTTATTTGAATTTTTCCCCGGGGTTTTTTTCTTCTGCACATGCGCAGAAGCCGAGTTTCCGGCACTGCTCATGCATCGCTATCTTGTTTTTGGCTTTTTGGGGGAATTTTTTTGAATTTTTCGGCACTGCGCATGCGTGCGTGCAAAGCGCACGTACCCACAAGGCGCGGCCAAGCGGCACAGGAGGAAGCGAACCGGCAGCGAGGTAAGTTAGAACCCACCCCTGGTCAGAAGTAAATGAAATCCAGGGGGTTTGTTGTTGCTTTGAGGTTTTTACTCTTCACTGCTTCTTTTGTTTGCTTGTTATGGTTATGTTTTGTGTGTTTTCTGAATTTATTTATAGTGCTGTTTTTAAAACTTGAAACCTTGTTCACTGCCCAGAGTTGCTTTGTCAAAATGAACAGCCATAAAATTGAATAAAATAAATAAATAAAATTATTTAGATAACAGACATTACTAAATTCCACACACACTCCAATATGGAAGTTATTCCGGAGCATTATGGGACTGCAACATGGCAGTTCCCCGATTCTAATGATATAAATACAAGTGCTCCTGAATTGGGAGAAACACACTAATATTGAACACAGTTTATCAGAAATGGAGGTCAAATGTTCTCACTGCTTAAGTGAGAATCTGTGAAGTGGTTGTTTTACCTGCCAGCCATTAAGGAAATATTTGGTCTCTCTATTTATTACCAAAATAGAAAAAGACCAGCAGCTATATGCAGATCATTTTGGAACACACTGGGTTAATAGGCAATTAATTTGCAGGAAGTACAAACTTGAGTCTTGTGGTTTTGTAGTAGAAAATTACAAAGATTAAAATCTCTGATCCTCGCACACTATATTCATGTACTGCATCTTTTAATAAACAAATGTGAAGCAGTTCTCAGAAGTCATCCTCTGCTTCTATTTTTAAAATACTGCAAAGTAGTGGCTGTAATGCTAAATTCCACAGTTTTATTCGGAAATAAAAAATTACTATAATCTCGAGGATCAACAAGACAATGGGTCCATACCTAACATCATCTCTACTTTACTTATACAATCACAGAGCAGGATACTTCCACAGCAATAACTTTTTCACTTTCCAAACAGGGGTGGGTTCTAACTTACCTTGCCGTCGGTTCGCTTCCTCCCACGCCGCGTGGCTGCGTGCACATTGCGCAGTGCCAAAAACTCGGCTTCTGCGCATGTGCAGAAGCAAAACAAGCAAAAAATTCCAAAAAAAAGCCAAAAACAAGATGGTGGCGCATGCGCAGAAGCAAAAACCAGCAAAAAATTCCCCAAAAATTTTTTTTCCCAAAAAATAAAATTAAAAAAAAAGATGACGGCGTCCACGGACCGGCACCGACAGAACCTGCTCCGTGGTGTCACCACCATTTTACTACTGGTTCTATAGAACCGGTGCGAACCGGGAGGAACCCACCTCTGTTTCCAAACCTTTATAAAACAGTATGAAGTATTTGTATTTCCATCAGCACTGAAACACAGAAAACATATAAAGAATATTCTGGAGAATTGGACAATTCAAAACATCTAAATACTGTCCCACCCCCTAAACCAGTGATGGCGAAACTTTTCGGCACCGAGTGCCCAAACCAGAACGCGTGTGCACACATGTGTGTGCCGGAGCACAGGAAATCCAAAGACCGGCTGGCCGGTGCACAAGCGTGCGCCAGCCACCTGGTCTTTGGGTTTCCGGTGCGTGCATGCGTGCCGGCCAGCTGGTCTTTGCGTGCACCGGAAACCAGAAGACCAGGTGGCCGGTGCACAGCTGGTCTTTGGGTTTCCAGCGCTCCAGCGCGCACGAAGACCAGCTGGCCGGCACGCATGCGTGTGCTGGAAACCAGAAGAGCAGCTGATGATGGTGCGCGTGCCCACAGAGAGGGCTCTGCGTGCCACCTCTGGCACACGTGCCATAGGTTCGCCATCACGGCCCTAAACTATGCCTGATCCTAGAACAGGTTGCAAAATGTATATGATGGCCTATCAGTAAACTTTCCCAGTACCTCTCACCTTCTTTGCAAGAGGAAAGGATCATTGTAATCAGCATATATATGGTCTCAGGAAAGATATCAGAAACCACTGTTGGAAAAGGAAGAAAGAATGTCTTCTTTAAACTCGGGAACTGGGAAGTAGGGTGACATAATAGTGCCACCAATGGGAAAATGGATTGCCCTTAAGCATTATGGAGCTGAAAAAATTGAATTTTTGAATTTCTTCAAAAAATTCAAATTTTTCAATTTTTGCCCAGCTATATCAGATGCCCCAGTTGCATTCTCTCTTAGATGCATGGGGGGGGGGGGGAGCTTCAGACAGTCACTCATGCCCTGGTCATCGCTTGACTATGTAATACTGTCTGCCTGAAATGGCCCTTGAAGACCATCCGGAAGCTTGAATGGGCCCAGAATGCAGGAGTGTGGTCAGTGATGGACTTAACTTGATCCTCTGATTCATAAGCTGCACTGGTTGGCCTGGATACTTGAGGGACCACCTGTCTCCCATAGCACCATTCTGCCTGCTTGGTTCAATATGACAGGATTGGTATGCTCAAGTTTCCATCGATTAAACAGTGCCATCTGTTGGCATTCTGAAAGCTCCTTTTCTCCATAGCAGCACATGCCCCCTGGAATGAAGTTCTCCCAAAACTCAAGCAACTCCCACCCTGCTGGTATTTTTAAGGGTTCTTTGCAGGAGACAGTTGATGCCTTTCCCCATTCTATTCCCCTCTGGGTTTGTTTTCTTTGCATTCGTTCTTTTGTTGTGTGCTGTTTTGTGGGGGTTTTCTGTATTTTAATTTTAAATGTTTTAAATCATTGTAAACCATCCAGAGTCTCTAGGAGTTAGTCAGTATATGGAAGGAGTGGGGGGAGGAGGAAGAGGAGTAAGAGGAGGAGTTTTGGTATGGTTTCAAATGCACCAAACTACAGTCATATATAAACCAACTTAAAAACATTCAAAACCATCTGATTTAGATGGACATCAACGTGGGGCAAGTGACAAAACATGTCACAAAACTGTGGTCCAAATCCACCCCTTGCATACTTGCACATAATATCATAATGCAAGTATGGAAGGATGAAGCTAGTATGGTCATTTCACAGTGCAAATGTCATTATTTGGGTTTTATTTGGCTATCAGTCTAACGTTGATCCTGCTGTGTTACAAAGTCCTTGTGTATAAGTACTCATAATCAGAAGCTAATGCAAACTGCTAATATTATGTAAGTGAAATAAGGGGGAAATTAGCAAAATCATCTACGCCCAAATTAAAATATTTCCATCTTATATCTGTTATAAAAGGTTAAAAATAAAGTGCCATATTGTATGGAACATATATGGTGGATAACCGTAATACCATTTTTCCAAACTATAATTAAAGGGAAAGTCAATAGTTAAGCTTTGTTTATGCCAGACAAACGTAAGTACAGTAATAATTTATTATACAGAAAAACCAGAAGTCCTGGAATGGTTCTAATAAAGTTTGTTCCTTTCTTTTGAGTTAGCCCCAGTAAGCGAAACTGCTTTTCTCTTTGTTTCTTTAACAGATTGGCAGGATGATATGACTTACTACTATGAGGACTATTCTGGACTCCTCCTTTTTTGGTCACCGCTTTCTGACATATCCGATCTGTTTGCATATACAGTATTTTTAAAATGGTAAGATAGTCAAAAACTCAGGAAAAATTTAGAAAATAGAAGTGGCTATTTCTAGCTTATTGAACAAAATACAGCTCAAGAGCTAAATCCTGGTATAATTAGTGAGTCATACTGAAAAAACACATTGTCATTCGAATGCATACAATGTAAAAAAAAAAAAAGAAATACTGCTGCTTTGGTATACTTATGTCTTTATCGTTATAAGTTGAACTCTTATCTCTCTGTCATTTTATTTAAAATGTGCTTAAGATCAGGGGTCCCCAACCACTGGGCCGCAGCCTACTACCGGGCTTTGAACCCTTCGGAAACAGGCTGTGGAAATGTGCACATCCCCACTTGCGTGAGTGATGGCCAAGTGCACATGCTCTTCATGCAAATGGAGCTGTGGGCACACGCACACTTAGCCATGTCTCACGTGGAACCATCCTCTCTCCCACCCACCTACCCACCCCGTCCCCCGGCCAGTCCTCAAAGCTGGAAAGATTGTGGAACTCTGCTTTAGATTGTACTGTACTCCTATTCAGCTAGAGATGAGGTGGTGCTAAGCTATGGTATAACAGGTGGTCCAAAAATTGAATATGACATTTTATTTCTTGCGTAGTTTCTTCTCCCACTCTGTTATTAGATGTATGAGGCAAAAATCATAAGCAAAATTGGGCTAAAATTGAGGGACAATACAAGAGGACATGTGGATTTTTAATTTGAGCACTAATGTATCCTGGGAAATCCTGGAAAGAGTTACAGCCTAGACAACCATCACGCAAAAGATATCTCAATCACAGAAGCAGAAGCAAATGTTTCAAAAGGGCCCTCCCTAGTTTTCTGGAGATTAAAAAGAAATACAGGGCAAAATTCTTTCAAACTTGCAAAAGTCACTTTGGATAGTGAGATGAGCAGCACATAAATTTAATGAATAAAAAATATAACCTTAAAATAAAGATAAAGCTAGTACAGTATTCATCATTTTGCTTCTTGTCTGGACTACATCAAAGGGCTAACATATCCCCAAATGTACACAATCTATCTGAGTAATTCATATAAATGTTCAGCATTGGCAAGTCACTCACTGAAAATGGCATAGACAGATAGTTCTAAATATGCAGGGAGAGAGAATGAAGTTCACAATTTAAGATTCTGATTTTTGTGGATGAAATCCTGTAAGAACTTAATGTAGGACTACGCTACATTTATGAACTTGGTTCTTTCTCAGGTTAAGGATTATTTCATTATCTTTTCACTGCCTAATTGTTAAGCAAAAAAAACCTCCCTTTGCCCTCTTTCTTTTAAATTACTCTTGGTAATGATAAATTATGGATCTGAAGTCAAGAAGAAAGAGAAAACAAGAAGCACTTTCTTTGCCTTTCAGAATTTATTTCTGCCGGTGACAGAAATGGTAGAGAAAGAAACTCATTCTCCTGATTTATAGGCTTCTAGAATCACTGGATTAATGCAGATAAAAGCATGAATGGGAGAAAGGAAATACTACTCTTTAGAGATGAAGCAGAGATTTGATTGTCTAATTCAAAAATGGCAGAATTAAAATCTTATTGATTGGCTCACATCTTCTTACATTAGAGTCCTTTAGATACTTGAAGTTAAGTATCATCTCTCCATACGATCTTCTGTTCTCCAAATTAAGTACTTTGTATTTTTAACTATTCCTTGCGCATTTTTCATTTCAGACCCTCCTTAAAGAACTGATGTAGGAAATCTCAAACTAAGTATTTCTGATCACTTAAATCTAATCTTCATAGGTGCACAATAAATCTTTAAGTTCATTTGTTGTGGGTTGTTTCTTGAAGCAATTGGCCATTAGAAAAGACAAGCTGGAGTTGATGTTCTACAGGATCTGGATAGTCATAGTTGCATGATTTTATTATTTGTTTATTTGTCAAATTTGTACATTGCCCAACTCTCAATGACTCTGTGGGGTTTAGAACAACCGTCCAAAATGAAATTACAACAAAGCCAAATTTTTAAAAAGGGAATTTTTTTTTAAAATGGCAAAAATGACAGACTAGATCGAAACAAAGCAAATGGTTTCTCTCTCCCTTGTCGAAGGTCCCTGGGGAAGATCTTATTCGGATCATGCAGAATCATATTGGACCTTAAAACAATTAGTCAATCTTCAACCTTGCCCAGTTTAGCTGCCACATTCAGTTGTTTATTCAGTTCTTTGCCACAGCTGAAGGTTTTTAATGCAATTTTTCATCAGAGAGTTTGTCCTTCTGGCTTATTATGTTAAATTGATTTTCCTGTGCTTCTTGCTAAGGCAGACAAATCTATCTAATTTCACTTTAAAGCCCTGCAGACAACTCTCTCCATTACTGCTTCTCCTATATGGTGAAGTGACAAGATTAGGCACAAAGGATACCAATGTCATTTCAAGTAATTTGTGGTGGAATGTAGCCTGGATTCCCAGAAGGGTGGGGCTGCATTCCAGAGGGCAAAGGACTTTAGATAGTTTGGTTGGGAAAAATAGAGTTAAGACAGCTTCTGCCCAGCAATTCTTAGAATATATCCTAAGGCCCCGATGGGGGTGCTTTATGCTGGAGAAGGTTGGTGGAGTAATAGAGAAGGTTCCACCTCCATATCACTCATGCTCTTAGCTCTTAGTTTTCATCTAATTCTTGTTAGTTTTAATCTGTTTATATTTATTTTATTGTATTGTATTGTAAGCTGCCCAGATAGTGAGATAGGCAACATATAAATTTAATAAATAAATGAAGCAACTAGCAATTCTACATAAACAAAAAAAACCTTAAAGCAATTCTATGAACAAATGAAATAAACTTCAAGGACTTCTGATGTTTAAAGTCCAAAATGCTACTAAGTTGAAACTTAAATATCTGAGCAACTTGCCATCAAAATGGGATTTAGAGAGAGGGAAAAGTTGCTGAAACTATCTGCATGGAGAAGGTGTAACATGTGCAGTAATGGTCTGGTATTATAGCCAGAAACATATGATTAAAACATGTTTTTTGTTTTCTCTTTATTTACAGGAGTCCCAACTGTTGTGAGAAGTTAGAAAAGATTTCATCTCCCATCAATAGACCCCGGAAATACATGCATAAAGCTTTTCGTGTAACTATATGGGTAACAGCTAATTATTCCCATGCAAGCTGTGTGACAACAAAGAACATTACAATCATCCCTAGAGAAATAGGTTAGGCACCTTTACTCACTTTACTCGTTTTTTATAAGATTTTTAAACCTTTAATTATCATTGAAATAGTCATTTCCCAGTTATATATTTAACCAGGCACTGAAATGTCATTTGGCTGGAAAAAACATGATCACATCATAATATGATAAGCCAGTGAGGGGTAGAAGTTAAAGATCTGAATTAGAATTGCAAAGGCCCAAATTCATGTCTGCCATCAGCTATGGAAACTCAGTTGGTGTCTTAATCTCCAGAGCAATTGTTCACCCCAGCCTCCTTCAGGGGATTTTTGTGAAGGAAAATTAGAGGAGGAAATAGCCATCATGCCACCTTTTAGTCTATTTGGAAAAGGAGAATAAAAATATATCAAATAGTAACACTTATATATATATTTTAAAAGTGTTGGGCGAACAGTCACTTTCTAATTACCATCACTTGAAAAAAATAGAATAGAATAGAATAACAGAGTTGGAAGGGACCTTGGAGGTCTTCTAGTCCAACCCCCTGCTTAGGCAGGAAACCCTACACCACACTTCAGACAAATGGTTATCCAACATCATCTTTAAAACTTCCAGTGTTGGAGCAGACACAACTTCTGGAGGCAAGTTGTTCCACTGATTAATTGTTCTAACTGTCAGGAAATTTCTCCTTAGTTCTAAGTTGCTTCTCTCCTTGCTTAGTTTCCACCCATTGCTTCCTGTCCTACCCTCAGGTGTTTGGAGAATAGCTTGACTTCTTCTGAT
>QLTV01004248.1:351742-368977 GCA_003457575.1 Thermophis baileyi | reverse complement strand
ATATTGCAAAATCTCCATTCCCTCCCCACTCCTGGGGGAAGGATATTGCAAAATCCCTATTCCCTCCCCACTCCTGGGGGCAGGCTATTGCAAAATCTCTATTCCTTCCCCACTCCTGGGGGAAGGATACTGCAAATTCCCCTTTCCTTCCCCACTCCGGGGGAAGGATACTGCAAAATCCCCATTCCCTCCCCACTCCTGGGGAAGGATCCTGCAAAATCCGCATGCCCTCCCGACTCCAGGGGAAGGATCCTGCAAACTCTCCATTCCCTCCCACTCCAGGGGGAGGATACTGCAAAATCTCCATTCCCTTCCCACTCCAGGGGGAAGGATGCTTTAAAATCTCCATTCCCTCCCACTCCAGGGGGAAGGATGCTGTAAAATCTCCATTCCCTCCCCACTCCAGGTGAAGGTTACTGCAAAATCTCTATTTCCTCCCGATCAGCTGGGACTCGGGAGGCAGAGAATAGATGGGGGTGGGGCCAGTCAGAGGTGGTATTTACTGGTTCTCCGAACTACTCAAAATTTCCGCTACCAGTTCTCCAGAACTGGTCAGAACCTGCTGAAACCCATCTCTGCTTCCTGGTCATATATTATGTTATTATCCTAATGCATTTTATATAAGGCTGCTCTGAGAAATTAGTGCAATATTCTGACAGAACAGCATTGGTTTGGCTCTTCATTAACTGACTGAAGCTACTGGTCTTGACCCAGGTGCTGGGAGTGAGAAGAAAAGAACCCCTGTCTCAGTGGTGGGATTCAAATTTTTTACTACTGGTTCTGTGGGTATGGCTTGGTGGGCGTGGCTTGGTGGGCGTGGCAGGGGAAGGATACTGCAAAATCTCCATTCCCACCCCACTCCTGGGGAAGGATACTGCAAAATCTCCATTCCCACCCCACTCTGGGGCCAGCCAGAGGTGGTATTTGCCAGTTCTCCAAACTACTCAAAATTTCCGCTACCGGTTCTCCATAACCTGTCAGAACCTGCTGGATTTCACCCCTGGCTTAAACCAATTGATATCAAATGTCTATTGTGACCTAAGAAGCCAAATCTTTACTTTACTGGACTTAGGTACTGTATTTGTTGGACTGTAGATTAAGTTTTGTCAACTAACAAGAAAACAGGGCAGTTAGCATAATCTTAATTCCTTAACAGCAAATGCAAATTTAAAGCAGAATATTTCAAATACTGCAGAAGTTGAGTACAGAAGCAAGGTACTGAACATTACATCTTAATCCCCCTTGTGGAACTTCTGTGCACTTTCTCTTTCAGTAAGGCTTGCACAGTGAGACTTTTGAATAATGCTAAGTGAATATATTAAGAAAACTGCATTATTCTTAGCCATAGCAATGATGCCAAAGGCATGACATCCAAAAGGAGAACTGAGAGATTTTTAACGAGAAACAAAAGGAATAAAATCCTGTAAACATAATAAAATCACTTTCTCTCCTGGAATTTCATGAGTCTTTGTGAGATTCTTTGCTGAAGTCAAGCACTCTACGTCCACTCCAAGACTCTGGTTAACTAAAGTGGTCACTCTCAAAAAAGGTCAGACAGATTTGGCATCACTTATTCTAAGTCAATCAATGCAGTCTCCTGCCAGGCAAGGCATTATTATTAAAATACTCACAGAGTGCTTATTAATTAAGGACCAGGGAGACAGGATAGCAGTCTTCCAATACTTGAGGGGCTGCCACAGAGAGGAGGGGGTCAAGCTCTTTTCCAAGGCACCTGAAGGCCAGACAAGGAATAATGGATGGAAACCGAACAAGGAGAGATTCAACCTGGAAATAAGGAGGAATTTTCTGACAGTGAGAACAATCAACCAATGGAACAGCTTGCCTTCAGAAGTTGTGGGAGCTCCATCACTGGAGGCTTTCAAGAAGAGACTGGACTGCCATTTGTCAGAAATGGTGTAGGGTCTCCTGCTTGGGTGGGGGGTTGGACTAGATGACCTACAAGGTCCCTTCCAACTATGTTAAACTGATAATTTGTTCCAGAATTTTGCACAGTGTCAGTCAAATTAGCTTACTCCTTAATCATCCAGGGCCTTCCCCCCTCCCCCCCCTTTTTTTTTTTAAGATAGGAACAATCTTTGTCCTCCAATTCCTTGGTGCTATGCCCATCTTCCATGATCATAGAAAAGGCCTCTGAAATTACATCCACAGGTCCTTCAAGTCTCTTGAATCCAGTCCTAGCAACAAACTCAGCATGTCAGCAGCTGCTCCTACACAATCTCTGTATTGGGTTGCCAGTCTTTCCTTTTGTCAATTGTTTTCTGCTTTAACCCAATTGAACCCAGTTCCTTTGGTGCAGCAAAGCTACTTCTTAGTAGCTCCTTTGAGCTATTTCTATTATTTGAATTTATACATTATCGCTTTTACTGTCTTTGCTTCTGATGCAGAGTAGCAGATTTGTTTATCTACTTTATTGTGTCTAATCTGTTTTTCACTGATAACCAGTTCTTTTTTCTTAAATCATATTGTTTTCTTAATTGTGTATTTCCAAGTGATAAAATTTCTCTTACCTAGATAACCTCCAACCTTATCAGTTATATAAAGTAATGCTGCATGCATTGGACCGTCAAAGCAAGGACTTAATGAAAGATGAACGGACATTGGCTGTGGCCAACTTCTATGCAGTGGAAGGAGGTATTTTTACAGCACTTCCTTGCTTTGCTTACTGTTTGTCACTTTTAGTGAATTCCATTCCAATCTCCTAATTATAGTGTTATGGTTTGATTATATAAGAGGAGCCAGGTTTAAGATATTTATAATGTAGTTTCCAAGTGTTCCTTTTCTTTTTTCCATTTTTAATTTCTATTGCAGTGCTTATTAATCTTGCGATTTTCTTCATTCTTTAATGCTGTTGTATGCATTTATATTATAAGTCAGTAAGATAAAAGAATCTAAATAAATACTAAAATAGAAAATAATTGTAATAAATTGCAGAAATTGAATGACTCGGGGGAGGGGGGTTTCCTTTGGCTGCTTTATCAAGCACATTAATTTTTTCTCTGCACTAATCCAGAACAACAGCATACACATAAATTCTGTCTGCTTTCCAGTTTCTGCCATGAAATACTGCAATGCAAATAGGGAATGAAAACTAGTGCAGCGAGGTTCCTCCTAGCAGAATTGCTTCTGTCAGCAGATTCAGGAAGACAGCGGTTCCCTTGCACACCTTCTATAATCCTCCTTCTGCATTTTCAAATTTTATTCGTTGGATTACTCAAAGCTCCAATGCAGATTTATTTTCTTTGACATCTATATTTCCCTGGATATGGAGCTTTTTTAATATATATTTCCCAATTTTAAACTTGTCTGTATATAGTTTTCAGCTTTCTTCAGACATCACTTTTACAAACTTTTGATTGAGGAATACCAAAAGTTAAGACACCTTTTTAATGTTAACATTCATGTCATATAGAAGTCAGTGAGAGTAGAAAATCCAAATTTGTTCTCCAAAGATTTATAGCTTTGATAATATGTAGGGTCTTTGTTGCTCTCTGAGCTTGGTTGTTTTCTAACAGATGTTTCATTACCAAACTAGGTAACATCATCAATGCTAAAAGGGAGTGGGCTTTGTTCTCATTTTATATACTAGTGGATTGCCCTGTCAGTGTTTATGGGAGTGATCTTGGTGGTTGCTTCATTAGGCTGTTGTTTACTGTTTGTTTGTCTGAGTTGACAGTTCCTTGATTGTGGTATTGTTCACTTCTTGATTGTTGGTCTAGTGCTAATCTTGGTGTTAAATATCTGTTCATCTGGATATTGATTGCTGGTGAGGAGGAATTTTGGTCTCCCCCCCCCCCGAATTGCAAGTTGTCCACCACTGACTTCAAGCCAGTTTATTTAGGGCTATGACTGTTTCCCCCCCCCTTTTTTTTTTTCCTTTTTCCTTTTTTCCTTTTTGATTGTCTCTTTTGAATGGTATATATATGTTGTTTATCTCTATGTGTATGCTGATGGTTGATTTGTTTCAGTGCCAGGATTCCAGGAATTCTCTAGCATTTTGAGACTTTGCTTGGTCTAGGATAATCACAGTTTCCCAATTGAAATTATGGTTAAATCTGTCCATGTGCTATGAAATTAAGGAGTTTTCGTCATGTCTTCTGACTGCTAGTTGGTGTTCATTGATGCGTTCTGCCAGTCTTCTCCCAGTTTGTCCTATGTAATGGCTGTTACAGTCCTTACATTGTATGTTGTAGATGTTTTGGTTTACTTAGGCTGCTTTGGAGGGCTTTAGTTGTTTTATTGCTATGGTGATGCCATGTGGTTGTAATAGTCTGCTTATGTTTCTGAGTTTTTGATTTATATACAGTGTTATCCTTTTCACAGCCTGTGCTATATTGGGCTGAGTGGTCAGGCATTTTTTGATGAAGTTGTGTGGGTATCCATTTTGTTGGAAGATGCTGTACGGATTATCTGTTTCCTTTTTTGGATGTTCAGGGATGCTCCCGTGTGTTTGTGCTTGTCTAAATAGTGTTCTTGCACAGCTACTCTTGTAGGAGGTTGAGTTGTTACTTTGGTAATGGAGCACTTGGTCAGTGTGGGTAGCGTTACGATAGACTTGTGTTTCTAATTTGCTATCACTGCCCTCTGCTGGCGAGGATTTGATGACGGAATTCTTTTACATCACCAATATTGACATACTGAAATGCTAAAGTTAGACCTTTTGTATTTTTATTTCTTTATTCTTTATTTTTATTTAACCTTCCAATTTCAAGGGTGCCAACTCCATAACAACATTGGGTGGCTTACAGCAAAAATTAAAGAAAACAAAATATATCAAGAGGGGGAAAAAATACGGGTAACCAGAAACCAAAACCCCAAAAATCAAGCAGGCAATAATCAACCAAAGGGGTTCCACTGCCATCATCCACATTCTAGCTCAGGGCAGGAGAAAACAGTATATTAAGCAGTTTATGAAGTTCAGAAGGTGGGAGCAGGGCAAATAAATATTTTTGTTACAGTTGTGAAGATCAATAGATGTTAATTTTATGAGTGTCTTCTATAAATTAATGATAGAATGAAAATCAGATTGATTCACACACACACACAAAAAAACAATAGTCTAGTTCAATTGGTATGGCTGTCTAGAAGGAATATGTCAAGGTTTATTCCATTATGATTCATTTCTGTGACTCAATAGGCTTCAGAAGTGCCAGACCACAAGTCCATTATTTCCAATGTGTGCTGATTCTTGATGGTGAGGGTTGCAGTACAATTGATTTAAGAATTAATTCAGGACTCCTGAAGTATATTGATATGATAGATAGGAGCTATAACCAAGAATTTTTCTTTCGTATCAGTACTTTGCAAATCTAACAGCCCAAGACTGTGTACAATTGATCAAAATAATTTTGGAAAATGGAAAATTGATTTGGATGTTCTTTTTAAGTTCCCAGGATAGGTCCAGCTAATGTAAAAATTGCAGTTGTGGACAAACATTCAGCTGTTGTGAAATGGACTGAGATACCTACAAAAGATTGCTTGGGTTTCCTTTTGGGATACAGAATTCACTACACAGATGTCACAAACAGCATCTCTTGGGGTAATTTACTTCATATGGACATAATCAATCAAAAGATTTATTATATACCCACTCTGTAAACAAATGTGTTATTCAAAATGGAAAGTATTGAAGAAATTATGCCTTGTGTTTAGCATTACTGAAGTTTCCCTTCACCCAAATGAAATTTTTAAAATTAAGGAGGAAGAAGAGGGTTAATTAAATCCAAAAGGCAGGTGATATATAAATTGCTCCATAACTTCAGCATCTTATAAACTTCAGAGCCTTCAAAGTGTTTTAAGACCTATTTGTCAGTTCTGTTGAGGACAATCCTGTAATGTAGACCTCTTGCCTAAGGCCATTTGCTCATGTCAGTTCAGAAGCAAAAGTTAAAGTGAGAATTCCCAAATGTTCACTTGTCATGTTAGGGAAAGCTTAGTTAAACAGGATTAGTCCATCCCATAACTTTATAAAATAGGATCAGCGCAAGGCACTGGAACTTGCAAGAAGTTTTTGTGGATGTGTCAAGGAGTTGGATGCACTGTTGAATACATTGGGCATCACTTGTAAATATTCTCTACATCCTCTAAATTTTCTCACGATAAAATACAAAAATTATATAAGGACCAGAAGACCTAAGGAAATATTCTATCAGCTTTTCCCAAGCTAATATCCCCAGCTGTGTTGGAATGAAATAATTGAATTAATGTCTGAAGGTCCTCAAAGGCCCCAGTAGAAAATAATTTTGTTTATTATTTTATATAATAATAAATGTATAAATGTATGTAATGTATGTAAAGTTATATATCTATGTAGAGCAGGGGTCGGCAACCTTAAACACCCAAAGAGCCACAAAGGTCCTAACCGGAAGTCCCCCGTTCAATTCTGGAGCCGACCGGAAGTCCGGTTCTCCCACCATAGAGTCTCCTCCTAGCGCGGCGTCCTTTTTCCTCTACCTGTCTTAACCGAAAGCCCTATCAATTGTGGAGCTGACCAGAAAACCCGCCCCTTGCCATAGAGTCTCCTCCTGGCGCGCCCTGCTTCCCCCCCACCCTAACCGGAAGCTATCTCAAAATTGTGGTGCCGACAGGGAGCCGCAGCAGAGGGATGAAAGAGCCACATGCGGCTACAGAGCTGCAGGTTGCTGACCAGGGGTAGAGGAAATTTTAAATGTGGTGGGTTGGGAAGGAACGAGGAAAAAGTAGAACTCCAGATCATGTTCCAGAAACAAATCAGATGTCCCCACATGAAAAAAAGTGTGTTGAATGTTGTTACAAAGCTTTACTTTCAAAAGTAATATCTGGAAATACTTCTTTGCATGAAGATCTGCTAAGAAGAAAGGGACGGGAAATACCATTCACAAAAATCTCACTAATGAGTCAATGTTGCAATATTCACTTCTGGTAAACCATTACTTTCTTTTTCAGCCAGATTGCAAATAAGAGATAACTTAGGCTCCTAATTTTTAAAGTTTCCTATAAAAGAGAGAGAGAAAAGGAAAGTCAGCAGGCATGTTATCACATCTATGCATTTTGATTTTGGAGGCAGCAGCGAGCACTGTTCATAATGACCCGCATGCTGCAAATGCTTTACTATTCTGAAATAATATGAATCTTTTACTCCACTTCAATAAAATATTTAAGTGAAAAAATGCTTTTAACTTCAAACGCTGGAGAAAAAGATACTTAGAATCCATATACTGCAAGATATTCTCCTACAGAGCAGCATGATTAAATGTCAAAGAAGGGATTTGAAGTCTTTTCAGAAAGTAAGGCATCATGGTCTAAATGCAGAAGAGCTGGTTCCCTTTAACTCTCCTTCATCTTTTTCTTTTAGAAAGAAACAGGTTGTGAAATTAAAAGAACTGAGAGAGAGGAAAGATCGAAAGAGAAAAGAGAAGCAGCTGAAAGTTGGACAGGGTAAAAAGGGGAGAAAGAAGGGAAGGTAACAAATATACCTAAACTAGAATTTAAAAAGAGACCTTGACAGTGTCTTGCAGTCAGCTAAGAAATAATGGTATAGTACAGTGATGGTGAACTTTTTTTCCTCGGGTGCCAAAAGCGCGCCCGCGCCCACACCCATAATTCAATGCCCCCCACGTGCCCTATCCCCTGCGCATGCACGCACAACCCCCTCCCCCCCCGTTCCCCAACTTCCGGTGGGCCCAGTAGGCCCGTTTTTCACCCTCCCAAGGCTCCAGAGGCTTCCCTGGAGCCTGGGGAGGGCGAAAACGGCCTCCCCCGCCCCCAGAGGCCCTCTAGAGGCCGAAAACGCCCTCCCAGAGCCTCCGCGCAAGCCGAAAATCAGCTGAGCTAGGGCAACAGCTCGCGTGCTGGCAGATATGGCTTCACGTACCACCTGTGGCACACGTGCCATAGGTTCGCCATCACGGGTATAGTACATAAAGCACAGTGAAGTTCTGTTGATGGTCCTCTTTAAAGAGAATCCACATATATTGACTGCTCATATCATGTTACAGGTAGTCCTTGTTTAATTATACTAATTGGTAAAGTCTGTTGTTAAGTGATACAATCATATCAAAACAGTCATATGACCACCATGCTGCTTAGTGACAGTACTGGCAGTTTTGATTGTCATAGTTAAGCAAAGACTGCACAGATAGTTAAGTGACAACCTGTAATGATCACAACTTCTAACTTCTTGGCAGCTTCCCCATTAACTTTACTTGTGAGAAGCCAGCTTGGAAAGTCACAAATCTTAATTACTTGACTGTGGGGACCCTGCAACCACCGTTTATGAGGTTTGGTCATAATTGCCATCATTCATCATTCAAATTTGAGTGGTTGCTGAATGGGTAGTCATTAAACAAGGACCATCTGTATTGCTAGGCAAAGTTTGAATTGTTCAAGATCATTTGATTCTATGTGTAAAGGTGCCATGCTATCAGGTAAAGTATATTAAGAGAAGAGACAAGGTCAATCACTGGTCAAACTTCAAGAGAAGAAATATCCATTTATCATTTGAGGAAAGCATCACTGAGAGCTTAGAACAGTGTTGAATGAATTCTGGGAGTTGAAGTCCACCCATCTTAAAGTTGGCAAGATTGAGAAACATTGGCTTAGAAGATATTTATCTATCACTCAAATACACTTATAATGAATTATTCCTCTCCTGGAGTAGGCACAGCAACTATTATTCGTAACATCTTAGTCCTCCCCTTCCATTACAGCTGTTACTCTCAATTCTTCAATGAAACAGCACCGCTTGGCTTATCTTAAGGCAAATACCCATTATACAGTCCACATCTCTGGCATCACTAGAAAGGGAGAAGGAGCTCAAAGCCAGCCTCAGGATTTTACTACGCTGAAATATGGTATTTTGATATTTTATTATTATGCATTTACTTATTATTACTTTTCATGTGTATTCTACTCTTTCACATTAATGTTACCTAGCTGTGTATCTAGTCAAATTAAGACTATCCACAGGACCAGGTTGTATTCCACATTGACCCAGCAGAGATGGCCAACCTTTTCAGTGCCAACAATGGGCACAGCTCTCCCTCCTAACCAGTTACTGGGCCATAAATAACTGCATATGTTAGATCCTTGATAAAGAAAACAGTTATCTTACTTACCAGTGGAACATTTTTTTACCAAAAAGGCTAATTCCCTAGAGCGGTGTTTCTCAACTTTTTCTATTGCTTATTTCTTCTTAGATCAAGGAGAATTTAAAGGAATGGTTGTTGGCCTCTGTCTTGGCGTCGTAATAATTCCAGCTATTACTATTACAATTTGTTCCACAGTACTGAAACGGTGATTATATTTTCATGATCTAGAAATATTTTAATTGCTTTGCATGTTTTTATTCAAATTGTGGTAATTAGCAAACAAAAGCCACGGAAGTCAAAAGTGGTGCAAAACTTTTAAAGTCATGAACAAAAGAAAAATAGGGTTCTGCTCACCTCCTCCATGGACTCACCTTGTTGTCCAGCTCTACAAAAGTTTAGAATTAAAGTAACATTATTAACAGAATAACAGAGTTGGAAGGGACCTTGGAGGTCTTGTAGCCCAATCCCAATCTCCAAGCAGGAGACCCTATACCGTTTTCAACAAATGGTTGTCCAGGCCCTTCTTAAAGGTCTCTAGTGTGGAACACCCACAACTTCTGAACGCAAGCAGTTCCACTGGTTGATTGTTCTTACTATCAGAAAGTTTCTCCTTAGTTCTAGGTTGTTTCTCTCTTTGTTCAGTTTCTATCCATTGCTTTTTGTTTTGCCTTCTGGTGCTTTGGACAATAGGTTGTCCTCTTCTTTGTGGCAGCCCCTCAAATATTGGAACACTACTATCATGTCACCCCTAGTTCTTCTTTTCACTAGACTAAACATATCCAATTCCTGCAAACATTCTTCGTATGTTTTAGCTTTCAGCCCCCTCCCCCGGTCATCTTTGTCGCTCTTTTCTGCACTCTTTCCAGAGTCTCAACATCGTTTTTATATTGTGGTGACCAAAATTGGATGCAGTATTCCAAGTGTGGTCTTACCAAGGCATTATAAATCGGTAGTATCACTTGTCGTGATCTTGATTCTATCCCTCTGTTAACCCTCATCTGGGAATAAGCACTCAGAGGGGTGTTAGGAGGAGCATACGGAAGCAAGTGCAATACAATGGGCAGGAGAAGGGCAGAGAAAAACCATTGCAAATGAACTGGTTCTAAAATCATGTGAAATCATTTTCTCCCCCCCCCCCCCATTTTCTTCTTCCCCTTCTGCATTTGCTTTGCGATTTCCCATTCAGAATGATGAGAAAAGCAGTAAGGATAACAGCAAGCATACTTTTTCCTTATTGAGGGCCTGCTAGGACAATGGGGGGGGGGGGAGCTTTTGATCCAGCACATTTAAGCTTCTGCCACCTCAACACATTTCAGGAGTTCTTCTTTTTGCACCCAGTGTGCCAGCAAAAATAAGGGCAAAGGCAATTATTGTGTTCCCACAAGAAAGCTTGCAAAGCTAAATCAAGTTCTTTACTGGCAGATTAGAATCTTGTTTCTCAGAAACCATGGAATGCAAACCATGGTTTTTCCATAACCGGAAATGATAGTTTGTTTACTATTTGCAGTTTAAAAGAGAATGTAGACCAATAAAATGTAAAACTATTTTAACACCTTGAATTATAAATGTTTTAATAAAACAGAAAATCGTTGTCAAGGGTTTGATGATCAGGACGCATTGACTAGCACAGGGCAAATAGGAAACCCATTATGAGCAATTGAATAAGATGGCGGAAAATGCTGCGTAAAAAAGAAAGAATCAAACAATAATTTTAAAAATGAATGTTTGGTAATAAATATACTAATACATAAATCTCACAATCCTGACAATTCTTAGCTCCCACAACTTTTGCTGTGAGTGTGTGATGGATTATGCAGGAAAAAACCCTATATGCTTAAATAGTGTATTTCATGCCATTTTAGCTAGGAGTTACTTTTACAAACTGCACCAAATTGCACAAATTGATATTTACAGCATGTAAATTGCACCTGCTAGTTGGTTTTTCTCAGATAAGCCCATTCGAAATGCTTTGGCCAAAAGGTCATTTCTGCCAGGTGCTCAGCTGTATCTCCTGTTAACACTGAATTCATTATGAAACTTGCTCAGCTGTATATCTTATTAACACTGAATTCATTATGAAACTTACAGGATTAGGTTTTTAAGAATTAAACATAATTTTCATGTTTTCAACAAAATTTGGACTTTCAGATCAAGAAAATCATGCTGGCCACCTGTCCCAAATCCGAGAGATAGCAGTGCTATGCAAGTTGCAGAAAGAACTTTTCCAGTGGTATGATTCTTTTAAGCATTTTAGCACCATTTAATACTGTGGATTTATCCTCCATTATTAAATAGTATAGCATAATTGTTTATGTATAGAATGCCTTTCCACTGTTGTATTTGAATCAACATACTGTTGGGTTTTTGCTGTCTGCACTCTCATCTTTCATGGGTCTAGACAGGGGTGTCAAACTCAAGGCCCAGGGGCCGGATCTGGTCTGCAAGGTGCTTAGATCTGGGCTGCGGGGCCGTCCTGGAAACAGCGAAGAACAGGCCCGTGGTGCCTCTGCCAGTGAAAACGGAGCTCAGGAGGGCCGCATGCGGCCCTCGCGAGCTCAGTTTTTGCTGGCAGAGGATTGCAGGAGGTCGTTGCAGCCGAAAATGGAGCTCGGAAGTCCGTTTTCGCTGGTAGAGCGCTTGGGCCACCACAGGTGCCCCCGACACGAGTGACGTCGAGCTGGCCATGCCCAGCCGGGCCATGGCCACCCCAGTCCCCCGAGGTCAAACACAACCCTGATGTGGCCCTCAATGAAATTGAGTTTGACACCCCTGGTCTAGAATAACCCTGAGCAGATCAATGTGGAGAATTATTTTACTATTTTTAAGAAAGCTCTGTTGAGTTCCATTGATAGATCATCCCATTTTCAAATTTATATGTGTCAGATTAAATAATCAAGGTTTAACAAAGTTAATTCTCTGCCTGAACAGAATACCATACTACTTTAACTCAACCTACATTTCTTAATTCTGTGTGCTATCTTCTATATAAAATACATTTCTAAATAAACTAGGAAATGGCTGGCATATAAATTAAGAAAAGAAAAAGAAAGAAAATGCTACTGAAACTTCAAGAGAGAGAGATAGCAATAGCAATAGCCCTTAGACTTATATACCACTTCACAGTGCTTTACAGCATTCTCTAAGTGATTTACAGAGTCAGCATATTGCCCCCAACAATCTGGGTCCTCATTTTACCGACCTTGGAAGGATGGAAGGCTGAGTCAACCTTGAGCCGGTGAGGATCGAACCTCTGGCAGTCAGCAGAATTAGCCTGCAATATTGCATTCTCCCCACTGCACCACCACAGCTCTTGTAATAACAGATAATATGGCAATACAAAAAGTTTACAAAAAGTTTTTCATCAGTATTACCGTACTATAATTTGTACAAAGAATATAATACCCCTGTGTAGAAAATAGATGAATATTTAAAAAAATATTAGAGAAACAGATTATGATTAGTACTATAACTGTGAAAGAGGTTTCCTATAAAAAAAATTAAACCAGACAAAGGAATAATTGTCATTTCCTAAGTAGATCAACCATATGAATCTGCCACCTCTGAATAAATTGATCTCTACCCTCTAATTGCCAACCAACATAGCTAATGCGTATGTTGGCTAGGAATGTTGTGCCCTGCAGTCCAGCACAACTGGAGGTTATTAGGTCTGACACCTTGCAGTGTCATACCATGATTAATTAATCACAATAAAAGTAATTTTCTCAATTTGTTTCTTATTAATTTTACTTTAGGAATTAATACCTTTAACTCTGATATTGCCATAAGAAATTAAGGCTGTGTTTGCACAATACTTACCCATGGTTAATTTAACTCTTATGCTCAATTAGCCCAATGTTCTGGGCCTGCACAGGATATGATTACCCAAATGGACTGGTAAGGTTGTCTGGTTTGTGGTATGTTGTTTGAAAACAGTGACAAATTATTTTCTTTTCCACTTCATTGTATATACAGGCTCTCCTGAGACCCAGCTTACAACCATTGCTTCCTTCAGCACCACTGAACGAAGCCGATAAGCTGTATGTGATAAAGGATGATTTGGAGGCATTTCCTCCAACAAGTCCAGCAACTGGGAGAGTTTCCACAGAGTATTCTGAAGCAGTTGTAAGGGAAAAGGAAGGAACACTTCCCAAGCCTCATAACAGAGTAAATGCCAGTGAGAAGGCAAAGGCAGGCCTTCACCTTGATTATGTCGGTATGGAATTCAGTCACAAAGCCATGCAGAAGCTTTCAGAGAATCTGTCTACGAAAACGGTCCATCTCTAACAGGAGTTGTCCAAAAGCTCAGGAAGCAAAGAAGAATCACCGGTATCTTGCTGTTCTTGAGAACCTGTGAGGTAAAGCTGATGATGCTTCAGGCAGTAAGCCAATCCTCAGAAAGTATATTGAAATATGAGCAAAAGCCTCTTACCACTAGATGGGAGAAAATGTAATTAGAATTCATATTGGCATAAGTAGCAATTGTTTGATAGATTCTAATCAGACAATCTTATTGAAATTATTTCGTTATATTTCATATATCATTGGGAAGGATCTAATTATAATTACAAATACAGCTGAGTTTAAGCTCCACCATACAATTATATTAATTTCTACCATGGGAATTTAATTATTTTTAAGCCTAATGATTTTTACTTGAAGCAATTCAGCACTATATTTCTAGAGGGATGTTGTGAGCTATTGAAGCCACCCCTCCCTACAGTTTAAAGGCATTGGCACCATATTGGTCCATTCTTTGCAGATACTTTTTTCTAATGTACATTATGCCCAATGTTTTTCACAATTCAGTTCTATTTGTAGCAATGTAGCAAAATACATATTTTCAAATTGTGCTATTCAAGTTGTCAAAGCTTGAACAATTTCTTCAATTAACATACTGTAACAGTAGTCTGAAATAAAGGCCACATTGCTTTTGATCTCTATATTACCTTATATGAAGGTAAACAAGTGCTAACAGAAATTAATATATCAAATATCTATATTATTTTTGCAATGAACCTGTCAGCCTCCATGCTGCCTGCTTGCTTCGGCTGACATAGAAATGGGGGGGAGGAGGGAAGGCTAGGTATTTGGAAGGGGGGGGAAGCTGGGGGGGGGGGGGGGGAAGGGTGGGTTTTTGGGGGGGGGGGAAAGCTGTGCTGGAGATGTCTCTATATGTGTCTGATTAGGGGTTTAGGAAGGAAAGTTCTCATCACGTACGGCCAGGCTGGATGGACATGTTTACAGCCTGCTCAAGGTCAACGGCCAGCTGTGGAAGCTCCGTTTGAAGACGTGCCCACATGACATCTGGGGGGCACCGGGATTGGATGAATAGCCCGGGGGGTTATGAGGGGAGGGATTTGGGATTATTTCTATATGCAATGTACGTGCCTTTTGCCTCAGATCTTGCTTTCATTTTGTCGCTATCAGTTGTCATTCAGTAAAAGTACTCTTCTCTATCATTATGGAGTTGGGGGTTTTCTTTCCTGGATTTGAACGGAAGCACACCTGACATTAAGCAAGATCTGCTTTATTAGCCAACCCGGAGAAGACCTTCTACCGAGGGGGCTAAGCAAAATATGTCTAGCCAAGGCAGCGACCAGGAGGACTAGGGAGCAGCCGGGTCCACACACACCCAGTCCCGTCGTGGCTGGGAGAAGTCGGAGTGGGTGTGTGAGCCACAGGTTGAAGTGAAGCCAGTGAGAGCCAAATGGTCGCTGGGCGTGGGGCGTCTGGACGCCCTGGAGGAACTTCCCTCTGGAGTAACTGCGGCCAGGCGCCGAAAAGGTGAGGCGGCCTGGCAGGAGGAGGACAAAGAAGACCTCCTGCTGACCCAAGCTTTGCATCTGCTGAAAGAAGCACTGGAGAGTCGGAGGGGTTGTAAAAGGTACGCATTGCCTGCAGGGAGGGAAGCCGAAGAATTTGGGGAAGAGGAGGGGACCTCAGCCAACCCTGAAGTGCCCCCGGGATCCCAGCCAGACCCAGCAGGGGCAGCAGGAACGTAAGCAGCAGCAGCAGCCCAAACCCCCCCCCCCGCCAGGGGGGGGATCCCCCGCCGGTGCATTGCCTGCGGGGAGGGAAGCCGAAGGATTGGGGGAAGAGGAGGGGACCTCAGCCAACCCTGAAGTGCCCCCGGGAGCCCAGCCAGACCCGGCAGGGGCAGCAGGAACGCAAGAGGCAGCAGCAGCCCAACCCCCCCCCCCCAGCAAGGGGGGTGAGCCCCCGCAGGCATCGGATTCCAAAGATTCCTCCACTGGGAGTAAAATACGGTGGGGATCCCAAGGCTTTGGGTTTCTTCCTAACCCAAGTTTGGAATCATGTGCAAGAATATGGAGAGGATTTCCCCACAGAAACAGCTAAAGTTAGGTGAGTCACCATGGCCCTGGAAGGGACCGCGGCTGAGTGGATGGTGGCCCTCCATAATGAGGATTCCCCAGTGATGAGGAATTATGATGCATTTATGGCAGCCCTCCGAGTGCGTTTTGATGACCCCCTGGCTGAATGTAAAGCTAGAACCAGGATGAAAACCCTGACCCAGGGGAGGAAATCGGTGGCTGAATACACCCAGGAATTTCGCCAGTTGGTGGTCTATATGCGGGGTGGTCTAGCGAGGCCCTGATGGAATGCTACAAGGAAGGCCTCAATGAGGACGTTTACCAAGGCTGTTGTTCTCGAGGGGCCCCCAGAGACCTGCAATGTTGGTATGTGATGGCAGCTGAGGTGGAGATTGACCTGGCCAGAGATCGGTACAGAGGAGGTCGCAACTGGAGCAAGCCTTCCCCCTCTGCACCGAAAGAGGCCCCTAGAATGGCAAGAGGGGGGTCAGGATCAAAGCCCAGATCATCAGCATGCTTCAGATGTGGAAAAGAGGGGCACCGAGCTGCTGAGTGTTTCGCCAAGCCTGTCCCTAGGATGACCCCTGCTGGAGGAAAAAAGTTTGAAAAAAGCCAGCAGCAAAAAACCGCGAAACGTCTTTGAAAGGCATGGAAGTTGTTGAGTTCGCCCCTCCTACCACCCCAGGGGACAGCGACTCCAATGATGACCCCCTGATAAGTCAGCATGCGGGGCCCCTGACCATCCCAGTAGAACTGCGGGCGACATCATCCGGTGCCCCGGGGAAGATGCTGGCCCTTTTGGATTCTGGGTGTACCAGATGTGTAATCAGCCCAGAGGTGGTGGATAAAATGGGATTGAGACTGAACTCTATGAAAGTGCCCATTGCCTTTTGCCAGTTGGATGGGTCAGTAGCTGGGGGGGGCTGCCCGGTTTGTGGCTGAACCAGTTGAGATGAGGATGGGGGACCACCAAGAGACTCTGAGTTTTATAGTGGCCCCGGGGATGGAACGACCCCTTATACTTGGGCTACCCTGGCTCTGAAAATGGAACCCTAATGTGAATTGGAGGACGGGGCTATTGCGCATCCGCTATAACCAATAGGGAGAACCCTTCCATGGGCCCGAAGACACAGAGGGGCTGGCGGCAATAGGGGCTGAACGCCTGGCAGGAGAGGAGAAAATCCCTAAGGAATATGGGGACCTCAGGGGGGCCTTCAGTGAGAGGGCGTCGGACATGCTTCCACCCCATCGGCCCACGGACTGCAGCATAGAGATCCTCCCCAAACCAAATATTTATTCCATGACCCCTCGCGAGCTTGAGGAGCTGCGAAACTTCATTGACAAAAATCTGAAACGAGGCTTCATCCAATCTGCTAGGCTACGAGTGCCTGCCCCGGTGCTCTTCCAAGAGAAGAAAGATGTCTCTCTTCGCTTATGTGTTGACTATAAGAACCTAAACGCCATTTGCGTTGAGAACGTTTACCCCCTGCCCCTTATGAAGGACATGCTAGCCCATCTAGGCAAGGGGAAGATTTTCACCAAACTGGACTTAAGAGAGGCCTACTACTGAGTCTGAATTAAAGAAGGGGACGAGTGGAAAAGGAGCGTTGGTCCTACCTGAACGCCTTTTCTCAGTGTAGGTTGCAGGATAGGCCAGGAATGGGTAATGACATCATCCTTCTGCCTAGAGACTGAGTCATAATTTTCATAGCCACGCCCCGTTGCCTCTCTCTCTGCTCCAGTTATCGACAAAGGCGCAGCTGTAACAACAACACTTTATCCAGAGGTTCGATGCCCTGACCCCACCCTCCCGCATC
>QLTV01004248.1:339350-351698 GCA_003457575.1 Thermophis baileyi | reverse complement strand
CGGTAGTGCAGAATAAACGGCGTAGGAGATGCCCAGGTGGCCGCTCTGCAGATTTCTTCCAGGGCGGCCTGGGTTGACCAGGCAGCCGTAGCAGCGGCGCTCCTGGTAGAGTGAGCGGTCACCGCTCGTGGCACGGGAAGAGACTGGACCTGGTACGCAGCCGCGCTGCAGGCCCGGATCCAACGGCCAAGCGGGGACGCGGACACCTTGCAGCCCAACGAGGCGGGATGGAAAGCCACAAACAGGGCCTCGGTACGCCTGGAGGAGGCCGTCCTCCTGATGTAAACGCGGAGAGCCCTCCGCACGTCCAAAGTGTGCCAACTACGCTCCAGGTCCCGAGACGGCCGGGGGCAAAAATTAGGTAACACTATCTCTTGCGCCCGATGGAACCATGTGTTGACCTTTGGGACGAACGAAGGATCCAGGCGCAGGACAACTCGATCAGGATGGAATTGGCACAGGTCCTCCCTCACCGAGAGGGCCGCCAGGTCTGAGATGCGTCTGGCCGAGGTAATAGCGACCAAGAATGACACTTTCAGAGACAAGTTGCGGAGGGTCGCCTCCCTGAGGGGCTCAAAGGGGGCAGCGGTAAGGGCCTGTAGGACCTTGGGTAAATCCCAGGATGGGTAGTGGTGCACCACAGGTGGTCTAATGTTCGCCACCCCCCGCAGAAATTTCCGGAGGACAGGATGGTGGGCAAGGGAATCTTGGCCACTGCCAGGTAAAACTGTGGCCAGTGCTGCCACCTGTCTTCGTAGTGTACTAAGGGCCAGGCCCATCTCTAGTCCCTCCTGGAGGAAGTCTAACACGTCCTGAACGGAGGCCTGGGCCGGAAGCACTTGATGGGTAGAGCACCACTTTGAGAAGCTTACCCAGGTGGCGTTGTATATCCGGTCCGTGGACGGGCGTCTGGCCAACTGGACAGTCCCGATGACTTTGTCGGAGAAGCGGTCCCTCCTCAGGAGCTCCCTCTCAAGTGCCAGACGGTTAGGTGTAACCACTGGGGCTCCGGATGGAGCAGGGCCCCCTGGCTGAGGGAGATTTTCTCTGGAGGGATTCTCCAAGGTCGTGACACTGACAGGCTGACCAGGTCCGCGAACCACGGGCGCCTGGGCCAGTACGGAGCCACCAGGAGGATCTCTGCTTCCTCCGCGATCAGCTTCCGGATGACTGCCGGGATCAGGGGCAAGGGAGGAAAGGCGTACAACAGGCCGGCTGGCCACCTGCAACGCAGGGCATTGGTCCCTTTGGCCCCTAAGGACCTGAACCTCGTGTAAAAACGAGGTAGCTGTGCGTTCAGGGTCGACGCAAAAAGGTCCACAGCGGGTTCGCCAAACCTGTGACAAATGTCCTGGAATAGGGCAGGCTGGAACTGCCATTCCGTGTGGTCCACAGTCAGCCTGCTCAGGCAGTCTGCCTGCACATTGGCTGATCCCGCTATGTGTTCCGCCTTGATGGAAAGGAGGTTGGATTCTGCCCACGTCCCTAAGAGGAATGATTCACTCATGAGGGGAAGTGAGTGAGTACCTCCCTGGCAATTAATGTGGGCCTTAGCAGCCGTATTATCTGTTAGGACCAGTACATGTTTCCCCCTGAGGAGATCCTGAAAGTGGAGCAGGGCCAGGTGAACCGCCCGTAGCTCCAACCAGTTGATATTATGTTGTAAATCCTCAGGAGACCAGCGGCCCTGAGCCAAATGGTTCTCGACATGTGCTCCCCATCCAAATAGACTGGCATCTGAAGTTAATACGATACGGTCTGGCTCCCGGAAGGTAGAACCCCTGGCGAGGGTCGGAGACGACCACCATCGCAAGGAGGCCAGAACCGTGTCAGGAATACTGACCAGGTCCGACGAGGCCGAGGAGTTGGAACGTTGGAAGGGGAGGAGAAACCACTGCAGACTACGGGCATGGAGACGTGCCCAGGGTGGCTATGGAGATTCTAGGGGGCCGCCGTACTTTGGCTAACAATTCAAGCAGACTGTCCTGCCTCTCAGGGGACAGGAAGACCTCCCCCCGTCTGGAATCAATAATGGCCCCCAGGTGAAGAAGTCAGGTCGTAGGAACGAGGTGACTCTTTGAACGATTAATAGAAAATCCGTGGTCTTCTAGGGCCTTGATGGTGAGAGAAACATCCTCGGTCGCCCTGGAGGGTGACGAGGCCTGCACCAAAATGTCATCTAGATAACACTGCAGTCTCACCGGGATGGACCGTAGGTGGGCTGCCAGGGCCGACAAGACCTTAGTAAAATACCTGGGGGCAGATGACAACCCAAAAGGAAGGGCCCTGTATTGCAGGTGTTGCCCCGCGTAGCAGAACCTAAGGTAGCAGCGGTACCTAGGTTCTATGGGGAGGTGTAAGTATGCCTCGGTCAAATCTATGGAGGCTAGAAAATCCCCCAGCCTGATCCCCTCCAAGATAGAGCGTAGGGAGCTCATCTTGAACCTCTTGTAGACAATGTGGGAGTTCAGGAATTTCAGATCCAAAATAGCCCTCCACCCCCCCCGAAGCCTTTGGCACAACAAAAAGAATGGAATACACTCCCCGCCCCCTTTCAGACACGGGGACTGGTTCGATGGCCCTTATGTCTAACAGGTGTTGGACAGCTGACACCATGAGATGCCGTTTAAACGGATCCCGGGAGATAGGGCATTGCACAAAGTGATTCGGGGGGCTGGAGAGAAACTCCAGAGGAAGGCCCGACCGGAGGGACTCAAGGACCCAGGTATCAGATGTTGTTTCCTCCCACTTGTCTGCGAAGAGGGCCAAGCGGCCTCCAATAGGAAGGGGATCACTTCTGCCTCCTAAACTGCCTCCCCCCTGCCCCACAAAAGGGGCGTCTGCCCTGAAATGGTTGTCTGGGTCTGCTGCGAAAGTCAGAGCGGTCTGATGGCCGAGCCGCTCTGCCAAATTGGGGTCGCTGGAACTGGGTAGTGTCTAGTTTGAAGGCCCGAAAGGAGTACCTGCGACCATAGGGGGTGGTACGTCGTTCCGCCCTGCGGGTGGAGGAAGGAAGCACCTTCCGTTTATCCTTGTTCTCGATGAGAAGGGGATCCAGCGGCGGGCCGAACAGCCTGCCCCCTGAATAGGGGGCGGATGCGAGCCTCCACTTTGCCTTGGCGTCGGCTGGCCACTGGCGCAACCACAAGAGCCTCCTAGATGTCATGGAGGCCACAAGTGCCCTGGACGCGTACTTGGCCGCATCCAGGGTGGCGTCAGACGAGTACTGCACCGCAGCCACAAGCTTATTCAAGTCCTGATGTAATCTGGTCTCCTGTGGTAAAATCTTGGCCTGTAGTTGTCGCAACCACATAAGGGTGGTGCGATTGAAAAATGAGGCCGCGGAAGATGCCTTGACAGCCCATGCTGCCGCCAGGTGAGCTTTCCTCAGTGTCAATTCCGATTTCTTGTCCTCTGCCCTTAGGTTCTCCGCTGCATCCCCAGATGTATAAGGAGAAGAGGAAGAAAGGGCAGCGATAGGTTCATCTATCGATGGCAAGGCCAGAGGATCAGCTAAGGTAGGTCCCATATTGTAGAGTTTTTTATCACTGAAGCTGGGAGTTGGAAGAATCCCTGCCTGTAGCCATTGGTTCTTGACTACATGTAGGAATAAGTCAGGTACCGGGATGTAGTCCTGCTCAGCTACCGGGGCAGTAAAGAGGCCGGGTTCAGGACCCTGTGGCACTTTCTGAGGCGCCAGGGCATCGGAGCCAATTTGGGCTGTGGCCCAAGCCTTGTGCAATAACGGCTTGAATAAAGCCAGGGGAAAAAGCCCAGAGAAGGCTGGGGGATCAGGTAAGAAATTTTCATCATCATTAGAGAGAGCCAGATCTACTTGGCTCTCCTCCCCCAACAATGATTCAGAAGATCCTCCCAAATGGCCATAAGATTGCTGTCCGGGCTGTGGTAACACCTGAAAGGTGGGTTGATGGGATGATGGGGAAAGCCCCTCTCCCAGAGGCACAGGAGGCAATTGCTGGCGTTGCCAAGCAGCTTCAAGACCCTTATTTATGGCCTCAGAAATAAAGTCCTTGAGCCTGCCAGGGATGTCCATCCCATCCCCCTCCTCCTCCTCACTGGGGCGAAGGCCAGCAGCTGTTGGAGTAAAGGTGGCCTCTGGAGGGCCCCTGGCAGGGATGGCAGGCTCTTGCCACCTCAGAGGGGCAGAGCAGGCAAATGGATCCTCAAATGTCTCAGTAAGAGAAATAAGTGTCTGAGAGCTGGAAAGCTCAGCAGCTCCCTCTGCTGTTTGAGGAGCCAAATGACCTGAGGAGACAGGGTGTGAAGAGCTGGCCCCTGATTGGTTGGCCACTGACAGCTCCGAGGATTGCAATTTATCAGCCCTTAAGATTTGTTTTTCTATAGCCTTAAACCTCCGCTTAGCAAGTTTCTTATCAGCCTTGGAGGTAGGCACTGTAGCTGGATTCCCGCCAGACTGCCTTAGCTTGGCTCCGCCCTTGCTAGTGGTGGCAGACGTTCCTGGCTCATGTAAGGAGTGTCCCTGCTCCGAGGGACTTTGACGGGCCGCCATTTTATAACCGTCAAAAAGCGACCGTTGAAAACAGTCAGGCTGCTCAGATCGAAAGAAATCTGAAACGGCTACTGGGGGGTCAGCAAAGGGAACAGGCTCAATAAGGACCAGGGCACAGGCTAAGACCAGAAGGCACGGCCAGATTAGAGCGAGCTAGGCGGGCGGCGGCTGAGACGGACCCAGGGTAGCCTGCTCCATCAAAGGCTCAAGCGCGGGAAATCTTCCTAAGCGTGTCTGCGGGCGGCGGCTGGGGCGGACCCAGGGTAGCCTGCTCTGGCTCAGAATCACGCTGCAGTTTGAAGGAGCCGATTTAGGGCGGTCCGAGCGTGGGCGGCGGCTGGGACGGACCCAGGGAAGCCTGCTCCAGCCAGAAGAATTAATCGCCAAGGAACAGCTCAGTGGGCTGTTGATCACGGGCGGCGGCTGGGGCGGACCCAGGGAAGCCTGCGCCGTCAGGGAAACTGACAGGGGGATCGCTATGTAAGGGGAAAGGGAAGAATTCCCCCCCCTCGGTCCAGAGAATGCGGGCGGCGTCCGAGCTGACCTGGGGTAGCCTGCTCCCAGCTGCCTAAGCCCGAGCCCGGCAGAGGCGGGTGGGCGGCAGTCAAATCCGGCGGCAGGGCAAAGCCCCGCTGACTCAGTAGAGCCCAGTCAGTCGGCAGCGAGCGAAAAAGGCGCCAAATTCAAACCTGCTGAAAGTTCAGAAAGCAGTCCTAGCAAAGCAGACAGTCCAAAAAGGATAATGACTCTTTCTTCTGCCTAGAGGTGAACAGCCACTAAGCGAAGCGTCTCTCTCTGGCAAGGACTGAGTCGATAACTGGGGCAGAGAGAGAGGCAACGGGGCGTGGCTATGAAAATTATGACTCAGTCTCTAGGCAGAAGGATGATGTCATTACCCATTCCTGGCCTATCCTGCAACCTCACTGGAGAACTGCTTTTAACTGCCCTCTAGGTTGTTTTGCAACCGATTAACGAAGTACTCCATGAGCACCTTTACAAGGGGGTCTTGGCTTATCTTGATGACATTCTCATTTACTCGGAGACCATGGAAGAACACGTGAGACTGGTGTGATCGGTCCTGAAAAAGCTCATGTCTGCTGAGCTGTATGCTAAATTGTCAAAATGCGAGTTTCACCAGAGTAAAATTGACTATTTGGGTTACCGCATATCGCATGAGGGTATTGAAATGGATCCCGAGAAGGTGCAAGCACTCATGGAGTGGGCGGCCCCATGCACCCGTAAACAGCTGCAGAGTTTCCTAGGCTTTGCCAACTTTTACCGGCAGTTCATCCCCTTTTGCCCAGATTGCGCTGCCAATCACCAACTTCCTCAAAACAAAAGGGGAGGCCAAGCCTAAGCCTAGTCGGCCATTGGAGTGGACCATGGAGTGCCAGGCAGCTTTCGAAAAGCTCAAGCGACTATTTGTGGCCGAGCCGGTCCTTAAGCACCCCAACATGGATGCCCCTTTTGTAGTTCAAGCCGATGCCAGTGACGTGGCGGTCAGAGCAGTACTACTGCTTGCATACGTACATGGTGTAGAGCACATACATGGTGCTCTACAACCCAGTGCCTACACCTCCCGTAATTAACTGAGACTGAAAGGAGGTGGGCGATTTGGGAGAAGGAAGCTTTTGCTGTCCGTAGGGCCCTACTGACCTGGAGGCATTTCCTTGAAGGGGCCAAACATCATTTTGAAGTGTGGACAGATCATAAGAACCTTGAGGCATTGAAGACCCCTAGGAAGTTGTCACCTAAGCAAGCCCGCTGGGCACAACATTTTAATCGATTTAATTTCTCCCTATGTTATCTACCTGGGGGAAAAAACTTTATGGCTGATGCCTTGTCTAGGTTGCCCCAATATAACAGCACACAGCAGGAGATAATCCGACCTGTGATTCCTTCCAAACAACTGGCGGTTCCAGTAGTCACCAGGTCCCAAAAGAAGATGGACTGGGACCTTTCGGCTGACCTAAACTCTCAGCTCACAGAAGCATTGAAAACGGATGAATGGTTTTTGTCTCACTCAAATGAGTGTACCATTCGCGATGGCCTCGCCTGGGTGGGGGCCAAACTCTACGTCCCGGCTCTTCTTAGAGAGCTGGTGCTCCAAAAGGCCCATGATTCAAAGGCAGCAGGTCATTTTGGGTTTGTGAAAACATTACACTTAGTTAAAAGGCAATTTTGGTGGCCATCATTGAAAAAGGACATTGAGGCTTATGTGGCCAGTTGCCCCGTATGTGCTGCTGCAAAAAGGCCCCCTGGAAAACCGCAGGGGTTACTTCAAAATGTTGCTAACCAGGGGCCCCCTGGAAACAAATATCCATGGACTTCATTGTTGAGTTACCTGAAAGCGGGGGTAATAGAGTCATTTGGGTAATCACAGACCTGTTTTCTAAACAGGTCCATTTTGTGCCTTGCTCCAAGATCCCATCAGCAAAGATGTTGGCTAAATTATTTATTCAGCATGTGTACAAGTTACATGGTGTCCCTGAACGAATAATCTCGGACAGGGGAGTCCAATTCACCTCCCAGTTTTGGAAGGAGTTCCTGGCTTTGTTAGGCTCCGCCAAGGGCTTAAGCTCCACCCACCATCCCCAAACCAATGGGGTGTGTGAACGGACTAACTCAGTCCTGGAACAATACCTCAGGTGTTATGTTAATTACCAGCAAGATAATTGGGCTGACTTGCTACCCTTCGCTGAGGTTGCTTACAATAACTCTGTTCATAGTAGTACGGGATTTACCCCATTCAGGGTGGTCTATGGCCAAGACTTGAACTACCTCAGCCCATCCCTGAACTACCTCAGGAGAGACCTCAGATTTCCTCTCTACAGGAGTGGATTGAACAGCTTCAAGTGATCTGGCCCGTGACTCGCAAAGCATTAGACGAAGTTCACCAAGCCCATAAAAAACAGGCTGACAAGAAAAGGGTAAAACCAACATCTTCCTGTTTCCACCACCCCCCTCCCACAATTGCAATTTTAATGTTCAAAATCTACGGGAGGAATCTGAGCCCTCAGGAAAAACTGTAGAAGAAAAAAAATCATGCAAACACTGGCTACAGTATTCTTCAATTTGGTGCAATATTTTGCATAAGGAAATGTTTATGTATTTCTGTGGAACTACACAGAAACAAAACAAAAAGTGTCTCAATGATCTGATGCAATTTCAACAGGGATTTTATTGTAGAGTCACATGACCTTAACCTATTCAGCTACTACATTAACTAATTTATATTGATCCTAATCAAAGACTCACTAGGCCAACTGTAACCATCTCAGCCTCTGCTTGTAAATTAAAGTGATACCATCTTTGGCAATATATGAAAAAAACTTGGAACATTTGAGGAACATAAAGTACTGACCATTACTTTATACTGAAAAGTTATAAACTTTTAATACATATCTCCTCTGTGCTCCATCTTTTTTACTTTGCTATGTACCAAAGTATCCACATAACAAAATGCAGCTATTGTGGTAAATGATAATAAACTCACAGGCATTATTTTAAAAAGCAAATCAAAACTACTTCCCTCTAAAATACTAAAATTTATTAGTGATGGTACCAAAGATAGCAAGTATACAATCTTTGCTCTATGCTACTTACACATCATAAATATGACAGCTGCTGTTGCAAGACACAATCTTTCACAGTCCTTCAAGAAGCATGAGGTTTGTCATTGCTTTATCGGAATAAGCTGTTTGCGAGCCAACTTCATGTGGCATAAACATCACAAAATTACTGTCCATACTTTACATGGTAAAGCATTCACTAAAGGTTTTTTGAAGAAAAAAACTTTAGACTGTAACAAAAAACAAACAAAAAAACACCTCACCCAACAATGAGCTACTAAAGCAGTGTAACAATCTAAGGGCTCTATTATCTTATAGCTTTCATTTTATCATAAATACTCACCTATCTGTCCAAAAACAGAAATATTGAGAACACAAACTGAAAGCTATATGACTATTTGGCATACCTCTTTTCAGTGCTATAAGGCCATATGATTGTATTACATTGTATTCAAATAGTTCTTGATTTTACAGTACAACCCTTTAAATTTTAAAAGGCTACAATGAGGCCAGAATTAGTTGCGCTCATTATATGCTTTTTTTCTTTCAGATTTTTATCAAACAGAACAGAAATCTTAATTATTTCTTTACTTGTGATAGGAAGTATAGAAATAACCTCTTACATTTAGCCCTTAAGATACATGCTTTTAAAAGGAGCTTTCTATGTTCCAGTCCTGTTGAGAAGTAAATTACTTTTATTTAGCACTATTCAACTCCCTGGTTCAGTATATGATCTGAAATGGATTAACTGGATCATGCACGCCTTTTTATGGTCCCTAAACAGCAATTAGATTAGCTAGGGTTGTTGTTGTTTTTTACGTGAAATCAAGAGATCTTCAAATTATTTCAAATAACTAATGGTTGATATGACTGACATCTTTCAAATGCTTGCTTACTGGTGTGATAGAATCATCAAAAAGAGCAACTCAGAGAATTTTTTTAAAAAAACTCTATGTTACTAGAAATCACTATTCTCTGTGTCAAAGGCACTAAAGCATCAGCTTGTGCTCTACATCTCCATTAAAAAGTAAAAATTCATCTTTCTGTTTCTGTTCTATTTGCAAGTGACGAGGCACCCTGTAATACAACTCAAGACAAAGTCAGTTGTTTGGAATTACTACATAGATGTGCTTATAATTTGAAGAATGGAACTCTGGTATAAACATGGATCTTCTTTTTAGAATCAGAACATTAGCATGCATTGATCAACTACTAGTTAAGAGAAGAATTTTAGACTTACGTTGTAAAGTATGTTTTTAAAAATATAAAAAGAAAGTCACAAACAGAGGAAGAATCTTCACTTGCCTTTGTGGGCATAAACACAACTGTAAAACTGTGTTAGGTTAAAACTTTTCATCACTTGTAATTTACAACATCAAGGGAAATATGTTTATTTCTGCACCATTTTCAAGCACATCATCAAAACATATCACATGGAGTTTAGTTTTAAAACCATAAGAAAAACAAAATTTATCAATCTACAAATATTTTAACAACTTCCAAATGCATCCCTTGGTAGCTTTTCAGGATAGTACAGACTGCAACCACCTAGTATTTTATTATCAATGAAATACATTTATTTTGGAAGATTTGACCATTGCTGTTTGCTTTTGTCACAGCATATCCTATTGGTCAGTCCTGCTGCTTGTCAGTCCTCAAGCTGACCAAACCACCAAAACTGGAATAGCTGCTACCAGAATTTGGTATGTCCAGTTGATTGCTTAATATTTTTTTATCCTCTTTTGATGTATTTTGGAGATCAGACAAAAGGTTTTGCATTTCTTTTACAAAATGGGTCAAATGTCCATTCAACATTCTACACATCTTCAGTTTTAACTGAGATTGTTTCTTCGTTTGGTTGGCAGTTCCCATTCTGTTGTTCAATTTCTTCTGCAATTGTTGTTTCCTCTTCCTCTGCTGCTTTATTGATTTCAGAATTTTGATTCTCTTTACTGAGATCTTTATCCTATGTAAATAAAGAAAAAATATTTAAAAGGCAATAAATAAAAAATACACAACAAATTTATCTAATTGATTTTTGAGGGCATGCATGGTCCCTCTCATGCACTCCAAAATTTGAATTTTAAAACAGTGTATAAAAATGAAAATAATAATAATCTCCATGTAAACCATATGTAGCACCTGAGGAAAGGATATAAACCTAAAAAAATAAATACATCTGATAAAAACTGAAACTTCTGAAATAATTACTTATTTTTAAATGGCAACTTTTTAATGAAATTCATAATGCATTATATTCTTCTATTGATATTAGTACTGCAACAATTAGTTTCTTCTATTCCTATATTAATCATTAGCCAGCACCAATTAACTATCTAAACCTGCTGCACACATTATGTGAAATTATCTTCCACCAAATGAAAGAGCCATATCCTAGGATTCAGGAATCTTTTAAAAGCAATAGTTTTTAAAATATACATTTAGGGACTAAGGCAAGAGATACTGTTGGGATATTCATGAGCAGGAAGAGTCATGTGGTAACTCAGTCAGCCAATGTGAGTAAAGTGCTACTGAGTCTGTGCAAAAGGAATTAAGCCAGGAGCTGGACATGTTTTCCAATCTCAGGTCTGTCTCTGTATCTCTCTGTGTGAAGACTTCATTATGATATGTTGCTGTAAAGAAGAATGTATGGTACTGTAAATATTTTGATATGATTATAAAGAAGTTATTTGATTCAGCAAAATGCAGTCAACTGTGAGAGCTTCTGATTTAAATTAAAACTATATAACAGGTTATGGGCCCAGAGCTCACTAAGGACTGCGTTGTAATTTAAAGCTGGAAGGAATTGCCTGTGTTTAGAAAGTATAAAAAATAAGGCAGGATAAGCAGAATGGTTACAATGGAATTTAAGGAAAGCTCGTTTGGGCCAGAAGAATTATATTGTGTGGGCTGCAAAAATGGAATGTTTGTTGAAAGCAAAAGAGCTGTGGTATATTGTAGAAAATCCACCACAAATGTTTGCAGCTGCTGATCAGAAAAGTCATGATCATGCAATGGCTTATCTCATCTTGAATTTAGATGATGAACAATTTCTAAATGTTGCAAATTTAAAGACTGCAAAGGAGATTTGGTTGAAATTGAGAGCTGTGCATGTGAATGTTTCTGCTTGTAACATAGTGCAATTGTCAAGAAAACTTTACAGAGCCTGTTTGTATCCAGGCGAATGTGTGGAACAGCATTTAAATAAAATGCAAAGTTTATTTTTGGACTTAGAACAACGTGGGATAAAATTCCCTGAGTCCCAGAAGGTTTTATTGGTGTTGAACAGTTTAGATAAAACCTGGGACACAGTTTCAGCTATATTTGAGTGCAAAGAAGAGCAAGATTTAAATTTTGAGGCTTTAAAGGCATGCTTGCTAAATGAAGAAGAAAAGCGCCATTTTAGGAGCAGCCAAGAGGAGATGACATTCCTGAGGAGGGGGTCCAGACTGCAAGTCTCCGGAGAAGGAACAAGCAAGCAGATGGCTCAGCTAGAGAGAAATTGCTACATTTGCGGTTCAAGCACACATCTGAAAAAAAACTGTTTGCAAAGAAAAAATGTGCAGGGGAACATTTTGCAAGAAAGAACCAATGTGCAAGCAAAGAAGATTGATTTGCAAAAGGAACATTTTGGTGTTGCAAAAGTTTGCTATAGCAACAACAGAGACAAGTGACTAATTGACAGTGGGGCAAGTCAAACAATTGTTAATGACTCTGAATTATTTTGCTGGTTTGTTCCAGTAGCACAAGAAGCTGTGGCTTTGGCAAATGGTCAGAAGGCGAAAGTCATCGGAAGAGGCGATGTAAAAATTCCGTATTTGGAATCAAAGTTTACCAATGTGCTTTGTGTACCTGAGATGGAACATAATTTGTTAAATATGTCTAATTTAGACAAACAAGGTTATGAAACCACTTTTATAAATGGGAAGTGTCTCATTAAAAGGAATGGAAATATTTATGCACAGGGCATAAAGGAAGATAATCTATATGTATTGCAGGGACAAAAGGTTCAATGTTCCCATATATTTAAAAATGTTGCAGAGCACGATTCGTGCGTTCATCTTCTGCATAGAAGACTTGGCCATGCTAGTTTTAAGGTTTTGCAGCAAATGCAAGAATTTGCAGAAGGGCTAAATTGGAAGGGATACAAAACATATTTGGACTGTGCAGTATGCAAAGCATCAAAGTCCAAAGCATACCCAGTTAGTACATATAGCACAAGACAAACCAAGAGAGCTCTAGAGC
>QLTV01004248.1:316755-333662 GCA_003457575.1 Thermophis baileyi | reverse complement strand
CCCCGGCCCTTCCGGCAGGCTTGGGGCCGTTGATCTCGCCTCTCTCATTGGCGAGGTCCGGCCATGTACCGGTATGCATGAGTTTTTAACTGTTTTTAATTGTTTTTATTATGGTTTTTTTTTTTTTAACGGTTTTTTATATTGTTGTGAGCCGCCCAGAGTCCCTTGGGAGTTGGGCGGCATACAAATTTAATAAATAAATAAATAAATAAATAAATAAACTGTCAAAGTTTGGAGACCACACACACACAAAATTTAAGTCCTAAGCATGTCCTAAAAAGAAAAAAATCTTGAAGATAATTATTAATCAAAGAAGAAAAGCCAGATATATGTTTTCTGTTTCTTTCTTTGTTCGGCGTTTCTTTTTGCATTAATCTACTTGCTGTTAATGAGAGGCACGTACTGCAGAATAATCTGAACAGTACAAAAACTCTGCGTGATAAATCTATGCACTTACCTCCTTGGAGATGGAGACCGAGATGATTTCCTTTTTGTAATTTTGGATGATCTAGGAGACTTTGAAGGACTTCGGCTCTTCCTCTTCCTTCGATCTCTGTAAGATCCATTAATCAAAAATTGAAATCCACCGGGTATTACTAATCTAATTAAGCTCAGGTTGCTCTATCATGTAGATCCTAAACTGCAGTCAACTTCACCTATAAAGTTATCTCAGTGCACATTTTGATTGAAAAGCAACAGTTGCTGGTTTTATCCATACCAGAGAAAAACAGAGACCCTTCTATAAGCTGCTGCGGGGTGCTCATTCACACCTTGCTAAACCATAATTTGGCATAATAGCTCTGTAAATACAATTCATACAAAAATGCATTAAAACCTAACACAAGGCCAGTTGATTTAAAAGAAACCTGATCTGGTAAGTTTTGAAGAACAAAACACTTGCAATGCAGCAGAGGCTATTCAGTTTTACTTATTTGATGAATAACCAAATATATATAAGGCTGTGTGTGGAAGTTTATTGCATGATACATGAACTTCATGTAAATATCAAGACAAGGCAAGAGATTTGCACAAGAAAAATCTTGTATAGAAGCACCAAAGGTTTATCTCTGGAATCCTTTAGTATTTACCAGATGAAAGTCTATGGTAATCGATTCATAATGTGGCCCTAATTTAATCCCTTCAGAAATATGCAACAGGTATCAAATAAGTCTCATCATTGTTTTAGTATGCACTAATGCACACTAAATGTACTATTTATTTACTACAATTTCAATTTTAAAAAAATGAATTGAGGAACTTTGAAAAAAATCAAACCTGCTAGAACTACGTGATCTTCTTGAGGAACTATAGCTTCTAGGGGGTGTTTTAGATCTCTTCTCCTTTTTCTTTTTTTCATCTCTTTCTCTATCTCTGTCTCTGTCTCGATCTCTTTCTTTGTCTTTTGCTTTTGCTTTCTCCCCTTCTTTATCTCTTTCATGGTCCTTTTCTCCATCCTTTCCTTTCTCTTCCTCCTTTTCTCTGACATGTTCTTTGTCATCCTTCTCTTTGTCTCCTTCTGTCTCTCTCTCCTTTTCTCCTTCTTTGTCCAAATCTTCTCTTTTATCTTTTTCCATATCTGCTGCTTTCTCCTTCTCTTTTTCTTTGTCCTTGTCTTTGTCTTTTTCTTTCTCTTTATCCCTATCTTTCATTCGGTCCTTCTCTCTATCCTTGGTCTTCTCCTTCTCCCTCTCTCTCCCTCTATCCTTTTCTCTTCCTCTATCTTTTTCCCTCCCCCTATCCTTTTCTCGAACGCTATCCTTCTCTTTTTCTTTATCTCTGTCTTTCTCTCTAATCTTTTCTTTTTCTCTAATCCTTTCTTTGCTTTCTTTCCTCTTCTCCCTGAGAAAAGAAAATATTTATTAATTCAGCTTACCTAACATTCACTGTAAGAGAGCACAAGTCAAGTAAACTCAACTGGCAAAACTGTCCTTTAACAGGATGCACCGATTACTGATGGCAGAAAAATTACAAAATAGCATCTAGCAGAGAGATAGAAAAATCAGTAAACGAAAATGATATTATGCTAACTGCTCTATCCTCATGCCATTTGTGGTGACAGTTAAATATACAGCTGGATAACATGCAATTATAATTCTATAGCAAGATATACTATTAAATTTAACTTTTAGGATTACTCCTAAGCCTCTTAGTGTTTGGTGATAATATCAAAAATATGTAATAACATTAATTATAGGAATCTCACCGAGGAGGAGAGCTGCTTCTGGATCTTCGGCGTTCTTTAGACTTTGAACGCTTTTTGGGTGGACTTTTGGATCTGCGTCTATCCTTTTGACTAGAGCGTGATCTACCACGGGATCTACTCCTGTAGCAAGTAATTGTAGAGGCTAAATGCTTTAAATTATACTGGTTCTCTTCCTATGTTGCCTGCATTATTGTGCATTTTTTTTTTTAGAAAAATAGAACATTCACAAATTACTAAAAAACATGAAAAGCCAAACAATATGTTCCAAAGCCAACTTCAAAGCAAAAGGCAACTGGAATGTAATTATTGTAGGAATAATACAATAATTATGATAATCTTATAATTTATCAGTTTACAAACAGGGCTATAAAAATTCTTCCAAAAGTACAACATTCACAGCCAGTTCAAAGCATCTGAATTTAGCATTAATTGTACACTGTAACACTCTATGTCTCCCATTTTGTCTCCCACTTCCAAGGGAAGAGAAACTAACCTGTGAAGCTTATTTGTATGCAATAAAAGTATGCCAATTTTAGCAATAATTCTTACAGGTAGGCTTGGAGAGAACCTAGGCTGCCTATTCCATCACAGGAGAAAGTTCAATCATAAGAGCAAGAATGTGGATTCACAGATAAGGAACGAGTTTAAGAAATACATTTACTCATTAATACTTTATGTTTTTAGTAAGATCTTAAAATATCAGTATATATTATTGGATGTAAAAAAATGGCTGGGGATAAATATGAATGTTAAATATGTGGCACTTTCTTGGGATGAATGCTATGGATCAAGACAGATATTTTTCATACTCATTTCTAACAATAGTATAATGGAAGCATTTTGGTATACTGATACACAACTTCTTCATAATGTATCATTATGTTTGCGAAGTCTGTGTCTAAAGAATTCTTGGATTTAAAAAAGCATTATATTTTATTATTACTTCACAGGTTGTCTTCAGCCATTTTACTTTTTAATCTTGAGACATTTTTTATTTTTTACTGTTTTTATTTTCTGTAGCATATATCACACTATATAATTCCCTACAATAAAATATTGATGCACGAAGAAGGCTCAATCTCATCTTGGTCCTCCTTGGTAGAACTTCCCTCCTAACTTAACCAAAAATTGAAAGTCCCATTTGTCATCTAAATCAGTGCATTTTGATTTGACTTTTAAACCAGACTGAATTTGTAGAAACAATTTGTGTGTGTGTGTGTGTGTGTGCGTGCGCGCGCGCAGTCTTAGCACATTGGCAAGCAACAAGCAAGGAATTCTAATCTGAATAAGAACAAAGTTCCCAGTTCAGAATACTATAATGATGTCTAAGAAGGACTGCAAGCTTATCACCCATTGTGATAAGCCAGGATTCTTTGCTATTTTATTCTTTGCCACCATTAAGCTTAACTTAGCCACAAATAAAGAGAAAGTTAATATATTTGCTTTGCATGTGAAAATATTAAATTTCCCATGCAAATATAATTTAGGTATCACCTCAGGGCCACATGAAGATCTGAAAATTCATGCCATCATTTAATAGCTTTTTAAACTGGACAAAATGATCTCAAAACACAGGTTCAGCTATATCACAGCAATTCCTAAAACCCTTGCCGATGTAAACCTTTTTGGCTCCATGGACCAGCAGCAGAAGTGGCGGCAGCTGAGGATGTTTTCGTGTGTGCAACCCAATCCCATACATGCACAAATAAAGCTTTGTGCGCTCGCCCGCCGTTTGTGCGGCCCAGTTCCAAATGAGCCACGGCTGGGAATTGGGGACACCTGCCTTAGCTGGTATAGGAGAAGACAAATTCACTATAGATCTCAGAGAAGCTTTATGTAGAAGACTTACCTGAGTTTTGAGTGTGATCTTTTCCTTCGAGATTTTGAACTAGATCTGGATTCTGAACGTGAATGGGAACGCGATCGACCATCTTTTCTTTCACTGCTCTTTCCAGACTCTGAGAGAAAAAACGACTTTGCAGTGTAAGCTCAGAATATTTAAAGATCCCAGCTAACAATCTGGCACAAGTGGAATGTACCACATATATTGCAAGGGGCCTACTCTCTGCACATCTTCCTTCTTTGCAAAAATCCTTCAGAAACATCCAAGAAAGTCATTGCATATATTCGTTGAGTGCAGCCATCCTGCAGCAGTACACATAAACCAGATAATTATAAACAGCTAGCTAAATAAGGAATGGGATTTGTTGCTGCCACAATGCACAAGATTAAAACATGTTTGGTAAAATTGATTTCAGACAGAAAACACACAAAATCTGATAGAATTTTGAAAAGCTATGCAGAAATGCACATGAATAGCACTGGAATTTTATTGTCAAAGCATTGCTATAATTAAGTACTTAATCCTCAAATCTTTAAGAACATAATGGACTCAACCTATAAGAAAGGCAATAATTCTAGAACCAGAATCAAGAAAATAAAATTTTGTTCATTCAGTTTTTATAATAACATGAAATGAAATGATAGACTGATTCATAATACATGTCCTTTAATATTCTACAAACTTAGTTAAATGGCTATGGAGTTTAAGGTCAGATTTTTTTTTTTTACATTGTTCATTAAAAATGGACTGACTAGATGTTAGCCACAGCAAGAAAAACTACCCAAGATAATCTGTATGATGTTTTCTTTCATTTTTAAAGGTAATCACATTTCATTCAAATAAGGAAAAGAAGAATGCTAAAGGTCAGAATTTCTTTTTATTTATAAGGTACTTAAGAAAATTTCATGGTCTAATATTTGTTTCTCGCATAATCTGCCAACTACTTCAGTAACTTTCATTACAAAATTAAGTTATTTCTAGACTTTGCCTGTCAGTTGTCTTCTGATGTTGTGGTAAATGACTAAATTTAACTGCATGGATTATCTTAGCAGTTTTTATAAAGGCAAATGCTGAACAGTTTAGCTCAGGTGCAGTCCAATACCGCTAGTTTTGACCTTTTTTCCTAATTGTCATAATTTTCCGATAATTCTGGGTATTACAATTACTTCAATAAATTTAGAAGTGTCCTCTAAACCCCAATACCTAAAAGTAAAAAAGCAGAGCAACTAAGCACATTACTCATCTGCACTCAAACAAAACACCAATGCTCCCAAGAAAAGTTATACTTCAATCCAAAATAATGAAGCTGCAAATGAGAAAGAAGTCCAAAAAGAAGGGGGGGGGGGAGAGAAACGGGTCAGGCAGTAAGAAGAATGAAAAACCTGAAAGAAGAATTAAGGAGACTACAAAATGAAAATGGTTGGAAAGCTGTGAGGAGTTGGGCCAACAAAATAGTACTTTTTTTTTTAAACTATTCAAAATTATTCAATAGTTTGACATAAAAAAAGCAGTGCTATCAGGTACCTTAACTGCACATTCTTGACTATAAAGTACTAAACCGCTCATCAAAATTACTGAGTCCACCAAAGAATTCTGCCCAGGATAGCCTCTCCCGGTTTCCTAGAGGAAAAAAATGCTCCACCAAACATACATGCCAGGAGTTACCCCAGTGGAAAGGCAGGGCAAGAGAAGCCTACCTGGCTCAATAGCAGCGGATATAAAAGACTGAGCTTCCCGTACTCTCTTCATCACTTCCTCCAACTCCTTTGCAGCAGCTTGTGGTGTCATTTCAGGCGGCTTCACTATTGCATTATTGGAGTGGTTTATTCTAAATTAAACCACAGATTGTATTGAGTTATTTCACGGCATGTATGCATATGTTTCATTCTATCTTTTTTTGTTGTTGTTGTGCCATCGAGTACTCATGTTATTTATTAGCTCACGGATGGTTTGGACTAGACTTCAAATCAATGAATTTGACAGATAAAACTACTGATCATTTTTTTTAATCTTATTATTTCCTGAGGAATAATCAGTCTTTTTTTTTTTTTTTGCATATTATGATTAAAGGAAGGGGAGTTAAATCTATCATTTTACATAAAGGTAAAGCTTTTCCTGTCCTGTCGTGACCAACTCTAGGCCGTGGTGCTCATCTCGGTTTCTTAGCCGAGGGAGCCAGTGTTGTCCAAATAGCTTTTCTGTGGTCATGTGGCCAGCATGGCTATACGCCACAGTCATAGGAACACTGTTACCTTCCCACCGAAGTGGTACCTATTTATTTGCTCGCATTTTGCATGCTTTCAAACTGCTAGGTGGGCAGGAGCTGGTGCAGGAACAGGAGCACACCCCGTTGCACAGTGCTCAGGTCTCAAACCCGGGCTGTTGGATTTCTTTAACTGCTGAGCCATGGCGGCCCCCCCCCCTCATAAAAGCCTATCGCTTTTTAGCAATTACTTACCCTGACTATTCCTCCTCTCGGCTAATGAGACAGAAAACTAATTTGAAAAACATGGTCCAAGAAAAACTTGATACCTGCTAGTACAGGAGTGTCAAACTCAATTTCATTGAGGGCCACATCAGGGCTGTGGTTGACCTGGGGGGGGGGACTGGGAGGGTGTGGCCAACTGGGTGGGCATGGCCATATTGACACCACCACCCAAACTGCTGGCATGTTTCCTCTTCGCACTGGGTAGACTGGGCCGAAGCCATGCTGGCCCGAAGCCATGCTGGCCCAATGTTTCCTCTTTGCACTGGGTAGACCGGGCCGAAGCCACGCTGGCCCGAAGTCATGCTGGCCCAATGTTTCATCTTCGCATTGGGTAGACTGGGCCAAAGCAACGCAGGTAGACCGGGCCGAAGCGACGCGGTCTGGCCCCTTATGTTTTCCAGGACAGCCCTGTGAGCCAGATCCGACCACATCATGGACCGGATCTAGACCGCGGGCCTTATGTTTGACACCCCTGTGCTAGTAAAATACCTCCTTTGAACTCAGATGTTTTTCTTCTTCCCCTTCTCTGAAATCATAGTCCCGTAACTCCTTAACCCCTTCCATCACTTTCTCACATCTAATTCTTTTGTTGCATTACTGCTCTCCTAAGTCTCTTCTCTCCACCTTCTTAATTTCCTAAGAATGCATACAGATCTATCTGAAGCCCAGAGGCATTTTGACTATCAAGATACAATTTAGCTTCAGCTTACTGCTTCCTTTTGATGAAATCCAAGCAAAATATTAAATTAGCATAGCATTTTAAATTTTAGAGAACACTTCTTGAATGTAAAAAAAGAATGTGGGAATGATGTTTGCGGCCAGTTGCTTACCCTTGTACATATAAGATGAAACAAAAATGAAGCCATTAAGCTGCCTCTTATCTGATTTTTCAAAATATGCCTTCAACCCCTAAATTAAAAAAAAACCCTAAATTTTACAGCATTTAATATGGTGCTTTCTAGAGAGATTATAATTTCCAAGACTCTCAATCAGTACAGTGAATTATTCAAGGTCTCTAGCACAGAACAGGACCCTATCAATGTAGTACAGAATTGTGTCTCAATTCACCAGCTGCCTTTATGAAAATATAATATATACGTAGTGGGAGAATTCTCTGAGATTTTCATAAAAACATCTTTCCATTCACATTTTATGAAATACTTCTAGTTGAACATGCCAAGAATGAACTGCAACTTCCTACAGGCCAACCAAATCCTCTGTGCTAAATCCCCAACTTATCCATGGCTTCTATCCAAAAGTTATTTATTAACTAATTATAGCAAATGTATCACTTGTTTTATTTGTAAAGTCAATGAGTTACCAATAAAAACATTTGCATTTTTCCCATAGAACTACAGCAGATCTATTTGTTAAGTGTGTGCAATATATTGCTTAAGTAAACTCATGGGGCTTGCACAAATTTTGTGGGAATGCATACAAATGTCCCTATGAAGAATATGTATGTATGTATTATGCTAGAAATAGGCAACCTAATACTCTCCAGATGTTTTGGACTACAACTCTTACAAACTCTTTCCATTCTGGCTAATGTTGATAGAAATTTATTATAAAAGTGTGTTTTTCTTACTTCAATGGTCTGTCTCCAAACACAACTCCATTAAAGGCAAGAGCTCTAGGTACAGAATTCTGGTCAGCAAATTCCACAAAGGCAAAGCGTGTTGGCTGGGTTTCGTCACCTGCCATCCGCACAAACTTCACTTCTCCAACTTGCTTGAAAAACTCAAGCAACTGATCAGCTGTTGTAGTCTGGGGGGGGGGAAGCAAACAACTCAAATTAAAAATAACTTGCAAACTTATTTCTCATTCTGCTTATTTGGAATCATGCCAACTACAATGTCAATTTCTGTCACCAAAATGAAAACTATTCCTACATCTTGAACATCAATATTAATAGCAAGAAATAACATTTTTATTTCCATGATTTCTAAATAATAACACCTTAAACATCCTGTTTAAATTTATCTGACTTATAAGCATGAAATTTTCTAACTGTCTGTTTACCCCAAAAGGAAATGACAACAATGATTACTGGGTAAATATCTCTTTTAAAAATATGAATATATATGCATACATACATATATACACACACAGAGAGATTTTTAAATAATTTATTGCTTTTAAAATAACCGAAAAATAAAATGCAAAAGAAAACACAATACATATATTATAAAAAATAACAAGTGCTTTAAAAAAGTGAAAAAATACAAGAAAAATAAAATATAGCATTAGAAGAATATTCTATATACATTATCTAATAAATATAGCTATAAACACATATACTCATATATGCTTATTTAACCTACCATAACCTACTCGTTTGTATAAGAGGATGCCATATTTCCTTATATTTATACATACAAAGTCTACACCTATAGGCAATCTGCTCATTAGTCCTTTAAGATACAATTTTTACAGAATGATGTACCAGTGATGTAAGACACCTATGAGACCTGAGAAGTTATCTAAGATATATAAAGACATCTAGTCAATGTGAAAATGAGATGTTACTATTTTTTCAATGCCCCGTTTTGTTCATTTTGCTGTCTATTGGGTTATTTTAGTTTGGCTGGCTACTTGATTTATGTTTTAGCTGTTTTTATGTTTTTTCTAGTGTTTTGTATGATGCCAAGAGTCCATTGGAGTTGGGTGGCCAATAATAGAAAGAAAGGGGAAAAAAGGTGGGGGGACAAATACATATAATAATGCAAAGATGCCCATGCTTTGGATCATTATCCTCAGAGAGATCAGATTGGGTCCGACTTTGTCAGTCTATCCTAAGACCTTAAAAACTTGTTGTGCCCTTGGATTTAGGGGTGAGGACATGGATCTGAGCCCAGGCGTTGGTTATGTTAATCTGCATCTCTTTTTAACACAGCTGTTGTTTTATATGTTCCATTTTTGGTTTTTTCTGTTTTTGTATTTTTTAATGCTGCTAACCAAATCATGAATTTGAGATGGGCAGCCATGTAAATTAAAATAATAAATACATAAGAGTATTATATTGGTGCATTATTACAGCTGCTCCTTAGCAACAGCAGTTCTGGCAGTCATCATTAAACAAGGACCATATGAATCATAATGCAAAGATCTCGTGTCACGGTGACTTCTGACTTAACAGAATTCCCAGACTTTGCTTCTGTGAAAGACTAAGGTAATTGGATTCTCTGATGGAGAGAATGGAGCAAACAACTGCAATTATACACAAAATAAGCAGCTACACTTTTTATTAATGTATTCCTCTGTAACAGAAATGTTTACCTGCGAATTCAGGTTTCCCACATATACAGTCCTTCTAATTTCATCAATCTTGGAAGGATCCACATTGCCCATAATGGGTGGCTGGGGTATGTCTCCAATGGCTGTAATGTTATGATCCAATACTGTTGCTGGTATAGCTCCTAGTGGACCAAGGGAAATTCCTATCTGTAAATAGAGAATATAGAAACAAGCATGGGGTCTTTCTTGTGTTTTGAATAATACAAAAATATTTTTATACTGATTGAAAAATTATCTGAAAACACTATAAAAATACTATAAAGTACATCTTCAGTTTTAAAACATGAAGGAATCATTCTTTGAAATTCCGGGCAATAAGGCAATATTCTTAAAAAAGCATGTACAAAGATTGAATAATTGGAGTACTGCAAAACTGCCTCAGTCCTTTTAAAGCCAGAAACTCTAGCAGCTTTCTATGCAAGACTGTACCAATCTGTAAAAATTCTAGCTTTAAAATTATTTTTTCTTGCTATTTTCTCTGGTCCTCTTTGCTAATATAGGCTTCTGATGAAGTCTAAATCTTACTTCGTTAAGGATTTTGGTTTATCCTAATAAATGCCCCATCTTACTTTGGATTTTAACTAATTACACATTAGATTGTGTCAAAGCCATCCCTACCACAGGCCACTTACTAAAAATGTAACTGAATCAGCTGCATTATTACATCCAGCATTACTTACTGAACTCACAGGAGGCGTTGGTATAGGAAGCAACCCTCCACCAGGAATCAGACTTGTCATTGTTGGAGCAGGAGCCAAGAGAGAGAGGGCTTTGGCTTCATCTGGAATTTTACCTGAAGAGCAAAATGGTTTTGTTATCAAAAGTAAGGCCACCTTTCAAATTTTATTCTTCTATTTACTATTTCCCTTCAACTTAAATATAGTAAAGAAAAAAAAAACTACAACAGCCTTTAAAAAAAAGCAAAACAACACACGTCTTCCTTTCCCCTACTCCACTAGGAACAGTAAGTGAGCAAAACTACAATCTCATTACCGGATTTTTACTTTAAAAACTGAACAATGAGTAGATAATTATTTAACACTTTGAGCTATGGGTCACCTGTACTGGAAACTTAATGTTCATGAACCAAACGAGATCAAGCATGGACGCTTTCGCAGGACGTTGTTTCACGGTGATCGAAAGGTGTGTTACACATGACAACCGTTCGTGTTGGCTGCATCACTAATAGCACACAGAACATCAGATACAGAAAAGAAGAACATTTTTTAAAGTTTAATCCCCAGAAATGGCAAATAACCAAATCAGTCAAAAAGAAAAAAGAGGAAACAGGAGTGTGCTAAGCAAAAACTGGCCTTTTCTTCTGCTGAAAGTGGCTGTGAAAAATATTGCCAGTTGATCACCAGTTGTCAATCTGGTACAACAAATCAAGCAAGGCAAGAAACATAACGGTTCATAGTGTAAGTACTTTGACCTAACAAGGCTCACAGCTCTGTAGCATTATGACGGATAGTGTAATCTAGTCTTTACAAAAATATTTACTTGATCACTGGCATGTTTGTTATATCTGCATAATGTCAGTGCAGCTGATCCACTCTTGTTTTTACAAGATGACAAGGAGATTCTGTCTCTCGCTATACATATTCAGGGAGCAAGGCTTACCTCAATAAAATTGCTCAAGTTCTTAACTCAGAAATGTTTCATGTTAGGGATTGAAAATTAGGATAAAAATACTTTAAATAATTAAATAAAAATTATTTCACACTAACCATGGTTATCCATATTTGAATAATTGAATAATTTGATTGCATTGATCTTTACTAAAAATGTACTTTAAGGACAACCAATTTATACTACTCTTTAAGATGCTTTACAGCAGCAAACTACTATATTTGTGGGTTATGCCCAAACAATCCAAATGTAAATATTTTAAGCACAGGACTACTAAAAAGATTAGTTCCTAATCAATCCAGAAATTACAGACTGCAGATGGCAAAGTACTCTGCCAAGGAGCCACCACTGTCTGAAATAACTGTTACTTATTAGAGCAAGCACAAGTATTTAAGTCAATCTGGCCTCATAAAGCATCAATTATCTAGAATTATAATAGCATTTATAGTAAGAAAAAACACACAGTATTTTTTTATTTTATTTTAAAAGCCTCACCAACTAATCTACTAATGCTATAATGTTCCATTAAAAAAGCCACAGATATAATGTAGATAACAACACAGATCTCCATATTAAGCTCAAAAAAAGTTAATCCACTTCAAAAAGGGGAAGATATTTCTAATGTTAAAAAGTTACCTGAAGATCTATATTAAACATTCTGACAATTTAAATTTTGAAAGGATACAATTTAAAGCTTTTTATATATAAAAGTTGAAACACTGCAAACTTTGACTGAGAGGAAAGATTAAACCAGCTACATAAAAACCATAGTTCTACTTGATTGAATGATTTAAAAATAATAGGATCTTGACTGAAATAGTAAGTGGACTGCATTTAAATGAAAGTATTTCAAACCCAATTTCCTATCGTTCTATAGGCCCATAGAGTTCAAGTGCACATTCCAAAATAAATGCTTATAAACTGCAGTCTTCCATGACTGTATCTAATTGGGATTTCTCCTACTGATGGAAGACCTTTAATCCAATCGAGGCATCCAACAGTCAAAAAGGGAAGTAACTAATTTTCAATGATTTTCCTCTCCCCTGTAAATTTCCTCATTCCTGGAAGCAGCATGGGAAATCATACAGAGAAGTGAAGTCATAAAGTAATTTCTCTCACTTAATTGAGAAACTTTTGATCAGTGGGTGGCCACCAAGTAAATATAACAGATAGCAACTTATAGTAAATACTGAACTATCTAACCTATCATACCTACATGTAACTAATTTACTAGAAAACAACCCTTCTTTTAAAAATTAACAAAATGAATATCTTCAAAATTAAAGAAAATAAAATAATTTTTAAACATCTGCTAAACACAGACTTACATCCAGAAGGGCCCAACTCACTGAACTTGTGCAAGATCAAAGTTTTACTTCAGTAAATTATTCCAGACTAAATATCACTGCATGTTTTCAGTGTAATCATAAAAAGGTAAGAATGAAAATTCATAAAAATGTATTTCAATAGTTATTTTGGCAAAAGACATTCCCATGCATAGGACTCCTTAAGTGTACAACACTCAGCACTGGTGATGACTCAAATGACACTTAAAAGCAATGATGTAAAAGCATGGACATGCACAAAAGGTTTTTACTCAGAACTAGACTGTCATTTTAAACTGATTAATAACTCTAACTACTACTTCAATCTGTGTAATTTAATTCTATCAATTTAAAGCTTCTATCAAAAGTTTCAGCCCCTTACTTTAGCCCCTTACTTCTAAATAATTTGTAGCTTTAGTATAGATCCTGCTGGTCCATTAGATAAACCAAAATTTCCAGTAGGGTTTACTGCTAATTATGTAATTCCCTATTTACTCATAAAATTATCAGATCACAGTAAAATATTTTTATTAAAGAAAAATATATGCAAAACTATGATTAAAAGATGCCAAAAATAATTTGTGAACTCTCATCCCTGTTGCAAAAAAAAGTAGCAAAAGTTATTGTTCTTGGGAAGGTTCTGTAGAAAATATTCAAATTCTATGTGTCTGTTAATCCGAGAAAGACTGTCATAATCATGTGCCAAGACGCAAGAAAAAAAAATAGTGATGCTTGTCACCTTCTCACAGAATGCTACAGTGAAGAGAAGACAATATACAAAACAAACACTGGTCAGCACAGAGTTATTTTGAGTATTCCCTAATTTTTTTTTAGATTTGTTACAGAAATTAGTATAAAGAATGTCAAAATTAAATAAATAGAAAACCTATTAGTCTTGAAATAACATTAGCCTTCTTGACGTATATCATATTACCAATATGTTTATATGCTCTGCAGTTCAAATCTCAATGGGAAATCTCAACAGGCTTCCATAAAGCTTAGGCATGAAGGAGAACATTTGCTCAAATACATATTTTTAAAAGTAACAGAGAGGTTCAAGGTGGGGGCATGGGGAGAAGAAAGTTTCTGAAGACATTACAGAAGAAATGAACACTTCAAAACTTAGTCCTGAGAAATCAAGGCATAATATAGAAGCTGAATTATATGGAGATAATGTAAACAATTTGATCACTTCATTTGATACTCAACATAGTCCTAATTATTTCCACTGATTTCAAATTATCTAAACTTAAAATTGCACTTAAACAGTTTAAATGTAAAGTCTAAATTGACTTTAGAATTATGTCAGCTCTTACTGACACAGTATTAGTTCCACAGAATAGATTTAAAATGAGTCATGAATTCCTATAACAGAACAGCATTTTTACAGAACTGAAAAACCAGTTCACAAATAGAAACAAAAGAATTACAGCAAGAAAGGGACAAAATTAAAAAAAAAAAAGAAAAATAAAGCAAAACAAAATAATAAAACAGAGACAGGGCGTCCATCTTCTGCAGGCCAGACTTCGTTCTCATTTTCCCCCATGAAGTTGTCACTTGGCGGCAGGTTTAGTGGCATGGCAAACAATGCCTAATTCAGGCAAGTGTAACAGGTCTGCCTTGGCCAGTCTAGTCATCTAATAATGCACAAATATCACACAGAGAAAACATACAAAACCAAATTAATAGTCAAAATCCATCTACCACAAAATGTGGACATAAAGTTCAGAATGATGATTAAAGGTGGTATCAGATGTATTTCAATCTTGTCTTCTCTCAAACTAGACCGAAGTCAGAGAGAAATCTCAAATACACATAAAATGAGAAGGGGACCACGCATTTTGACAATGTGATGTTGCACTGTATCCAAAATCACAAAGTTAATCATGAAGTATGAATTATATATTTGACATCATTCTTACTATTCAGTGAAGCCATTGCCATGCAATGCTGAGAGTAATTCCTGACAGACAAGATGAACATTTTAAAAAGGTCTTAACATTCTTCCCTCCCCGTGTCTGGATTTTGTACAATAATAAATTCATAAATATTAGGTATCACACTGTTTGGATTTCCCAGTAGAGTAGATCAACAGAGCACATGTGCTCTATATCCAAGTAACTCTCTACTTTTCATATGAAATCCAAGGAAACTGCTAGGTTTGGTATATATAAGCCTATGGATTTGATCTGAGCATTTTACTTTAATAAACCATATGAATCACTTGTAATTAAACTCAAAATTTAAATAATTAAGAAATTATATTTACCCAGCACTGACTGCAGAGGAATAGCTTTGCATACTTACTTTGGAATAGCTGCTAATAGGCTTACTTTTAGGTAGGCTTATTGGTAGAATAATCCTTCCCAATCCAAGTATCTTTCCACTGTGTTCAATGAATTCCTCAAATTCTCAGCCAATACAGTTGGCTAAAAATTATATTAACTGAAATTTAGCATATCTGGGTAGTACAAAGTTGGGAAGATCACCACATAAATTCAGAGATTTGGAAAAAAGAATTTACACTGGAGGAGGGAGTAAATGCCAATGACTGCTGCATTGTCTTCAATTGTTTTTACATGTATCAATTTTTTGTTCCCATGCAGACAGTTAAAATGGTAAATTATAGACAAAATTCAAACTGATAGATTATATGCATAATCCTTGATGTAGTATCTTACTGACTTTATACCACATAATAGGGAATGCATTTTTAAAAATCTAATAACTCATTGAGGGAGGAATTACAACTTATCAAAGTGCCATTGTAATATAAATGACTTAAGCTTTCAGTTAACTCATCATATTATTGAGTCAAATATAAAGGGAGAGAATAGGGCTAAGGAACACCACTAAATCCTCTGCATTAGTCTAGCAGAAACATAGTAAAATTAGTAAAGAGAGATTTTTTAATTGGAGAAATCATTGTGTCTTTCTGGGCTGTTTTTAGCACAAAGACAAGTAGAAGAACAGAAATTGTCTTTTCATATGCTCTTCTACTCCAGGCATGGAAAATCCACAGATACATGAGGGAGAGATGGTATATTCTCTGTTGTATCCTTATTAGAAATCAAATATAAAAATACAAGCAAGATTATAATTTAGATCAGAAGTACAAATCAATATATTAAGACTAAAAAAATTCAAAGATGTACAATATGTAACCTTTGATAACTATACTAGTTTATGAAGCTGCTCCAATATCATATTGTTGTAGACAAAGGGAATAGATGAACACAATAAAGCAATATTTTTATATATTTGCTCTTCCTGAATAAACCATATTAAACATCAGTACAAGCAAAATGAATTAGCAAAAATTACATGACTTAACTTACTCTTTGCTCTTATAGACAATTTTGCTTTTAAAACAAAACAAAGAAACTCATTTGTAATATTCTCTATCCAGATATGCCCACACTTTTGCACTGGAAAAAAATCTGTTACTTAAAAAAAGAACTATTCCACATTGTGTTCCCTGAAGTCGAACTATATAACTGTACTATAATTAATATATTCCTTTCTATATATAGCAATAGTTTGGTGTAATGGTTAAAGCATCAGGCTAGAAACCAGGAAACCGTGAGTTCTAGTCCCTGTTCGGGCACAAAGCCAGGTGGGTAACCTTGGGTCAGTAGCTTTCTCTCAGCCCTAGGAAGGAGGCAGTGGCAAACCATTTCTGAAAAACCTTGCCAAGAAAACTGCAGGGACTTGTACAGGCAGTCAATGAGAATCAAACACGACTGAACGGAAGGGAAATATAATCTCTCTCTCTCTCTCTGGGTGGGTGTATATACACACACACACATATATACAGTATGTCACAGGAGTGAGTACACCCCCTCACATTTTGTAAATATTTAAGTATATCTTTTCATGTGACAACACTGAAGAAATGACACTTGGCTACAATGTAGTGTGTATACAGCTTATATAAGTGTAAATGTGCTGTCCCCTCAAAATAACACAACACACAGCCATTAACGTCTAAACTGCTGGCAACAAAAGTGAGTACACCCCTAAGTGATAATGGCCAAACGGGGCCCAAGTAGCTGTTTTCCCTCCTTGGTGTCATGTGACTCGTCAGTGGTACAAGGTCTCCGGTGTGAAGGGGGAGCCGGG
>QLTV01004248.1:243450-316505 GCA_003457575.1 Thermophis baileyi | reverse complement strand
AAGTTTATCTTGGTCTCATCGGACCACAGGACATGGTTCCAGAAATCCATGTCCTTAGTCTGCTTGTCTGCAGCAAACCTTTTGCGGGCTTTCTTGTGCATCATCTTTAGAAGAGGCTTCCTTCTGGGACGACAGCCCTGCAGACCAATTTGATGCAGCTTGCGGAGTATGGTCTGAGCACTGACAGGCTGACCCCCCCCCTTCAAACTTTGCAGCAATGCTGGCAGCACTCATACGTCTATTTCCGAAAGCCAACCTCTGGATATGACACTGAGCACGGGCACTCAACTTCTTTGGTCAACCATGGTGAGGCCTATTCTGAGTGGAACCTGTCCTGTTAAACTGCTGTATGGTCTTGGCCACCGTGCTGCAGCTCAGTTTCAGGGTCTTGGCAATCTTCTTATAGCCTAGGCCATCTTTATGTAGAGCAACAATTCTTTTTTTCAGATCCTCAGAGAGTTCATTGCCATGAGGTGCCATGTTGAACTTCCAGTGACGAGTATGAGAGAGTGAGAGCGATAACACCAAATTTAACACACCTGCTCCCCCTTCACACCTGAGACCTTCTACCACTAACGAGTCACATGACACCAGGGAGGGACAACGGCTACTTGGGCCCCATTTGGACATTATCACTTAGGGGTGTACTCACTTTTGTTGCCAGCAGTTTAGACATCAATGGCTGTGTGTTGCATTATTTTGAGGGGACAGTACATTTATACTGTTATACAAACTGTATACTCACTACTTTACATTGTAGCCAAGTGTCATTTCTTCAGTGTTGTCACATGAAAAGATATACTTAAATATTTACAAAATGTGGGGGTGTACTCACTTCTGTGACATATTCTCTCTCTCTCTCTCTCTCTCTCTGTGTGTGTGTGTGTGTGTGTATGCATGCATTATTTTCTTCATGATATTTAATCAAAGATTTCACAGAATTAAGTTTATCAAGAATTGTGACAAAATTATAAGGACTAAGAAAAGCAAGTAAAGATGTAACAGCACCAACAGATACTTTTTTTGATATTTGTATTTTAGCAAATAATCTTCCACAGCCCAAAGAGCTATGAAGCCATTTTAAAATAAATAATAAATGCAATATGGACGTGTGTGTGTGTGTGTGTGTATGCATGCATTATTTTCTTCATGATATTTAATCAAAGATTTCACAGAATTAAGTTTATCAAGAATTGTGACAAAATTATAAGGACTAAGAAAAGCAAGTAAAGATGTAACAGCACCAACAGATACTTTTTTTGATATTTGTATTTTAGCAAATAATCTTCCACAGCCCAAAGAGCTATGAAGCCATTTTAAAATAAATAATAAATGCAATATGGACAGAAAAAACAATCTTTCAGATTACACACAGGCCTATCAAGGGAGCTTCTCATTCTACAGTCATTCATTAAAATGCTAAACAATAACCTATGTTAATTGGATAAAGATATTACAAAAGAAAAATGGAATAAATAAAAACATGAGAAAAACTGAGTGTGTTCCAGTCGCAAAGGAAGCCAATATACAGGCTACGTAGAACTGTTCAAATGGTTTCTGGAAAGCAAAAGTTTAGCATAAGCTAATAATGCTAAGAAGGGATGTGGTGGCTCAGTGGCTAAGACGCTGAGCTTGTCGATCAGAAGGTCGGCAGTTCAGCGGTTCGAATCCCTAGTGCCGCGTAACGGAGTGAGCTCCCGTTACTTGTCCCAGTTTCTGCCAACCTAGCAGTTCAAAAGCACGTAAAAAATGCAAGTAGAAAAATAGGGACCACTTTGGTGGGAAGGTAACAGCGCTCCGTGCGCCTTCAGCATTTAGTCATGCCGGCCACATGACCACGGAGACGTCTTCGGACAGCGCTGGCTCTTCAGCTTAGAAACGGAGATGAGCACTGCCCCTAGAGCCGGAAACGACTAGCACGCATGTGCGGGGGTACCTTTACCTTTACCTAATAATGCTAAGAATAACAGAAAGGACTTCTTTAGATATGTTCACAATAAATAAAAATGAAGATGGCAAAATGTTAACAGATAACAAAGTGAATACAGTGAGAGCTACTCAATTCCTCTTTTAGTTCAGGTTTTTTTTTCAATGAACAAAAGAATTTTGTCAAGAAATTATGAAAAGCAATAGGTTGTGATGCTTCGATTTGGTGTTGTACTCAGTAATCTAAATGAACCCTTTAAATTCTGTGGCTGAAGCTCAGGCATAGCAGAAACATGGCTGGGAATTATCTTTTTTTATTTTGAATGAGTTTAAATTTCCAGGGCTAGATGAACTATATGCTACATGAAATAACTAATCGTCTTGGCTGAATTCCTCGAGAACTGAGCAAGTGCCAGATGACTAGAAGAGAGACAATAATGTTCCTATCTTCAAAGAGAGGAAAAAGATTCAGAAAAGTATGTGCCAGTCAGCATGACATCAATACTTAGGAAAATTTTGGAGAAGAAGATAAAGAAATTAATTTGGAAAAATATACTTACTTACCAAATGTTAGCATGGACAAATCTTGTCAAAGTAATCTTATGTCATTTTTGACTGAGTACTTCTTGAACACATTTTGGGAATGCTGTATATTTAGTGCACAAGACATTTCAAAAAGTAACTCATGACACTATTAGCAAAATAGTTAAGTAAGGACTGGGTGACAATTAAGTGGACACAGCTAGATCAGAAATCATACTCAGAGGGTGCATATTGATGGTTGCTCATCAAATCAGAGAGGTATACAGAATGCCACAAAGATCAGTCCTGTGTCTTCAACATTTTTATTAATCATTTATAATTAGATGAAGAAAAGGAAATGCTTCTAAAATTTGAGGAGAACATAATACAATGAGCTAGTTAATGCACCCATAGTCAGAACTAAAATAAGTAATGATCTTGACTGATTTGGGGAATGGTCTAAAAGTAAGAGAATAAAATTAATCAGAAATAAGCGCAACACTTTTCCTTAGGAAACAACCATTAAATGTACAAGCATAGGATGGAAAATATATAGCCTGGGAATAATACTTATAAAAAGGCAAATCTGTCTGAATCATGGCAAATACTTTCTACTTCTTTCTGTTTTGGTCAAAATAGTGTAGTACTTCAAGGAGGATTCAAAGAAGTTGTAGTAGATCCAGAGAAGAGCAATGAGAAACTAGAAACTAAATATTATGAAGTGATATTGCAGAGATTGTACATGCTTAGACTTGAGGGGGAGGAAACACAACTGAGTGAAAATATGATAGAACTCTTTAAATATCTGATGTTACAAGAAGCCAAATAAATTCTCTCTCATTCCAAAAGGTAAATAACAAAAAAATAATTTAAATTTCAAAAAGGCAGACTTGACTGTTAGAAGAAACTTTCTAACAGTAAAAGCAGTTCATAAAGGAACCAGACGCTGTTAATTCTATACTTTTAACTGATTTATAGAAAACAAAAGGCTGAGGATGTAAAGGCTGCAAATGTCCCTCCCTGACAGAGATGGGCAATCTAGAAACAACAACAAAAAAAAAAAATGGCAATGCTGAAATCAGTGGTTTCCAGCCTAGACAGAACCATTATAGCAAAAGTAACTCAGCTACCTCCAAGGGTCATCCTGTATCCCACCAAATAGAAGGGAGGTAATATATACCTAAAGTTTAAACTCTGGACCATAGATGCAGCTGTAAGGTTGCAATGGACAATCAACTGTTAAGTTTTGAAATATGTTGTGCCTTCACTAAGTGCCATTTCACTTGTATCCTCAGTCTTGAATTATTTATATTTTTGTTCAAAATCCCACCTTTTAACTTCTGCCTGAATAATTAGAATTGTACCTATGGTTTTCAACTGCTGTTCCCAACATTTTCCTTTCTACCAACTATGAACTATGAATGAATGATTAGTAATAACATTTTTCTAGATCCTCTCTTACCTGCATGGCTATTCCACTTTCTTGCCTCTCTACTGAAGCTACAAAAATGGCCTTCAGATATAAGTACTGAGCTAACAAAACCCAAAGCTAATACAGGAATAACTGATCATATAAATATTTTGCAACACTAATATAAAAAATAAATGCACTCTAATATTACCATAGTCCAGATAAACCCATAGAACATCCCACTTAACTAAAATTCCAACAATATTAGAAGTAAATACAGGAACAGCTTTTTAGGAAGGCCTTTGCCTGGAAAAATGGCGTGGACATAAAAAAATATCCTTAAGTTAAAATGGCTAAAACCTTAGGCTATATGTGATTTCTCATGGGAGATTTGATTTCAGTCATTTTAAATATTCAATTTTCAAAATATTTAATTTTGAGATTACCTGAAGCAATTTGGGGATCCTGGTGTGGTGTTAATCCCACTAAGTAACTACTATAATATATCATCTTTTGTATCATTTTATTACTGGAAAAATTATTCTATTTTCATAACTCATAATAAAAACTAAAAAATATGGTTTCTATTGCTGTAACAAAGACGTGTGCTCACTCTCATTTAATTAAAAATATGTTTAGGACATTTTCATATATAAATATGTCTGTGTTGTTCAACTCACTTTTTCTAGGCAAATGGCGAACAACACACATTGGAACAAAAAGAAATAGTGAAAGAAGCAAGTCCTCATCCTTGTAAAAGACTAGATTACATTAAAGAAAGTATCCACATATTTGCTGAAAAAAACATATGGAACAAACTGACAGAGTGGAGACCACAAAAATGAAAAAAACCATACAGAAAATACCAACCTTCTGCACAGGGTACAACTATCAGAGCTCTGTCAATAAAAACTGTGTTTGTTAGATGCTGGGCCACACCAACACTTGAAGACTCCCGAAACTTAATATAACATACTTTGGAAGAAAAAGCGAGCGGTGCATTGCTGCAAGAAAAAGAAAACCAATTAGATGTTACAGTTTCATCTTTTTTTTCAAGCTGTGCTCAAAAAGCAATTGTGAACACATAAACACCAAAAAAATTTAACAAAAGACTTACTGTATTTTTCGGAGTATAAGACGCACTTTTACCCCCAAAAAGAGGGTGAAAACTTGGTGTGTCTTATACACCGAATGTAGCCCCACCGAGCCACCCCCATCCTTTGGCCTCTGCCTCCCAGCAATTTACCTCCTTGCAGCAAACAGAACAGAGCCTCTTAAGCCAAGCAACTGATTATCAGCTTCCCGAACATCAGCTGATTCAGGCTGCAGGCCGCATGTGCTAAAACTGAAAGTGAAACTAACTGCAAGGAGGCAAATTGCTGGGAGGCAGAGGCAGAATTTTATTTTCTTGTGCTAATCACTGCTGAAATTGGCTCTTTGTTGTTTGCAGCAAGGAGATAAGTGAATAACTATAAATGCCTATAGAATGTTCAAATTATTAGACTTATTTTTTAAAGACTGCTTTATTATTGTTCTAGACAACTTAACAAAATGAAGCAGCTTTTTAAAATAAATGCTTGATCTGAAGAGGCCCAGTGCTATTGTATCTTCTTTTAAATAGCAGAGAATGTACATTTCTCCAATTCTTTGCTATTTCTATGGGTCAGGCACACATGCACAGAAATACACAGCAAACAGTGTATATCATCTGTACTGTTTGCTGTTAGGCAAATTGCTGGGAGGCAGAGGCAGATTTTTTTTTTTCTTGTTTTCCTCCCCAAAAGCTAGGTGCGTCTTATACTCTGGTGCTTCTTATACGGTATATTTTTCAATATCGTTTTAATGCATCTTACGCTGATGCACGTGAAAGTTAATTATAGAAGACATCAGTTCTTCTACAGATTCTTAATTTCTTATATGTCTACTTCATATGTGGTTAAGAATATCAAGCTTTTGCCAGACAATATCATTCAGCAACTGAGTTTCCTATTTAATCTGTAATATAATAAAATATACATCTAAGCATAATCATAGCCTTGTTGATAAAACATTATTTCACTACCATTATTATTTAAGTTTAAAAGTAACTAAAAATATTCCACTTTTTATAAACTAGTTGACTCCAATAATGCTTTAATAAGTGTCACATGACCCTTCTATAATTAGCCTATATAGATAAGACCTTCTAAACAACTTAGGCTGATCTTGAAAAACCACAGTTCAATCTATTTAGCTAACTTCTAATTCATAGACATTTCTATGAACTGAAGTCAATCTGGAATAAAGATGATGCATTATGTGACTTATGAACTATAATTATGCTAATATATTTAAGAAATGGTTTAACAGAAACCATCTGAAAGAATTTTCCAAAGCACGCCTGACTTCTATGTCTTCCTTTGAATGCCTTATTTCTTTCTTACATTATCATTCCTTCTTTGATATTAAACCTGCAGGGTCATTTTTAATATTTTGACACAACATTTACAAAGTAAGAGTATTTCGGTCTATATAGAATGCTTCCAATTATTTTCCTCTGCACTGGTTGTAATCTTAACAGGCTTAAAAATCCTTAAAAGTAATAACTATTTTGGGTTGAAATTGTGTGATACAATGTTGATAATCAAACTGTAAATATATTATTAATACTCCATATTTCTGTTACAAGGCCAGTCAAAACAGCTAAAATTTTAATACATTTAACAATTGGATTAATTGCAGGCATGGAAGACCAAAAATCTGAACTAGAATATTGTAGCCAATAAGTAGCATCTGCAACATTATAATGCTGATCTATGATGAGTCTTCTGCATTGGCATTCAATTTTTAAAAGCTATTAATAATGCTAATTGCACAAATGGTTCATATTTAGCTTAGTTATGATTACTGCACAATAGAAAATAATACTTAATAAAGCATGCTTCAAAGACTACAAATTCTTTATTTGTATTAATTAATATTTCAATTAATTATTAATCTGTTCACACTGAGTAAACAGAAAAGAGAACAAAAAAATTTCAACATCAGTTAATTCAAAGTAATATATAATCAGACAAAATACCCTGATCTCAAAAATGGTTACTGGGTCTGAAATGGCAAAACTGTTAACTGTCATAATGAAGGTTAACAGTAGAAGGATCATGGATAACTTTAGGTCAATTACTGAAGCAGTGAAATATGCAAATTCATATTCACAAAGCAATAAAATGAAATCCAAAATTCGGCAACAAAAATATATTTAGTTATTCAATATTTCGACTGTAGAGTTTAAATTTGCTGAACAGAGATTGGTGTAAGGAGAGACTAAAAGGCTTTTGAATTCAAGAAAGAAACAACATAAAAGGTCGGTGACCAACAGTTTGTTTTATCTTAAGAGGCGTATGGACAATCTAGTATCCATATGCAGACTCCCAAAATTCCAGGATCGCAGCACTGGCATTTTGTAGTAAAAAAGCTATTTTGGCAGAGCAAATTCTGGATATTTTACTGGTGATGAGGAATCCAGAGTGGGGATGATATAATTCTCTTTTTCAGAGATGTCCCATTCCTTTCCTGCTATTAAATCAAAAGAAATATTAAAAGGGAATACAACTCTAAAACTTTTTTTTCTAAAGCATCTTTTTTTTATCAAATCCTGTTGTTTTGTAAACCTTGATGCTTTATTTGAACATGCTGCACAAATTCAGCTAATAAAAGTTTATTTAATAAAGGTTAACAAAGTCATGGCTTATGTGATACATGAAAATAACCAATAGAAAGTATTTTTCTGTGCCCTACATATCAGGATCTGATGGGGAGATTGTTGGAAGGCTGGAGCAGGCTATTTATGAAAATAAATGTTGATTTAAGTATATTTTGGCTTTTCTAATAAAACAATTATTTCTGCATTATATATTTTTACATGTCAAGAATTAAAAAATAAACTTAGATTTTTATTGTATACTGTTATGAATAAATTATAATGAAGAGCTGGGAATGGCAAGGCCAAGGATCAAAGTAAGAAAATTATTCCCCAAAATTAAAAAAAGCTAAAAAGGGAGAAAAACAGCAACAAAGAAAGAAAGCAAAATTTTCAAATTCTAAATCCTAATAGCACTATAGACTTTATTTTATTATCCGCTATCATCGCTTTTTATAAAGTTCAAAACTCTTGACTTCAGAGTGCTTGCTGAAGACTCCCCATCCCAAAGAGATATGATGAGAAGGGACTCTGCGAAAGCTCCAAGAAAAATTGGAGGAACTAAATATGTACAACCTATAGGACAGCAGGGAATGGAGGGGAGGGAACATGACTGAAAGTCTGTAACCTTTAAATATATTAAGGTTGTGGATGAAGTACTAGAAGGCAGTATTTTCAGTATTAAGCAAAAATCAAAACATAAGGGCATAGTCTCAAACTGATAGGGAAATTCAAAAGCAATGTTTGAAAGCTTGGGACCAGCTTCCAGCAGAAACAGTGGGTCAATTATTAGTAACTGAGTTTAAACATAAACCCATGTCCATCGTCTGACAAACATTTAAAAATTAATAATAATAATAAAAAAACCTCAAACGACAGGCTGGATGGACTTTTTCTGACATCAGTTTTCTGTTTTTATCTTTCCTTTTCTGTGGAACGTCCTTCATCAGAATTAAGTCTACATTCATTTATTTTATTCGGGAAGCTTTTAAGAACATGTCTTTTTCAACGCCAGATCAGTGAAGCAACAGAAAAGCATGTATAGTAAGTATATAAATATTTGCTTTTGGGTATATCTTAACTGTAAGGTTTATCTTCTTAATAAGAAGAATCATGTCTGCTATCAGTGACATGTTTGGTACCTTTTATCACACAGCACATTCACATGCAGAATTCTAACTACTTGATTATAACAAGTACTTGAACACACGTTGGAAATGTATCTGGGAAACCATAGCAATTCAACCTTCCCTGAACATTATTTAAAGACTGTAAGAAATGCATGTCGGGATTTTAGATTTTACATAAGATGATACAGTATCTGCGATTGGCCATACCATGTTAACAAGGAAGAACCTCCATTTATCCACAATATTAAACTAAAGATACCTTAAATAGGTTGCAATTCCTATCCTAACCGTACTGAATTGGCGGTTCAGCCCCATGAAATTTCATTAAACCCTGTTCCAATTAAGTAAGCAAAGGACTGAAGCTCTACATGGACCTAAGGTTGGTTGAAAGAATAAGACTGATAAACTGCACAACAGAATCAATTCGAGCGGTTGGATGAGCTGAGGGGGAGAAGTCTCTGGGAAGGAGCTAGAGGGCTGCCCTTGCCGCATCTTTTCCAAAGCCAAGCAAACGAAGCTCCCACGGAAAGAACCTATCTGCAGAGGGCTCGGATCAGGGCTTCTAACAAAGAAGCGCCAACCTCAAAGTCGGCGGCATTTCTCACAATACCTAAAGGGATAAGAATGATAAGACTGAGACGAAAGAGGGAGAAAAATAAATCCGTGAATAGGTGCCATCTTCACTCCGGGCAACAATCCTCGCAGAAAGCAAAAGCCTCAAAACGGAGCTACTACCACCCACCCACAAGCAAAATGGAGGGCGCAGCATCCGGTCAGGTTTTTCTTTTTTAAAAAAATATACCCCTTTCCTTAAAAGACAGTCATTCCCGCCATTCTCTATGGCTTCCCCGGGCCTCACTTACTCCGGAGGGTAAAGGCGCAATTCCTCAATGTCACCTAGGAAACCGAAGAGCGTCCGCATCTGCTCACTAGTAACCGCGGAGGATAAATTAGTGACTTGAATAACCGAAGTAGGAGTTAAAGGAAAGCCGAGGGGGACCCCGATTCCACCGCTGTTCATCATGATGGCGGCAATTTCTCTATCTGACCCAAGCCAACGCACGTAAGCGAGGAGACGGAAGTTACCATAGAAAAGGCGTCTAGATTGTATATACGTTGCGATGTTTCCGTTCACGTGGTATTCTATGAGTTGGGAAGCGTTAACAGCGGTTGCTCTGCGGGTATGGCGTTCCTAGAAAGCTTGTTTTGTAGAGGAGGGTGGCGGAGTCGCTATTTTCGACTGTCATTTGTTAACTGGGGTGATAAATTATCTCGCCACTATTGGAATTGAAGTCCAGCACGTCTGAAAAGGGACAAGTTGGAGAGAACAGCTGTATGGTCAAAGTATCCCAAATACAAAAACCAAGGCACAATGCGAAGTCCAACCTTTCCTCAAGCTAGGACGAAGTTCTCCGAAAACCCCGCATAAAGCAAATTCACTGGTTGTTGCACGTGGGAACGGGGGGGGGGGTAGGCGGTTGCAGGGTATGACGACATACAGTATTTTGTAAACCTAACGACAGTGACCATGTAAAGTATACTCACAAATTTTTAGCGCCTTACACTTAAGCGCTATTTAAGCATATTTTCTTCTCTCATTTATATAAAACATGTTTTATATAATTATGAGACAAAGAAAAATATCCTTAAGTAGTGCAAGCGTCTTCTATAGGTGGATTTTTCATGAAGGCACTAAATGCTTCACGGCACTAAAGAATATTAGTTGCGTTGTTAGGTTGTACAGAGATTAGACCAGGTTTAAAAAACGCATCCTAGGGCTGAGGCTCCTGCGCCAGCTTCAGAGCCATAGTACGTTCAACTCTTGGAAGGGTTAAGGGTTTGGGGATCCACAGCTACCACAACTGCTCAATGTGATGGCAGATACATGAGGGCGGACAAAACGACGGTTGGGCGGAAAGACGTCTTGGTATGTTTCCGGAGTTTGAGTGTCCTCTCATAAATCACAAATTTCCTCACATACAATGAAGTCATGGTTTATCAGTTGAATTCTGTATCCCGTCTTTTCACGGCTCTTTGAAAATCTAAGAGAAAGAGCAGTAATGGAATAACTGGGAAAGGCTTTTCCAAAGCGAGGGGGTTGGGGACACTGAGAAGGACCAGGCGTGGGATCCAGGGGTGAAATTCAAAATTTTTCCCTACCGGTTCTGTGGGCGTGGCTTGGTGGGCGTGGCAGAAGGATACTGCAAAATCTCCATTCCCACCGCACTCCAGGGGAAGGATACTGCAAAATCCCCATTCCCACCCCACTCTGGGGCCAGCCAGAGGTGGTATTTGCCGGTTCTCCCAACTACTCAAAATTTCCGCTACAGGTTCTCCAGAACCTGTCAGAACCTGCTGAATTTCACCCCTGGTGGGACCCCAGCTCTCTCGGTACTGGGATCCTCAGCAACCTTTCCTCTGGGTAGATTCAATTCACTTCGGAGATGGCTTCAGGTCCCTAAGAATAGGGACACTCCCCTCAAATTTTGGACATTTCCCTCAGGATCAGTTCAGGGATGAAAAAAAGAGTCCAAAAAAGATTCAGATTTTGAAACACTTTGGTTTCTGGGTGTGAAATGGGCAATGGTCCTAAGGAAGCAAAAAGCCCTGGACTAGTTTTGACAAATTTGTATTTTAAATACACTCATATTTTCAAAATGAACTGCTTGTTTGGCTTCCAACACTTCTCATTAGCATAACCCACAAAGCATAGAGAGACCTGGAAAAGCATCCTCTCTAAATTGTTGCCATTGATAAATGGCTGTGAATTTCATTTAAGAGTCAATCTGTCTACCTACCTACTTAACCTACCTACCTTCAGGAATAGCAATCAGTATCAAATGCAAATCAGTATGAAATGATTTGTTCATACATTCTATTTAATTCAAATAATTTTTTTAATTTTTTTTAAAAATTCCAAGGGGGTAAGTTTCAACAATTTATAAAAAAATAAGACTGATGTAAATTGAAACCAATAAAGTACACATAACTTTAAAGAGCATTAGTTTATTATCTATTCTTCTCATGTGTTACTCCAGAAACAATTTAATTATATACAAAAAAACTGGAATGCTGAATAAATGCTGATCAATAAAAACATTACAGAGCGGCTGACAAGGGAATAGTTATTTTAAAAAGTAGTATACAGCAAATTAATGATAAAGGCTTGGTTCTGTGTGTCCCTTATTGCTATGATTGTGTTCACAGATGTGTTCAAGTATGTACATGTTTTTAAACTCGTCGAAAATAGTAAAAAAAAATATTTACACAATAAATATGTGGGACTTTTTCCAAAAATTTCACTTGAACTGATTCTTTAAAGAACTGTTACAAAAAAACCTGAATTGATAACATGATCCATTCTGTATCTATTCCATCAAATTTCCAGATATATTTTGATAAAATGAGAAACATTAGAAATCCATGGCTTCAAGAAACGTTTTCCTGTTTCGATGAGCTTCTTTTTCAACAATCTCTCCTCAAACATATATTCTGACAATGTTTTTTCCCACAAAAGAACTTTAAACAGAATTTTATTTCCTTGCAAACAGACAATAAGCACCATTTTTTCTTGCACTGTTACTTTAAACAATGAAAATTTTTGGCAATGTTTTTAACAAAAATTATTCAAATGAATTTCTAATTTAGTTTAAGGAATATTTCTCATTTCATACAAAATACAATATTTTGGGACATATTTCATTCTTACGTCTTGTATGCAAAGATAAATTGAATCCATATTCAGTTTTGAAACTTATCTTTCACATAATTATGATTTTGTTTCTTTATATTCTTCATTAAAAGACTGAATTTAATAGTTAAAAGCAATGAATATGAATGTGAGTCACTGAATAAATTGTAAATAAAATAGCAACACTGAAGCTTGTCACCATATAGCTATGTTTTTTAAAGATTAACAGCACACAGAAAATGTGAATTTTACCAAAATACAGCACATTTCTGCTAATATAAAAAACAATGCCTATGTAAATTTTAATAAAATCAACTAAAGTTAATGTACAAAGAGTTGTTAAAGGATTTCAATTAAAATTAAGAATTATATGCATTACAATATTCAGTTGGTAAGTGAAGTGCAATATTATTTAAGTTTAGGTATTCAAAAACTACTGAGAGCTAACAATGTGGATTTTCCATTCAAGTATGCTTTTGCAAAATCTTTAACAGATTGGTACTTTGCTAAATTTATTTTTAAAACTTGATTTCTATTAAAATTTCAATTAAATGAATATTTTTCCAATGATGTGTTAATCATTCACTTTTTAAAACAGTTACTGTCTTCTATGGCACTTTTCTGTGGTCCATAATACCTATGTATTACTTATTATCTTGTGAATTAGGCAATATTATCTCTGTTACATCATGAACATGAAGAACATAAACATTTGTCATAAACAAAATTATAATCCAATGTTTTATGCAAGTAATAATAAACAAAAGGCAGCTTGTAATAAATCACTCTTACATTAATATAGTTAGAAATCCTTTAATGACTCTGAAGTGTCAAGTTCACATTTAATGTCACCTGTAGGAACAGCCCTTTGAAGAAGATCATACAAGTTGGTGGGCCCAAAATACCTGTCCCTTTACAATAGGGAACAACCTTCTATTGCTGTGCAACAGCGTCCCATAACCTGGCTTTGGTTATAGCTCCACAGTATTATTTCTTTTAGTCTCACAAGGCAATTGAAGGCCAACGAAAATCAAGAGTTCTTTCTGAATCATTTATTCTGGGGCAGCCCAATCTTCATATGGCTCAGTATCATGAGCCTCCTTGAAAAGACCACAGCTTTTCTATTCAGAACATGCACATGTTAAAATTCAATGTGTCTATATGCATCATCATCATACATTACAGGCAACACAGCAAAAACTGGCCATTTCAGGTTCTTTTCAAAAATGTATAAATAAGTTGAATATGGAGCATTTCATACAAGGCAGAAGAAAATCATCCTTTTATATAAAACCAGGAATTTTTGTAATGAGAGTACCTTTTCAGTACAACTCCATAGCATAATTATTTTTTAAAAAATGTGTGATTAAAAACACTCAAAACTAAATTACACATAAGAATATGACAGGCAATGGATTTGATATGAACCAATCTTGTAGAACTTCCAGAAGTATATTTATTCACTCTGCCTTAAAAAAAAACACCTTCATGTTTTATTGCATTTTTTTCAATTGGTACATATAGATTCTCCCATTAAGTTCCTCTCCCTTTCTTTTAATTTCATACTTTTACCTTGTCTTTTAATTTAATCCAATCAGTCCACTTTCAGTCTACCAATTCATCTATACAATACGCACATTGCAAAGCCAACTTTTAAAATTTCTTACCAATATCTACCGAAGTGGTTTCAGCAAAGATTCTAAAAATAAATGAAAAATTAAAGGCAACAAAACTGCTATAGGACAGAAAGCCCTGCCATCTGTCCACTGGCTACAATGGAGGCTCCTTGTACACAAAGTTATTTAATGTATATGAATTATCCACAAAATAAACCTACCATCTGTACAAAATACATCACAGGTTTGTTCTTGGAGGAGTGATCCTTGATTGCTACACTGTCTTAAAACAATTTAGCTCTAATTACCATATGCATTTCCATAACTGCTTCATTTATACTCTTTACAGTGGTTTTTCCCCATAACCACAAATTCATTATTTTATTACTGTACATAGTTTTAAAAGTTTTGCATACAAAAATAGTCAAAATATTAAGTTTTCCACAAGTCCTTCAAAAATTACACAGAATTTCCTCTTTCTCCACAGTGTTTAAGAAAGCTCTCGAACAATAGTAAGTTCCACTGTGTTCTGAAATGTCTTTAGCAAAGATACTGCTTGCCCATGATCAATACTGATGAAGCTATATCCATTAGCCTGAAAAGAAACAAAAACATTAATAAATTAAAAGCAATAAGTTTTTAAAGTTTGTTTTTGAACCTTATTTTTTTTGAACACCATTCAAATGAAATTCTAATTTATAATTTTCAGAAACTTTGTTGTTGTTCCAATAACATGTCAATGGAGGAGGAATACAAAAGAGCAAACTTGTTCATATGTTCAACATACAGTCACAGCCACTATCTCCTACCTCTAGGAACGGAATTAACAAAATCATTATCATTATTACAGCTAAGACTATAAGCTACCAAATCCTGAAATGTTAAATCGTTAATTCAAACACTTTATCTGGAAACTTTACCAAATACTGTACTATTTTGCAATAAGACTCAAAATGGTAATTCCTCCGCCTTTTTATTTAAAATCAAAGATTTGCATACAATTATTCATTTTTAATAATTTGTATGCTGCCTTCGGAATTTTTTTTCAGAGTGGTTTACAATATGTGGCAGAGAAAAGAGACAGTATCTTAATAGACTTTTTTCCTAATTATCTACAGAAGGGGGAAATGGGTAAAACTCAGAAAACTGATAGAATCTTGCAGACAAAGGCATAACGTTGTTGAAAATAACTGATGAATACTTTAAATTACATTACCTGAATAATTTTATCTCCTGGTTGTAATAATTTTGATGCAGGTCCTTCAGGCTGTACTCTAGTCACAAAAATACCCTTCAAGATAACAGAAACAGAAGTAGTATTCATCTTATAATAAACATGTATTTATATTGGATAGGTATTAATAGCAGCAGCTATTGGCTGGCTATATTATTTTGAACAAAAAATGTTTCAAATCTAAAATTCATGCATGTTATTAAAGCCACTAACATGTGTAGGGAAGGTATGAGTATAAGAAGGGCAGTTAGTGAATATGTGGGATTCTGCAGCCCAATCTCTGAATAATATTACGTTTACTTGCCTCTGATACAAAATACATGTTAACTAGGTAGTAATGAAAATAAAGAATTGAAGTGAACCCAGCTTCATATCACAATATTAGACCATATCAGTCAGTACCGCACAAGTAGAATATCTTCAGTGGCAATGGTTAATATTCCAAATCTTTTCTACTGCATAGAACTTTTATTTCTGCTGTGGCAAAGCTCCCGACCAGGAAGCTATCATAAAACTTCCAAACATTCCCAAGCCTCCCCTCAGTTTTAAGTAATACAATTCTTCCACTCCAAATGGAAGAATTGGGGAAGGAATTGGCTATTTATCAACTGCCAGGGGGTAATTGTAGTGCGCAGATTTGTTGAAGCCTAATGAAAAGCCTTATTGGTCAGAGCGGTGATCATTAAATACATTGGTAATTGATCTCATGGATTCTGAAAAGGGTGGAGCTGGACTACTAGGTTTATCAACCTACGGTAATCAATTTGGCATAGATTTTTGTTAGCTGACATCTATAGGTTCCACTAGGCTGCTAAATCTTTTCAATAATATAGCAGATTCTACAGTTAAATTTGTTTATTTAGAGAGCCATAAAGTATGCTTACTTCCTAAATATTGGAGAGGGTGGGGGAGACTTACGCCAATGACTTGCAATCTTTGTTTTTCTGGGGAACCTAGCAGGGAAGGTTGGAAATGGAAGTCATGTGACTGTGGGGGTGCTGGGACAGCTACAACTCTGACCGATCAGAACTACCATTCTTTCGTTCACCATGGTTGTATCTTCAAATAGTGGCTAAACAAATAGTTGAGAGATATAGGTAGTCTTCCACCTACAAAGCTCCCTTAGTTTTAATAGCATGGTTTACCATACTGTGAAAGAAGACTTATTTTAAAATAAATATCTTCTTGAAGCAGAATTTTCTGATTATAACAGTTGAAAGAAACTCATATAAACTTTCTTTGAATATTACAGTGAATTAATTTTTGTGACATCTGACATAATTTATAGTATTACTGTATAGTAGAAATTATTTTCTATTACAAACTATGTTATGTTTATTTTTTTCTTATTTTCATGGTGAAGACAGTTTTTTTATCAAAAGATTATGTAAATGAACAAACATCATTTCAGTATTTTAATCCTGACAATTTGAAGACATTTTGAAAAGTTTGTATTATGAAAGGTTAATGAAAAATAAGCACACAAATAAGTGATATTGAGATAGATGTAGGAAAATTCACATTTTAAACGTATTAATTATTTTTATCTTTTATATTCATTATACATATTGGATGGCATCTTGAGAAAAAAAGTAATTTCCACTTTAAACCCAAAACAGCTAAATGGACACTAAGAATTCCTGTTTCTGTGGAATTTCATTTAACGAAGAACAGAGAGAAAAGATTACATATTCTATTTGTATTAAAGGCAATATGGTAATGCACAAATACTCTAATCAAACCTGCAAATAACAGTGCAGATCTTTTAATGTCAAGGCAGTGTTATTTCTAGTATGCATTGCTTAGCAGCTTAACTGTCACATTCTATATTAACTGAAGCTTTTAGACAATTCTTTAAGAAAATTAAACAGAGAGATCATTGCAATAATTTAACCATATTACCTGTTATCTCACAAATCTTCAGAAACTGAATGGCAAATAAGCTAAAGAAACAAGCCAATCAACCCGTACATGCCTACAGACTCAAGATGTGGTGTGTATGTGAAGAGTTACAACTCACCAGTTAGGAAATGAAAGCACGAAAGAAACAGATTTATAAAAAGTACTCATTATTTGGAATATGTACAAAATGATGTTTAATTATATACAATTTTAGGATTTATATGAAAGATTTATAAACAATGTATAAAGAATGCATGAAAAAAATCACTGGCAAACAAAATATTCAACACTGATGTACAAATTATCAGTATATTTGTGATATTTATATTTTCAATTTTTTCAAATGGTAAACAGTGCCTCAATGGATAAAGGATAAATGTTCATTTAAACAACATATTTTTAATTAATACTCACATCATCATCTTGTCTAAAGGGGTTTCCTCTACCCCCAACTCCTCCTGATATACTAAATCCAAGTTCTGGATCTTTTTCAATTCTTACTCGAATCTAAAATATAAAACATAATATTTAAAAGCAGGTTACTTACATATTCAAGACTGTGAAAATGAAGATAATCAACCCAATTATCTTGAATATGTTAGGGAAATTATTATTTTTACAGTTGATGTTTTGTTTATTTATTTTAGAGGTATTGTTTATATTGCTTTTGTAAACTACGCTGAAGGGAACTTTTAAGCCAAAAGTTAGCTCTTTAAAATAAATAAAATGTATCTAAAATGTTGACAGCATTCCTAAGTAATGTCTATGAAAGTAAAATAGTACTGTGATAATAAAGCCATTATCATTTTTGTAAGCCTGAAAGAGGCCACAGTGAAAGAAAACAGCAAAACAGAATCACAGTTAAATATAATTTTCAGTGCTTAGTTATGGGAATGAAATCCATAATCAATTAACTGATCCATAAAATAGAAATGTCTCCCTTGCCTCTTGTTTTGATACCTCATGGCATTGTCTGGTTGGACCTTGAGGTTGACTATAGGGAGGCTGATGGGCAACTTTAAGCATCAGATAATCAATCAATTGCTCTCTGGAAGGATGTCTTGCCACCGATGTTTGGGGTCCAGCATGATGAATTTGACTATAGTTTGGCTGAGGTCTTGAGGGATGACCCATCTGCCCATTCATCAAAGGTATCTGAATAAATGAAACATATCTAAGTTAATGTTTACACCAGTAAGAATATATTTTGATTTACTCAGCTATTCTATTTATACACACATAGACACAAACACACATGCACAAAAACAAACACTGTATTTTTAAAAATACAATAGATTTCTTTATTACTTCTAAATAGCCAATCTATTCACTTTCATTTGGAATTGTTCTTACTGACAATCAAACTCTAAAATGACTTATAAAACATTTGAGAATCTGCTAATGTATTTCATGGTCTCATATCTCTCAGATGTGTTTCATTTCCAGAGAAAATGAAGTGACAATCACCTAATAATTAACTCCTAGGGCACTTTTTAATAGAAGGTCTTGTTGAATAAGCAATGTTGAAAAAAACTACACTAAATTAATACAAACAATACAAAGAAAGCAGAAGAGTTTAAAGATGGTGAAGGGACTTGACAAGAATAAAACCAAATTCCTCTAAACCAGGGATATAACCACAATCTTGGTACAAAGTCAACAAGCTCAAAAATTCGTAAATGTTTTCAGGCCTTTCAATGAGACAGAATATATGTGTAAGTTGAGCGTTCTAAGCAGCCTCAGCTATCATGGTTAATGGATAAATGCTAGAAATTGCAGTACAACATTATCTAGATACATGGGGTTCCTTCTATCAACTTACTTCTAAAAAGATTGATTAAAGTAAATTGAATTCTTACTGACCTTAATTCAATGGGTTATTACAAAAGTACTGAATTTTTACATGACAGAAGTTAGAGGAGATCGCTGGATAGGGAAGGGAGAAGGTAACCACACCCTAGAACAGTGATGGCGAACCTATGGCACGCGTGCCACAGGTGGCACGCGGAGCCATATCAGAGGGCACGCGAGGCGTTGCCCTATGTCAGCTCCAGCGCTGGCCAGCTGATTTTCGGCCTTGGGGAAGGCTGTTTTGCCCTCCGGAGGCTTCAGGGAAGCTTCCTGAAGCCCCGGAATGCGAAAAACGGCCCAACGGGAAAACCGGAAGTTCGGAAAAACGCACTTCCGGGTTGCCGTTGGGCTGTTTTTTGCACCCGTTGGGCTGTTTTTTGCACTCCGGAGGCTTCAGGGAAGCTTCCTGAAGCCCCGGAGTGCGAAAAACAGCCCAACGGGCAAACCGGAAGTGCGTTTTTCCGAACTTCCCGTTTGCCCGTTGGACCGTTTTTCACCGTCCCAGGCTTCATTGAGGCCTTTGCGCATTCGCAGGGGGGCGGGGGGTGCATGCGCAGGGGGCAGTGTGGGGGGTTGTGCGCATGCGTGGGGGGAGGGAATGGGTGTGGGCACGCGTGCGCACACACCCCCTTTTGGCACGCGGACCAAAAATCACTGCCCTAGAATCTTTCCAGATATAACTATTAGGGTAGAGAATTACAGTTTGGCAATATTTTGTCCATTGGATAAAAGCAAATAAACGATAAGTCTTGATTGGATTTTGTTGGACCTGGTATTATTGGTCTGATTACCTCAAATATCTCTCTAAATCCATTGAGGAATAAACTTGATTGATAGTGAAGGCTTTGCATTTGGATAAAAGTCTATGTGTAACATAAGTGTGAGTGCTAGTCCCACCTTAGGTATGAAAGCCAGCTGGATGACTTTAGGCCACGGGTGTCAAACTCAAGGCACGTGGGCCGAATCTGGCCCGCGGGGTGCTTAGATCTCGCCCTGGGGCCACCCTGGAAGCAGTGAAGGACTGGCCCGTGGTGCCTCTGCCAGCGAAAACGGAGCTCAGGAGGGTCACACGCAGCTTTCCCGAGTTCCGTTTTCGCTGGCAGAAAGGTTGCAGGAGGCCGTCGCAGCCAAAAACGGAGCTCGGGAGCCCTTTTTCGCTGGCAGAGGCGCCACAGGCACCTCCGACACGAGTGATGTTGAGCTGGCCACGCCCACCCCAGGCACACCCACCCAGCCCCCTGAGGTCAAACACAACCCTGGTGCGGCCCTCAATGAATTCGAGTTTGACACTCACTTTACGCCAATCAGTCTCTGTCAGCCCAACCCACCTCATGCTCAAGTTAAATAATAAAGGTGCAATAAAAATCTAATAAATAAATAACTAAATAAAAAGTTCCCTCATTGATTATATTACTCAGTTTAACGTTGGTGGACAATATTTTTCATCATCAGTTTTTATTATGTTAATTTCCTATGCTATTACTTTTTTCTTGACCTTTTACTTGTCCAACTCTTGACTTAATTCTTTTTAGCCAGCATTTCCAGGAACTCTAGCTGGCTCTTACTTCCTTCATTTGCTCCATATCAGTTTATATCTCATACGATGCTGCTTGGGCTCATCATCTAGCTCTGATATTTATCTTAATGCTAGTGTCCGTAAAAGTTATTACCTATAGTTGGTGCAATACTGGCAGCAGGGCTTTCATCTATGTACAACTTATCATAAAAAATAAGCTGTGATTAATTTTCTTTGCAATGAGATACTTTGCTCTGATTGCTCTGATTTAAATTTGCTCTGGCTGCCCACAAACCAAAAGAATATATCAAATCTGCCCATTTCTCCCTCCCTTTTCCCTTATCAATTGATAAGTATCTGAATAGCACTAAGCCTCCACTGTAGATGAAGAATGGCAAGAGTGCTATGGTCATATACTTTTCTTTTTTAAACAGTGTCCAGCCTGTACTTTCTTCCTCAGATCAGCTCCTGCAAATCCCTTGGCATTAACCTACACTGGCTCTGTCCTTTTCACGGATAGGTCACTTTCCCCAGCTAGCACAAAAGCAGTCCAATGTTTCATGGCTTCTAGTCCTACGTTTGACTGCCAGTCTGTCTTTTCAGCTTCTAATGACATCACTGGAGTCATAATTATAATGAAATCCTTCACCAGTTCACAAGATTGTTTAAAATTTGAATTACTTTAATGATTAGGTAAGTAAGGGGAGGCAGGGAGTTAATGCATATCATGGACATCCCAGTACTGATAAGAGAGTAGGTGCTAATGCCCAGGGACATATTATTATTACTATGGTTCAGAGTCAGCCAGATATTTTGACTACACTTGGCATTCTTATCCACCCAACAAGTCCTTCGCAAGAACCTGAGATAGGCAGATGTTTTTGTTTGATGGTTATTATTATGGTTCATCGCACCGTCAGCCAGATATTTAGACTGGATTTGACATTTTTATCCACCTATCAAGTCTTTCCCAAGGTCCCGTGATAGGCAACTATTATTATTTGTTAGTCCTCATGGGCATTGAGTATCTACTTCGTTCCTACAAAGGTAATAATTTTATATTTTACTGAAAAGAAGAATGCTTAACTGAAAAAAGAGGAACAATCTTTCAATCTGCTACTGGCAGCAACAGCAGAGGAAGAGACGAAGGTAAAGCACAGGAGCCTAAAGGTCATATATGTAAAATTAACATTTAAACAATACTAATTACTATCATTACATTACAGTCACACATGATTAATGAAGCGTACAGTTTATTACCTGCACAGGAAGTTTTTTAATGGTATCTGGAACAGCCTCTTTCAGACCAAGTGTGGCAGTTGAATAATTCTGCTGTCCAGAAATAAATACATCCTCCTCTACTGGATTAGCTGTTTGGGGATGCTGAAAATTACAAATAAAAGCATGTAAACATTTCTGCTATATACCAAAGCAAGTTAACCCTTTTTCATGCTGTTCGCAAGTTTGTTCCTGTATATTGCCTTACAAATTACGTCATTTAGTTTGTAAGCATACCTCTTAATAGCAGCTTTGCTATTTATTTTCTCCTGGGAACTGAAATATAGCATGACTTTGGACAAGTGGACATGCTGTTCAATGACTGCTGCAATTGGTGCTTCAGTTTAAAATAAAAGGAAAGTCCTTGAACTGTTGAATCTATCATACGTATTTTACGCAGGGAAGCAATATAGGAAATCAAATTAAAGACAAAAACTACACAGGAAGAATTTAGTTTTATTAAATTACAGAAGTTCATAGTTAGTTTCGCCCCTGAATTAGACAGGAAAAAAAATGATGAAAAAAATGAAAGAAACTATAGAAGTGGACATGATGCAAGTGAATACATTTACATAGCACCATAGTATGTCTAAAAATTATACTGGTGCCAAAAGTGGAAGAAAGAGAAAATATACCAATAGAAATCAGAAGTCTGCCCAGTCAGTGTGACGGAGGGCTAGAGTGAGAACTGGATTTTTTTTTTACTCAAAAGACCATAAGTGCTATGCATGGAGAAGCAATCCAGACTTGAAAATAGACTACTTATGGAAGGAAGGAAGCATAAAAGATAGTCACATTCATATCTGATCAATCAGACGAACGCATGACAGGACAGTAGGTTCAACCTTACTCATACTAGAGTACATCCAATATTACAAGAGAACTTCTATTCATGTAACAGAACTTCTTTGTTATATGGGCTGCAGATCTGGTCCAGAGTGTTCCCAACCACTAAGAGCAGATTTAAAGGAGTCTTGTAAAGATGTGGTGTAGATGAGAATAACATCCATTTATCAAGAAAAATGAAAGATAGCAATATCTTTATTATATATACTTTAATCTGTGAATAAATAAATTTATAAATTAAGCTCTGTTACTACTTCTAAACATGAATATGTAAAGAAATATATTTATTTGCATAAAAAACATTTATATTTTGAAATTTTCCAAACAAAAACCCCTCTCACAATTCAGAATGCTTGATCAACTTGGAATAAAGTTGAATCATTTAAGAAATTCAAAGCAAGAGGCTATCTATGTTTAAAATCATAGTGGTGCTGAACAAATGGTAGTTATGCCTGGTCCTATAAGTTACTGCAGTGCCCTTGTTGTCATGTGATCAAAATTTGGGTGTACTTATGACAACAGGTAACTTCAACTCCCCCACCGATATCCTCTCCCATCTCTGCTCTTTAACTGCCATGCTCTTCATTGCTTCTGCCAGCCCTGCCACCCTGTGCTCCACTGTCTCTGTTGTCTCTGGCTAACCTTCACAAGGTGTGCCTGGACCTATGCAAGGCAGCTGTTCACCAGGCCAGGCCTTCTTCCTGAGGCTGTTCATGCTCTTGTCCAATTTGAAAGGCTCACAAGGCGGCTTACAAACTTGCAATTTTGACAAGGACACATTGGCCTTAGGAAGAAGGCAGCTGCCTTACAAAGGGCTAGGTGGGTGCACCTTGCCAATAGTGAGAGGAAGAAAACAAGAGAGGATCAGCTGAAGGGTGGCAAGACCATTGATACGCAGGCAATGTTCCCTCTGATATTGAAAATCGCTGCGCGGCAGTTGGAATTCGGCAGGGCGATTCCCTGTCACGTGCGTGGCCGCGCAGCTTAGAGGTAACATTGTACGCAGGGTAGCCAAAAGGGCAGAGAGATTGGTAGAGATAGGCAGGTGCAGGTAGTTTGAAGCAGCCCCTAATCTTACTGAAATCTGGGACTGGGACAAAGCTGTGAATGGCTTGAGTCAGGGTATATCGTAATGACTGGGTGGGATTTGGTTAACAATGGCAACTGGCATTATCATCACTAAACAATTTGGTCATGTGACATCATGCCTTATGACTGCATCACTTCATGATGGAAATTCCAGGCTCAATTACTGCCATAACCTGAGGATTCCCTGTATGTTTATATTTCATCAAAATCTTTTAAGTCATCTGCCACATGCAACAAATAAACTCATTCCATACATAAGCTGTCCCACAGACTAAAACATGCCAATGAGTATTTTTAAAATCAGAAGATGATCTGCTGTTTGGTTCAGAGCAGGAAATGCAGTAATATTAAGGGGACAGGTGGATTCATGCATTATTCTTAAATCATTACCTTTTTAAATCATTACAGTAATGAATAAAATCAAACATAGTAAAGATTTCACAAATTGCAAAAATTCAATTGCAGGTCATTTCCAATTTCCTTTCAACAAGCATTTTATTGGGAATGTACTCACACGAAGAACTGGAACACCAGAACTTCTTCCGTCTGCAACACTCAAAGCAACATTACCCTGGCTGCCATGCAGATCCCTAGAGCTGCCATAGTAAAAGTTGCTAACTGGAGCATAATTGGAATTAAAGGACCGTGACAGCATGCTCTGAATAAAGAGGGGACAGATAACAGAGATTAGTGCAGCATGCATAAATCACCAGCCATGTTATACACAAAGTCAGTGCAGACACACAGATTGCATATCATGTTATAACCATGCAAACAAAGAACCGTCCCGCTGTGAATACAAAATCTCGGTCACATGCCATGTGATTTTTCACAATATAACTGAACATGCTGTCTGACATAATCACCACACAAAGCACAGTATACGCCCATTCATTTGCCAGGACCACCTAAACCCTATCTGCCCATCCCACGAGACCAGATTGGGGTGGGGGGGGGCATGCTCCAGGTCCTCTTCCTGAAATCTTGCCTAACCCTTAGTAAGACCTTGGAAGTGTGCCTTTTCCACTTTCACTACATAGTGAAAGCCCAATGGAATTTCAGCACTTAATAGATGAGAGGTTGGCATCAACCCATTGTGAAAAGGCCACACAAACTATAAGACCGGAACCAGATTTAAATTGAAGATCAATATCCCCAAGTGCTATTTAACAATATTTCCAGTATTATCAAGACTTAATGAACAAAGCAGCTCCAGAAAAAGTCCTACAGAAGGAAGCCTGCTAAGCACCCTTTAAAACCAGGTTTACTCAGAGTGGTCTCCAAGAACAAATGGAACAAGAGCCAATCTAGAAAAGAATTGGTATTAAGTTCTAGCATGAAAGAAAACCAAGCCTGCCTCTAACAAAGTACAATGTTTTAATGCATCTTGAGATTGTAAAGATAGCGCTAGGAAACTTAAATAAAATAGCTTCAAGGATGTCAATGTTTCTAAATGTACTGGCTTGGACACCATATTGGAATACTTTGATTACAAGAGATTACTTTGACTACAAAGACCTTGCCCATAAAGAAATATTATATTGATTTCATCATCATTGTTTATCATGAGCTACTAAGACATTTTGCATGTTTATTGCTGCTTCTTCTTCTTGATTACAGCCTAGTTCCCAAACAAAAATGGTTAAATATATTCAGGTATATTAGGAAGAAGCTTCTCCCAAATCTATAGCCATAAGAAATGTCTTGGCTTTGTTTGTTTGTTTTTACTGGTTGTTGTTTATGAGTTTTATTGAAGTAATATAAATAGTTTTGCTTGCTTCCTGCTGGGCTCAAAATAGTCTCTGCTAGATTGTATTACAATTAATTGTTTTAATTCAGTTCCATTATTTCTTAAGACAATTTTTAAAGATTTTTTTAAAAATCCTATTGTCAATCTTTTTGTAGGGTAGGCAACAGCACTCGGCCTGAAGTATCATCCTACTTTTTGTGGCTTTAAAGTAAAAAAATATATAAAAAATAACGGGATTGTTTAAGCCAATATAACATTCAAAACATTCCAAATTTTGCTCCAGACCCTCAGAACATTCTTAACGTGGCCCATATTATGTTTTTTTTTTATTCCAAGCTTTTTTTTTTTCTTGCTTTCCCTCTCCTAATAAAGATACTGCTAAGGGAGAAAATTAAAATAAACTACATAGTGAAAAAGTACTTTTGCAAATCAAGCGGAGATAGGCATAAATTAAACACAATATTGTGCATGAGTGAGAGAGAAAATATCCATCATTTCTCAAAAGTCTGTGGAGGGATAGAGGAAAAGAAATTTGCTACTGCCATTTAAATCTAAAGCAAACAGACTTTATATCAAAAATTCACTAAGTTTTTATGGCAGTCTAAGGCAGTCTCATGTGCTTCAAACATGCTATTAACTGGTTGAAACTGCCTGGAATTAAAGCAAGTTTTTTTAAAGTTCCAGTTTACATACTGTATTTACGTGTTTGTGTATTTTATTTATACTGGATGACTTTGGGCCAGTTACTCTCTCTTTCAGCCCAACCTTCTCACAAGATTGTTGTGGGAAAAACAGAAGGCAAGAATTTTAGGTATGTTTGCCACCTTGAGTTATATTACAAGTAGTTCTTGGTTAATGTTAGCAACTGGGACCAGACTTTTTGTTGCAAAGCAATGCAGTTGTAAAGCACGACATCATGAGACCACATTGCTTAGCAATGGCAGCCCCAGCACTCCCTTGTTGTCATGATTAAGCGAGAATCAATACCGGGAAAATATTGAAAACTGAAGGAATCAAAATTCCTTTTGGAAATAACATCAAAAGTCTGGATGAAGATGATCACTACAAATAGCATCCTTCAAGGATCCGGGCATTCTTCAAGCTGACAATATCAAGCACATCGAAGGTTAGAAGCACTTCTAACCTTCAACAAGAAGGTTAGAAGTGAATATAGAATAAGACTGAAGAAAAACATAAAGTCCAAACTCAGTAGAGGAAATACCATCAAGGCAATTAACACTTGGCAATTCCAGTAATTACATACACAGCTGGAATAGTGGACTGGACTCATACAGGACTAAAAACTGTGAGTGGGAAGACCAGAAAAAATGATGATAATGAATCATGACCTTCATCCATGCAGTGATGTTGATAGACTCCACTTACCAAGGAAAATAGGTAGGTGTGGAATGTTGCGAGTACATCAGGCAGCTGAAGAAGAAAAAACTGGGAGAATATCTGAAGGGCAGTGAAGAAGATGTGCTGAAGCTAGTATACAAGGAAGGCTTACTGAATACTGGAGAGACCAAACTGGCCAAAAGAAAGACCAAATGAAGACTAGAAAAGAGACATGGCAAGGCATTGCCAAGGCAAAGCATTATAGGGCTAGTACCAGAGGTGGGTTCCTGCCAGTTCGGACCGGCTCTATAGAACCGGTAGCGGGAATTTTCCCCCGCTCGCCGAACCGGCAGCGATGGCAGGCTGGACACGCCCCCGAACCGGCTCTCGGCGGCGCCATAGGCGGCGCCATCTTGTTTTTTGCTTCTGCGCATGCACAGAAGCTGTTTTTTGCTTCTGCGCATGCGCAGAAGCCGGGTTTTTAGCACTGTACATGTGAGCGCGCCCACACAGTGTGCAAGGCGCGCGCGCCCACGCGACGCATGAGGAAGTGAACCAGCAGCGAGGTAAGCCAGAACCCACCCCTGGCTAGTACATTAAAAAATAGCAGGCAAAGCAGATAACAATAAGGTCTGGTAATGTAGCTAAGAGGATGAAGTTGAAGAGAGACAACGGAACTAATTATGGCTGCACAAGATATTAAAAACAAATGCATAGAAAGCCAGAATTGAGAAGACAGCACTAAACAGCAAGTGCTGCCTCTTGCAAAGAAGCTGAATAAACAATGGACCACTTAGTTAGCTGCTGTAAGAAGACTGCATAGATTGACTACAAACCAAAGAATCTCCATAGACATTTACAAACCATGACATGACAAAATAACAACAATGGTATATTGGAAGATCTGCAAGAAATACCATTTGCCTGCAAGTAAGAATTGGTGGGATGACAAAACAGAAAAAGTCATAGAAAATGAAGAAGCTAAAGTGGTCTGGGATTTTAAAATTCAAATGCATAAACACCTGCCACATAACATCCCAGACTTAAAAATTGTCAGTAACAGACAAAAGAAAGTTTGGATAGTAGACATTGCAATAGACAATAAGATATACAAAAAAGAACTGGAGAAAGATCACAATATAAAAAGATCTGCAAACAGAAGTAGAATGACAAAAGAAAACAATGATAATGCCAGTAGCAATAGTTACCTTGGATATACTGTATTTTTCGGAGTATAAGACGCACCGGAGTATAAGACACACCTTAGTTTTTGGGGAGGAAAATAGGAAAAAAAATCTGCCTACCAGGTATTCATCTGGCTAGTGTCCTTAGTCTGGTCAGCTTCAGCACATCATTTTATCCCCTGGTTAGGGCTGGAAAAAAACCTTCTTTGGAGTGAGTTAGCAATGAAAAAAAGCCTGCAAAGACTTAGGGCTGGAAAAATCTTCGGAGCTAGTAGCAATGAAAATAGTCTGCAAGCCAGGAAGACCCGGGAAGATCGTTAGCGCCTCTTTAGGGCTGAAAAAAAAGCTTCGAAAAAGCACCCAAATTTTCAGCCTCTTTTAGGAGGGAAAAAGGTGCGTCTTATACTCCGAAAAATACGGTAATCCCAAAATCTCTGGAGCACCACTTGAACATCATCAGCATTGACAAAATAAATACCCATTGGTCAATTGCAAAAGGCAGTTTTACTTTGAACAGCTTATATCTTGCAACGATACCTTTAATATCATCAAACAACACCTGCCTATTCCAAGTCCTTGGGAAGGACTTGATAGGTGGATAAAAATTCAGACTAAACATCTGGCTGACAGTATGCCCAGCAGTAATATATAAAGTTCAGATCAATCTGCAAATCTGCATTTAAAGGAAAATAGTACCTGAAACATCCAACATTAGAAATAAATATTCAAGAAAAGCATTCCTCCACTCCAAGATACATTATAAATTCTGCAGGCACACTAGGCGGATGTTGATCCTTACCAGAACGGACCAACATCAATAGATATGAGCCACATAATATAATCGTTTACATTCCATAATGTATTTCCATGTATAAATACATATACACACACTGATTTGCCTGAGTCTTTGGCAAGGATGACTGATGCCCCTTTCTTCCTTTTGAGTTTTGTTTTCTTTGTCATCACTGTTCTGTCTTGGTATGTGTGTGAACATGCATGTGTGTGTGTTCTTAAATGTTTTTAACAAGTGTAAACCACCGAGAATTGATGAGTGTCATGCGGCATATAAATTTAGTAATTATATAATCAGAAAGTTAACTTTATTAGAAATCATAGCATTAATCCTCAAAAAGCTTGTGAACTTTGCTACTTTTTAATACATTTAAATATATAGTGGAAATGTTTAAATTTATATTTAGATAAAAGTTTTTACAATAACCTCTTGTAATTTCTGTTCAACAGATTCAATTAAAATATTCAAGAGTATAGTTTACCGGACAGGAAACCTTCTGTTTTGACTTATTTAAAACTTCCTGTTTATTTGCACAGTTTCTATGTCAAACTGCTAATGTACAAAGCTGGAAGAAATGGATAGCTATAGTGACAGGCTATCTTTTGAGGGAAATAGGCCTGAACCAAATACTTCTAAGGAAAAACTATTTCATAATTAAATTTTTTACATCAAACAAATAATCCCAATCCTTGACATCTGACAGTCAAAAGATGATTGAATTTATGTAAGGATGCTTGCTAATAGTCTTCAATATCATACATGAGGTCAAATGAGTCTTATATTTAACAGTTTACCATATCAGCAGTTTTCCTCTAATCCACTACTGTTGTATCAGAAAGCTAGAAAATACAACTTTTTGTGATCCACACTTTCATCAACCCCATATTTGGGGAGGGGGGGACTGGAAAAATATGGAAAGGCAACAAGTGGGACAATAGAAATCAATACAGAATTAATATGTGTGTATGGGTACGTCAAGACTGGGAACAAAAAAAACCACAGCCTGATGAAATTACTATGTGAACTTTTTCAAAGATATATTATATATTAGATTTGCCCTAAGTTTCAAGTTTCTGTGTTACTAGATATAGGTAGACCTTGACATTCAACTGTAATTATGGTCATAAGTTATACCAGTCATTAAGTGAGTAACCATGTGACTGATTTTATGACTTTTTTTCAACTGCTGTCAGGAATTTTGAATTTAGTTTCGTAAGTAGCCCTGAGGAAATCCACTGTGACTTCAAACATCCAGTAAGTGGCTGGTCATAAATTGAGGATTACCTGTATATTGCCACTTTCCTAGTACCCCAGAAAAATTAAATCATTTGAAAAATTGCTATCAGCCCTCAGGGAAGTAAGTATATATTTGATATTTTTCATTTTCACAAGAATGTATAATCAGCAAAGTAATAATCATGTCACTTTAGTAGAATATTATATTATCTCGGTATTTCAAACATGCTGCTGAAGATGATTAGATTTTCATCTGCTTAGATGTGATAAACATTAACTTTAATAATTTTCTTGATGGTTTTAGAGTTCTTCCTTCCAAATAAAGCATACTATGTATTATAATAAAACATCTAGCTGGGTAATCCTAAAGCTAACTTACCTATTGTATGAACATGAGTTTATTACTAAACCAATTATTGAAATTTTGAATTATAATATCACAACCACACATCCCTTAAAATGGCAGGCTTTTACCAGCTTAATAAAAAAGAGACTGCTGAATTCAAGAAGAGGAAGTAAAACTGCTTACCTTTTCTAACTTTTTGGCCTCTATGTGCCGTAGTACTTGTTCCCTCCAGTCATGAGGAACTTTATTTTTTCCTGTAGGATCCATCAGAGAGTATTCAGAATTAACTCTTGGATTTGTTCTTTTAGACGGACTAGTCCTTGAGTAATTGAAGTCACTGACCGACATAGTTCTCTCTGGTATATCGTTTGCTGAAGGACGGGCACTCTGAGGTCGGGGTACATTTGGTCCATCAATGCTATGTGTTCTTGCAGAAAGAGGTCTCTGTTGCCCTGACAATTTTGGCGGGACTCTTCCCGCTGAATGCAAATCCCTATACGTTAAATAATCCCCCTCAGAAACCAGAGGACGGCGTGAAGATCCAGAATCAACATTAACTGAAGCAGTAGAAGACACACTACTCTGTCGCTGGAGAGTATTTCGGGTTGCACTAGAAGGATGCCTGTCATTTGGTGAAACAGCCCACATTTCCATATGCCTACCACCCATCCTTTGATGCGTATTATAGGCAGCACTAGCTCTAACGTTATTGTGGTTAGAGAAATTCATGTTGGCCGAATGTTTTGCAGAAGTGCAGCTCTCTGTACTACCCAGCCTTGGTATGCGCTGAGAAGACAAACAACTTTGTTCGGCTGCAGGATTTTGTTTCTGGAGCCACACAGACTCTTTGGGCACAATATTGCTGCTGTATTGTATATTATATTGAGGGGTAGTGAATGGTTGTGAAGAATTCGGTCCTTGCCCTCTAACTGTATTGGTATCTTCAGGATTATGATTCAAATCAAATTTAATTGCTGTTTTTGTAGATATTAAATCAGAGGATGATGAACATCCAGGAAATACTTGTAATGGCTGATCATATAAGAGAGTAGCTGACTTGCTCCGGACTATATTTTTTCCATCTACAGCCATACCTGATTTTATTGCTGGATTGGGGTACTGGGATCCACTGTCATTTATAATATCACAGACTTTTAGAGCACCTGTCTCCATGTTAGTTATGCTATGGGATTTCACCACTGGCCCACCCCTCTGTGGAGACAAGTCTTCAGTGCTTTTTGAAAGACACATTTCTGAAGAAGAATCGGTTTCAATGGTGGCACTTCTCTTTAGCTCTGACTTTCTTGCAGAGTGTGGCATGTCTTCAGAATGTCCATTGATACTATTTACTGGGCATACATTTGGATATTTATTTTCATTTTCCAATTGTTCAATTTCTTCTTTCATATGGTCATTTATCAAGTCCTTAATTGACATCTCTGTTGATTTTATTTGATTCACTACATTAGATTGTAGTCCCTCTTCAGCTAATTTGCAGATATTCCTGTTGATCTTATGCACGTTGTGAGGCTCATCAGTGGCATTGTTTAGTTCAACACCTTTCTCTATTAAAGCTAATCTCTCCTCAATATTTAAACTGAATTCAGATAGATTTGTGATTTTATCTGGAGAGTTCATTTTTTCCTCTATCAGAGCATTTACTTCTCCATTTTGTAAAAGACTGTTAGAATTTTCATCTTCTTCCCTGTAAAATAAAGCAATCATAAATATAACAAGAGCAATTTTATAAAATGGCCATATTTGATAAATGCATTTTAAGAAAGCAGCATTAAGCCAGATTTAATCATCTGAGAGACAAATGAACTGGACTCAGAATCCATTGATTTCAATGGATTTTACCTAAGTTTGCATTTGATTTCATAGAGTGATCAGACCATATAGTAAACTATTGTAATTACTGTATAATCAAAAAACTATCAATTTAAAATTTAAAATATTGTTCAAGGGTTTATTTTAAATCATCTGATAGTTCATTTAATATTTTTATTTAAATGAAATTAAAAAATAAAATACTGAAACAAGGAGACAGCACAAAAAAAAAACCACTTTTATTTATTTGACCCTATTAGCTTCCCTGATGCAAGCAGAGGGAAGAATAAGTTTTTAAGCAAAAAAATTAATAGTAATGAAAGAAGTATCAGTCAACCAAGACAAGGGGGAGCAGTAGAACTTATCTCAGGTGATAATGGGATTAAACGTCTTTTCAGTCTTTTCTAACAAACAAACAATGTGATACACCAGGAAATTGTGAATTGCATGATGAAGGGGCAGTCGAAAGCTTTACACAAACAGAAACATTGTTAAGGATTATCTCTTCATTCTGAATGAATTTAAATCTTCAAAACAAGATAGTGGAACCAGTTAATGCCTAGTTGAACCCTTCTCTGAGCAATCCTGGAGAACTGGTGACATGCCAGATAGCTGGAGGATAAGAAATGTTGCCCTTTCTTCAAAAACAGGTAAAGGGATATCCAGAAACGCAATCCGACTGACATTAGGATTTAGAAAGATGTTTCAGAAATTTATAGAGTCTAATAGCATCTTGAAAACAATGCAACGTACAGATTTGTCAAGAACAAAATTGCCAAATTAATCTTATTGCATTTCTTTGATTGGGTTATTTTATTAATGAATTGAAGGAATGATGTAGCCATAATATACGTTGACTTTAGCAAACCATACAAATACCTCACGATATTCTGATTAGCAAGCTAATTAAGCATACTAGATGGCATGACAGTTATGAAGTAAAGGGGATGCTTATTAAATTTGCAGATGATACAAAATTGCAGAGGATAGAAAAAAATGTAAAAAGAAACATTTTTTTTTCATTATTTCAAATAGTCTATACTACATACTATAATATTTCTCAAACCTGATTTTGGTATTGACAGTCATGGTAATTTCTCTGTCTGGAGAACACAATGATGCTTCTTGGCTACTGTCAGTGTTTAGAGATTCTGAATCCGACATTCGGGAAGGAGAGGAACAATTGCTATTATTCTGATTGCTGTTATGGGTGGGATCATCAGACGAAGAATCTACTGCTTTACTGTCATCTGAAAATAATTTAATTTGATTTAGCATATTCATATTACTAACTCATGCAAAGGTACATCTATGGTACGCATTCAGTTTAAATGAGACTTTTCACAGCCAGTAAATATCGGGGCCCTTGTGAATCATCTGGAGGAAGTCCTTCCTGGAACTCAGTGAGGTTTCTCCAAACCTGCAGTTTGAAGCACCATGGTCTTCTCAAAGGAATGTCCACCAGAGTGCCAGTAAACAGGCACAATACCCTAGTAGTTTGGGGAATAGCTTAAGAAAAGCACTTCTATTTTTTGGAAGAACATTTCTGAATGACTCATACAACCCTACTAAATATGCTTAACTACCTAAATAGTTGATTTTAAGTTTGAATAGGCTGAAGAATCAGCATTTCTATACCTTCTGGTACAGAAGGTATCTATAAAGGTATCCCTTTCTGCCAAATAGTTCCATAATATTCTGATTTCATAGTAAGTCATATTTAATGGCTGCATAAAGTTCTCATTTCATAATAATAAGCATGTTTGTTTTGTAACTTGCATGATTTTACCTGGAACAATCGGCTTTATACAAAAATACTCAATTTTGCTTGAAATACAGGTAAGTCCTTGACTTACAATAGTTCATTTAGTGACTGTTCAAAGTTACAACAGCACTAAAAAAATGACTTATGATCTTTTTTCACACTTACGACCATTGCAGCATCCCTATGGTCACATGACCAAAATTCAGATGCTTGGCAACTGGTTCCTATTTACGACGGTTGCAGTGACATGTGATCAGCCTTTGTGATTTCTGACAAGCAAAGTCAATGGGGAAGCCAGATTCACTTAGCCACCATGTGACTAACTTAATTGCAATGATTTACTTAACAACTGTGGCAAGAAAGGTCATAAAATGGGGCAAAACTCACTTAGCAAATGTCTCACTTAGCAACATAAATTTTGGGCTCAATTGTAGTTGTAACTCGAAGACTACTTATATTCAGCTTGGGGCTTTGAGTATACAGAAATATATTAAATTTTTGGGAAATCATAAGGCAGCAGTTTGCTAAATAAAAACATTTGACCATTTCTTTACGATGAAAATATCTGACAAATTCTGTGTTCAAATCTTACAAAATAGCAAATGTATTGAAAAACACTTCAACAAAGTAACAACAAAATTATAGGGACTACAAACACAAAATAGTAAAACTTTATCATGCTAATCTAACTATATTTGTACTAATTATTTATATTAAAACCAAAAAAAAGATTAAGATAATGCAATACAGAATAGACAATAAAGCAGAAAAGCAGCAAATATACAAAACATAGATAGTGGTCAGCATATCAAACAAACTAGGCTGCAAGTAGGGGTGGGTTCTAACTTACCTCGCTGCCGGTTTGCTTCCTCCCGCGCTGCGTGGCTGCACCGCATGGCCGCACACGCGCATGCGCAGTGCCGAAAAATCCAACCCCCCCCCAAAAAAACCTGAAAACAAGATGGAGACACATGCGCAGTGCTGGAAACTCGGCTTCTGCGCATGCGCAGAAGAAAAAAACCCCAGGGGAAAATTCCCCCCCCCCAAAAAAGATGGCGGCGCCCACGGACTGCCACCAACCGAACCGGATCCGTGACATCACTGTGACGTCACCAGTGGATTGCTACCGGTTCGGGAGAACCGGAAGGAACCCACCTCTGGCTGCAATGTATAATAAAGAGTTGCAGATTTGGCTTATTTAGGTTAATCAAAAATTGAAGATGTGGAAGACAACAAGCTATAACAAACCCAAACAATAAGCACCGAAATGGAAGAAGTAAGGTAGAATACAGGCACCAGCGACAAAATCAAATTTAAGCACACAGATCTGCCTTTACACAGCATTGGGATCTCTTTCATTTCCTAATAGCTGCAATCCAGGCACAAACAACTGAAGGAGGAGCGTAAGTAAAAAATACATGAGTATAAATGTATTTTTATGCTACTTTTCAAGCAAAACTCTTATTTGTAACTTTAGTCATCTCAGAGAAATAGATCTCTTTTTAAAGCATTTATCACTGAATAAATGCCTACCTTTTTTGCTATTGCCAAGTGCTACTACTTTTGGTTGGTTAATGGAAGTTTCTATGAGAGGAGGTCTCATTTCTGCTACTTTCATTTCCTCATCAGAAGATAGTTCTTCTGATTCCTGTAAAAGAAGATGAACATCAGGTTTTTCAACATAACTACAATCTATTTAAACAGCCTTTGAGATCAACACAAAGATCTTAAAGCAGCAGTCTCCAGCTTTTCTGGCACCAGGGACAGGTTTTGTGGAAGACAATTTTTCATGAATGGTTTCGGTTTTGCTTGCTCACTCTAGCTGTGTAGTCCGGTTCTTAACAGATCAGGGACTGGTACCAATCCGTGGCCTGGGGGTTGGGGACCCCTGCCTTAACAGATTTTCCACAAAAGCTGCTCCTTAAGAGGTATATAGCTGTATTTGGAAAGCTGGTCTTCAGGAGAGAGCTTGCCACCAAAGACTGTAAAAATGTTACCTCACTGGGTGTTTTAATTTAGACTAGTAAAATATGGAATGCAGTGAAAAATATATTTTCCATACTGAATACTAGTAATAATAGTATGTAGGATATTTGTAAGTTACAAAAGTCTCATCTAACTTGAGGCTATATAAATGAAACATTTATTATGTCTGACTTCTTTTAATCATGCTGACTGAAAGTTTTCTAATACTAATTCTCACAAAGTTACAAAGCTAGGACGGTATAAAATAAAAACAATAGCAGCAATAATCATATTTTAGTTGCACAAAAATAATAAATATATATTTTTGAAATTTGTTACCAGGTAACAAATTTAAATAAATGTGAATAATAATTACCTAAATTTGTTACCAGGTAACAAATTAGGTAATTATTATTAGCATTTATTTAAATTTACTATTCAGTAAAAAGTTTGATGTTGGTAACTAACAGAGCAATCCTATGCATAACTACTCAAATGCATGATAGTTTTGGGAGACATGTATAGGATTATTCTATTTTTAGGATGCATGTATACGATTACTGTACGAAGTATGCATGGAAGTTTAGTTATTGTTTTAGATTTATAAAAAAAAAATTGAAAATTATATACTCTTTATGTTTTATCCAAATTTAATGCCACGATGATAGAGAAGAAGACATAGAAATATATAAAATACCTCCAGAGTATCTTCATGGTTAACAATTGGCTTCATATTTTCTGTGATTTTAACTTGATTGTTCATCTGCGAATTTCTGGTACTGTTTTCATCATCTGATTCATTAGGTTTCTGCACACAGTTTCCCATAACATTCTGCTCGTTTTCCATTTTGTTTTTCACTGGAGTAATTTCTGAAGTCTAAATATTTAACGTAGTAAGAAAAGAGATTCCCATTGGATGAGGCCTCTTAAGTATACTAAAGATAATGTGCAGATATTATAAAGTGACAATAATCAATACCCCCCACTTTCTCAGATTCCGATTTTGATATCAGATAAATTTAGCAGTTGTAAAGTATTACTGATTCCAGACTGCAACATATCTTGCTACATTTCAATAATAAAAATGAGGATTGCAAAATAATAAACAGCTGGATTTCACTCACAGGAGTGTGGGACCTCACTCAACAAAATTAGCAGAATTGGTCACAAATAAAGTGGGACTTACTGCATGTTCAAACAAATGAAATGAAAATGCATTATAGTATAAAGAAAAGTAGTATAAATTCATCAAATCCAAAGTCTACCTACACTGGTCCTGACACCTTTCTACCAGCCTATTATAAACTCAACTATACATGTAAAAAAAGGTGCTATTTATTAATATATATAGTTAAAATAAAGAAGAAAAAAGCTCTTTTAGCAACAAAATGAGAAAGCAATATAGTTCTATGCAGGATTATATTTTTCTTTTTTACAACATATTATCATTTTTATTGCTTTCTGCACTTTTCCCCAAAATGCTTATAGCAAACATGTTTATTTGCTCAATCAAACCGTATTACTACAATGTAGTATTTGAATTTGTTTCTTGAATTTCAGATATATGGCCTTGACCCAACATATTTCTGCAAATGAGAGTAATTTATTTTACAACAGGGCATTAACTAAGTGGTGGAATGGGACAAAAATTCAATTAAATTCAAGAATGCTTTGGATTATATTTCAAGGATCAACATTAACAAAAGTATAAATTATCTTTTTTTTTAACAGTAGCTAAGCCCTATGTATCAATTACTCTCATTCCAGACTAGTAGTTGGAAGTACTCCAAGATCCTGCTCAAGTCAGTGTGATATCCATCTGTAGAAAATCTACCAGCTTTATCTCTTCTTGGCCACTTATCTGCTTGTAACTGACAAGGCAAAGGGCTTTTTTTGGTGATAGCACCAAGACTTTGGAATCCCGTTTTGCTACCAGATTTTAAATGCTATTGTCATGTATTCTTTATATGTTCTTAATTGTGCTGAGTTTTATCCCTTTGTGGCGGTTTCTGAAGGGGTTTTTTTTTAGATTTTTAAACGATTTGATTCTTTATAGGGTTATTTTATTCTTTATCTTGATTGTTATCTATTAGCTGTAATGTTAACTGAATGGGCCAGTCTGCTAATCAAAATTGTGAAACACATAATTTATTTCTAATATATCTATCTTGGTTGAACATCTTGTAAAATGTACAGAATGTCATTTGTACGTTTTTTTTTTAATTATCTTCACAATAACTATAGTTAAAATAAAAATTAAACAGTTCAAATCTTTGCTGTTCTCAAAAATTATTAATGAACATGTAGTGAAAAGTTAGACAATTTCAAGCATAACACTGAATCTAACCTTTACTCCTATATCCTTTACTGAAACTTGTTGGCTTTCTTGCTTTGCTTCTTTATTAGTTTCTTCTGCGTTTTCTTCATCTTTTAATCTGTGTACTATTGTTTGAACAGTTTTGACCATATTCTTCAGTTCATCAGGGTAAGGTGTTGGATACCTCTTCAAATTACCCTCCTATAGAAAATAAATCAATTTTAAAATTAACCAGTTATAAATTACAGCAAAGAGTGTTGCACATTCTGTTCAATACAGTAAGTGCAGATACTCCTCAATTTACTACCATAAGGAGTACAGAATTTTGGCTGTAAATCAGGGCAGTTGTTAAGTGGGTCACCATGTGACCTGACTCTATTTTATAACCATTTTTACAGCAGTCATAATTAAGTCACCAGCCATTAAGCAAATCAGATGGTTGTTGTCAACCCTGAAGCTGACCTGACCAAAGCCATTTTTGACAGCTTCAGTGTTGCCATACTGGAGCGGAGGGATAGGGAGCGGGGAGTTGAGATAGTTGGGATTCTGTAGCCAAAACAAAATACTTTCTCTTGGGAACCAAGGACATTCTCACACCTGGTTGGAGAAAGGTGGAGTGATGTCACCTGGCAACCAGACCAGGCCGTGCTTGGACCATGTGACTGATTCTTTTGAGAAAGTGACAACATTTTACTTTTAATTAGGTGAAAACTGCCGGAGTCCTCAGAGTCGGTTTTCACCAGATCTGTGCCAATATGATATTTCCAATAAAGCTATTCTTTGAGGAATATACCTGCCTTGGAGTTTTGCTTGATATGGATCTATTACTTGGAACCCTGACAGTTGTTAAGGGAATCCAACAAATCCAATGGAACTTTTTTGCTGTTTTCTGCCAGAAATTGCAGACATGGGACTACAGGACGCTGCAACCAGTCATAATGTGAACCAGTTGCCAAGCACCCAAAATGCATTGTGGGGGGGACATTTTATGACAGTCAAAAGTACTTAATAGGCTGTAAAGGCTGTAAAGACTGTAGGAGCCGAGGTGGCGCAGTGGTTAGAGTGCAGTACTGCAGGCTACTTCAGCTGACTGTTCAGCAGTTCAGCGGTTCAAATCTCACCGGCTCAAGGTTGACTCAGCCTTCCATCCTTCCAAGGTGGGTAAAATGAGGACCCAGATTGTTGGGGGCAATATGCTGACTCTGTGAACCGCTTAGAGAGTGCTGTAAAGCACTGTAAAGCGGTATATAAGTCTAAGTGCTATTGCTATAAAACACCTTTCTGAGGCTGACATAACTTCGAATGATCATTAAATAAGGGCTACCTTTAACAGCACCTATATCTTGGTCACTTTCCATCTGGACTACTGTAATGTGCTATGTGAAGTTTCCGAAAGATGCCCTAATTAATTTGGGGCTGCCTTTGAAGACCATCCGGAAGTGTTGGCCACCACCCTTCAGTTTGCTCATGTTACATCCCTGATATGCAAGCTGCACTGGCTCCAAGTTTTCTTCCAGGTACAATGTAAGGTGCTGGTTATCACCTTTAAAGCTCTACAGGACACCAGAGCAGGTTATCTGTAGGACCACCTCTCCCTGAGATTATCTGCCCACCCCATCAGATCAAATAGGATATGCATGACAGATTATCCACCTCAGCAAAATATTACATCCAAAGCATGGTTTGTGGTTCATCTGTAAAGGATAAAGCTAAAGGCAGGGTAACAGAATAAAGCAAATACATACTCTAGGCGGTGCCTCTCTTTCATCTTTATCTTCATCACATTCAAAAGCCACCTGAGCACGCTGCTTCCTTTGCTCCTCCCACAGTGAAGGATTGAAACTCTCATTATCAGATATGAACATAACTGAATAAAAGTATAAAGGAAAGTTAGAGCAAATAAAGTAATAATTATTATTATTAATAAATAATAATAAATAAAAAAACACAGCAGCAGGTAGCATTTCTTAAAAACCTCCTTAACAAAACAGACTGAATGCACTATAAACAGCTAAACTCAAGCTCCAATTTGAAATGAATGAAGTTTCCATTTCCATTACTACCTGGCAACAGAGATAGTCAAGATGTGATGAACTTTACTGAAATCAAATGAAAAATATTGGATCTGAAAACTCACAATGTCACTTAATCTTGGTTTTTTTTTTACATGACCAGTTACTTGGTGATCATTCAAAGTTACACCAGAACTCTCCCCCCCGCCCCACAAAAGGTACTTACAACCCAGTTCTGCTTCTACTACCACCCAGTCATGTGACTGCATTTTGGGTGCTTGGCTGCATTTTGGGCGCTTGGCAACTCGCCCACATTTATGGCTGTTTGCAGCATATGACCCCAATTCATGATGTTTTTGCTGAAAAACGGTATTTATTTCTGATTTTCAGCAAAGATGCCCAACAGCAAACAATAAATTCATTAACGACCCTGGCGGTCATTTAACAACTGTCACTTTATAAGTATGGTGTTTGCTTAACAACCGGCACAAAAAAAGGTCATAAAATCGGGTCAGCCATGTGAGGGCCTGCTTTATGACTGCCGTGACTTATGACATAATTGGCTGGCTCCATTATCATTGTAAGTTGAGGACTATCTTTACTAATTGCTCTAAGTATCACAATTTCAGTATTCTCTACAACTGAAAGACTGCTGAGGAAACAACCACTTGTTTTTTTCTAATTTGTTAATTTATATTTTGGACCAGATATTGCACTCTCCTAGGGGAGAGTGACTGTCTGTCCTAGGGGCTATAATTATCTATGTTTATAAAGAGTAATGAGAGAAATTATGCACAATGAATCTATTCATCTCCTCATCCCAATTATAAAGACTTGATAAAGCATGAAGTAATTTATAAAATAGATAATGTGGTTCCATTCCTAATGTATTCCAGAAGGCAAAACTTCAGGCAGTTCCCAATCATTTCACGAGGACTTCTATATGCAGTTTAACTTGTACCTTGTTTTTTTTTTCCTTTTATATGAGACAGTAGATGTGAACTACTGATTTTAATCTGAGCCGTAACTTCCAATTTATTCTTTACTCAATGCTCAGAGTATGGCCAGAACATAGACACAAAACACATTCATTTATTAAGTGCTGTAAAGTTATAGTGTAATGTGCCTAAAACAGAAGTTGTTTAGATGCTGCCTCACAAGTCTGTAATTTGCCAAAATCTAAAAATATTTCAGAATCCTAATGGTCATCATATCAATATTATACTGGTGAGAGCTACAGAATTTAAATATTGTTAATACTTGTTTCTCCAATGAAACATGTTTAAGGCTTTTGCAGGTGTTTTGAATTTCTAAGGTCAGGCAAACAAATCCAATCTAAGCATTTTTTTATTCCAAGTAGCATTTTGTATAATAATCAATAAATATAATTCTTACCATCTTCAGATCTTGGTTGTTGTGGGAACATATAATTAGTAACAACAGTTTCCTGTGTTTCTGGATCAACTTCTTTTTGAAGTGGAATGAGAGGTTTAGACTGTGAATGAAAGAAAGGAACATTTATGAATGCATATATAGATTATGCAGGTTAAACTACTACAATTCATTTTCTTTTTCATCTAATTATTTATATAGCTTGCTGTAAAACATTAAATATGGTTCTTTGAGACCAGTTCAAAATTTGCTCTGGATTATTAGATGACTCTTCTCTACAGATCTCTAAGGGGCAAAAATCTGCTAGCGTGGGAAAAAGCAACAAGGTCTACTTGAATGATTCAACGTGCCTGATTCCACAGAATCTTATCTCAGTTCTGAAGGTATAGTAATAAAAGACAGAACTATATACAGCTCCAAAACTTAATTTACTATATTTGCTCTGCCACTTCATACTGAGAGATAAGCCATGATTTGGAATTAGTCATTGGTAATTGTTTGGACACAAAGCATATCTTATGTTGATAGCAAAAGAATATCTAAGATATATAACTATAAGATAAACATGTGTTGAAATAAATACAAAGAGAGAGAGCGAGAGAGAGAGAGAGAGAGAGAGAGAGAGAGAGAGAGAGAGAGAGAGAGAGAGAGAGCGAGAGAGAGAGATCTTCCTTCCTTCCTTCCTTCTTTCCTCCTCCCCCCTCCCTCCTGCATTCTGCCCAGAATGAGGGAGGGAGGGCTTAAACTTTTCTTAACATACAAATTAGAAATATAATAAAAATTATCTAACCCAAGTATTTTCAACTGCACGTTTATAGACAAGGAAGGGAAGATATTTCTTAAGAAACTGAGTAATAACTGCTCTGAGAGTTTTTTGAGTATCTAAAATCCTCTTGATGACAGTTCTTTCTCTTCATTTCTGGGCAAAGTAACAATAAAATATTTTTCTCATCAGAAACATACCGGTAGCAACATATTCAATACAACACTTCATGATAAAAATATCAAATGTACAAGCCAATATTATGAAGCAATTTCACAATGTATTTTCAGTTCAAGTGCTATTTTTAAAGCATACTCTGTTTCAAAGGAAAACATAAATACTAAATTATGAAATACAAATACCATTTACCTGATTATCTGATAACCACAAAGCAGTCAAATGTTGCAGTTGCAAAATGCTATAAGGCAAATACTTCAATCTGTGAATAAAAGTCAAGATGATTGTTTAGCTAATCAGCAAATCAAAAACAGTAATAATTATTTATTAGTAAAATGCAGCAATAAAATGGTCATTTTTTCCACATTCTTATCCATTTTAATTATGTATTTTTCTCTTTTTAATTATTATTGGGCTTACAAATTATTCTTGTGGTAAGTTCAGATCTTTAAGTGGTTCCAGACAGTTTTACACAGCTAGACTGTGACTAAGTTCTGAAGCAGAGCTCAATTAACACAGGGGTCATGGGGTAGGCATTTGCACACTGCTCTGGAACATTAAATAATATAAATGAATTAAAAACAAAGGCAAAAAGAAGAGGAGAAGCCATCATAATGTCTTCAACTTGTCACTTGGTCTTCCTGGTGTGAAATACTTCCCCTTATCTTGCCAATACAACTGCAGCCCCTGCAACCTTCAAACTTTTCTGGAATCAAAGCACGTTTCTCTTGAAAACAACTATGCTCTTTCCTCAGTGCCCATTCCTGTCTAAATTCTTAAGTCACATTTTCTAACGCTTCCTAGACATACCTTTTCCCACCAACAGAAACTATAAAACAATAAAGTTTCAAGTTTCAAGTTTATTTATATTTCTATGCCGCCCAACTCCCAGAGGACTCTGGGCAGCTTACAACAATAAAAAATATTATTAAAATATAAAAAACTATTAAAAAGAAACATATTAAAAACATTCAAAAAACAACTAAAAACTCATACACACCGTTTCGTGGCCGGATCTCACCAAATTACAGAGGCGAGATCAACGGCCCCAAGCCTGCCGGAACAGCCAGGTCTTCATGGCTTTCCGGAAGGCCATAAATCAAAATATTTTATATAAAGTATGCTTTATATAACTAAAATATATTACATGTTCATTTCACTTCCATCCAAAGAAACAGTAATTCCCCATTTGAATACCCCATCATTTTATGCTTATAACAATCCTATGTGACAAATAGTGGATTAAATCCATCCAGAACTTCATTGTGAATAATAGAATATTCATGCAAAACAATTTAAGTTACAAACCTATTATCACTTAAATTTATAACTTTTAATTTCTGCATATCACCCATTTCCTCTGGAAGAACCTCCAATTTATTAGAATGAAGAAACAAAACAGTTACATATTTCCAGCTTCCAATCTGAAATAAACATAATTATGCAGAAGATTATTTTATCAATAATAAATGTACATATTGCTATTTTTCTGTTGAATATAAAAGTATATTTCAATATGGCAATTTTGAATTACCAAAATTGATGAGAAAACACAGCTAAAAGATCATATTTCTGATCATATTTAGAGTTTCTACTTTGCAGAGAATATATTTCACATTGAGATTACATTTTTTTTCTATCTACCGTGTTTCCCCAAAAATAAAACATCTCCCGAAAATAAGCCGTCCCCCGAAAATAAACCCTTCCCCAAAAATAAGCCCTCCCCTGAAAATAAGCCCTCCCCGAAAATATTTAACCGCATGCGCAGCTGGTCCCTGCCATTTCCTCTGGTTAGGGTTAGGGAGACAGAGCTGGAAATCAGGTAAGACGGCAAGAGGAGCCCCGTCTTGCTCCACATGCCCCAAAATAATAAGACCTCCCCCAAAATAAGGCCAAGCGCTTATTTCGGGGTTCAAAAAAATATAAGACAGGGTCTTATTTTGGGGGGAAACACCGTAATGTATAGGAAGGCAAGCTGCAGCCTCTATTGGTCCTGAACAACTCTTCTGCAGAACCTGGAAATCCAGTTGATACTATCAAATTAAGATAAGCCAATAAAATCAGACTAAGATACTTTAGCAGTTGTGTCCTTTATGGTCAATTCTCTAAGTTCAAATACCAGAGCATCTAGTACTGGAAGGAAAAGAAAGTCTTTGCACAACTGCTTCTGGTATGAAATCAGATGATGTTTTCTGAATCAGGAGGCCCTTTAGACAATTATAATCTATGCTATAATCACCTAACAACTCAAGTACTGCAATGCATTCTGCATGGGGCGGTCCTTGAAGATCACTGGGAAGATTTAACTGGTGCAGAATGCAGCAGTATGGGCATGCCTTGTGTCCTTCTGTGTGCAATTCAAGATGCTTATTATCTCTAAAAACCTACATGGTTTCTGGAAAGAGAGATCAGAAAACATACTCTATCTCTAAGTCTTTCCATTAGTGGAAGAGCAAGTTTGGATTCACTGTGTATTCTAATAACAGAAAAATCTTAATGCTTCATCAAAAAAAAAAAAGGTGTAGACCGTTTAGAGAGAGTACTTCATGGTCATCAAAACTGAGTCCTTAATTTCCAAACATCAAATTTTGCACATTTTGTCACACACACAGGACAATGCTCCAGATGGTAAAAAGTTTTTAACAAGTATTTCCTCCCCCAACTTCTCCATTTCTAATTACAAAGTAGTTACACTCTCCCAAGCATTTCTCGTTTTTATTTGTTAGATTTATATCCTGCTTTTTGAGCTGACTTGTGCCACAATGAATCATTTGGCAGATGAGTACCATCTGTACTTGAGCATCTCTATACCAATTTTCCCAGAAAAAAGAGTTCCAAAACTGGTTTCTAATTTATGTCAAAAAAAAATAAAAAATAAAGCCACATTCTACTAATTTTTTAAAATATCTCAACAAATCTAAGCCTATAAAGACAAACAACTGGATCCATGAATAAAAGCATACCTCTGGTGGCAATTGTGTTAAAAAATTATGATCTGCAGCAAAAGTCCTTATGTTAGAGAGCTGCCCAATAGATGAAGGCAAAGTTTCAATTTCATTGAAGCTGCAATCCAGTTCTTCAATTGATGTTAACCTATACCAATTTCAATAAATAAAATCAGAGTTGGCTCATTTTATTTGTTAGTAGAATATAAATTCAAGTATGGAAAATATAAACAATACCAATTGAAACTTGAATTGCTACTGATTTGGACAATACTCAATATCCCAAATCCCTATAGACCTCCAAAATAATCTGAATCTACTGGATATGCAGGATTATAAACTTCAAGATGGTTACAAATACAAATATAGGTATATTAATAGATTTGAAAGGCATTGGGTAAACTATTCTATTTAACTTATTCATTAAAGAACCATTAAAAATGAAATATAACATGTTCTTTGTTAAAGAAGATGTAGAAATACCTACCCTCCTATGGAATCTGGCAAGTACATTAACTGATTTTCATCAATTTTAAGAACTGTTAATTTCTTTAGACAACCTGTTATAAAAGAAATATTAAAATGGTAGTCATACAGTATTCATATGACATAATCTACATCAATGTAGAGGAAGCAAGCAATAGCAATCTCTCAAGGTATCTTCCATTTTTTATGTGCAACTATTTCATTGTATCCTCTGCAAACCTGAGTAGCAAGATTATTCTAGTCCTAGATCAATTGCAACCAAAATCAAACCAAATTTTATTACAAAAGAAAAAGTACTTCTTTTAATTTATTATGATTTATTATTAAAGGACATCCATAGATACTGTCAATTGAGGAAAAGAGAAACAATTTATTTGCAAGTGTCCTTATGGTTACTACAGAGCAATATCTAAAACCATAAATACTTAATAATTGACAGACCTATACTATATTCTGTATTCCCTTTGCCAGCTCTCTGATCACAAATAAAGCTGAACTGGGATGATGAGAACTCTAGACTAATAAATCTGGCAGGCACTGTATTTTACAGCACGCTAACTAACGCAAATCAATTTGGAAATATTAATCCACCTACTGCATTATATTGGATTTGTTAAACCATTATTGAGGGGGGGGTGTCCTTGGTGCTCTCTGAGCTTGCTTGTTTTCTTGCAGACATTTCATTACTCAGAGTAGGTAACATCATCAGAGCTGGTCTAGAGAACAACTAGCACTAATGTTACCTAGTTTGGGTAATGAAACGTCTGCAAGGAAACAAGCAAGCTCAGAGAGCACCAAGGACCCCTCATGCCAACCCCGAGCTACAAGTATTCTCCTTTATTAGTACCACTGTAATTGTTTCCACTGATGAATTACTTTTAAGTTAACTTCAATATAAAATTGTTCTTTAAAAGAAAAAAAAATAGACAAGGTATGCTTTTGTGTTTATGTGCTACATAAGTACATTTATGTTTAAATAAAGAATGCCAAAATGTTGTCATGGTGTAATGATATATTTATAGCTAACAATACAAACCAATGGACTCTGGCAGCTGCTGAAGTGAATTACTAGATAATAGCAGGTCTTGTAAACTTTCACATCCTGAAACACCTTCTTCAAGAGTTTCAATATTGTTTTTGGAAATATCCAAGTAGGTCAAGTGCTTCAAACTGCCCATAAACTGAAAATACAGAGACACTGGTAAAATACAAAAGCTTGTGAATTAAAACATGAATATACCTACTCTACAGGTAATGCAAATTAATTCTAATGCAATTTTTATTTGCTATGACATCAGATCATACTTATGCTCTGTTACAAATTAGGATGTATACTTTAATCAAAGTTTTACACAATCCAAATCTAGAAAAAGATATTTCATTGTAGGATTCTACTAAAAATTTTAACCAATTCCCCCTCTCTATGAATTCAAGAAAAGTGATATGCTATGTGAAACAGAAAAATTAGTCCTTGTCATTTTCAGAATTTTATCCCGAAGGTATATTTGTTCAGTGTTTGCTGAATGTAAAGAGAACTTTTTTCATGAATCGCTTTCAGGAAAGGTGACCAGCATTCTTGAACACAATTACTCACTTAGGCATTAAGCATACTACTGAATTGTCATAGTAGTTGTAATATAAATATAAAATATAACAATAATAAATATACATTACCCCTGGAACAAGTGTTAGTTTGTTATCATCCATCCAAAATTCTTTTAACCCACTTAATTGTTCAAGTACTTCAGGCTGATAGAAATAAAAAAATACACTATGATGTATTTCTATAACAGAATATCTAACAGAAAATACAATATTAAGAGAAAAATATTGAAAATTTTGCTGATTCATTTCATGTATTTATACATAGATGTTTTACTCTCTGTTCAAAATCTTTATTTTTATCAACTATTAAGTTTATTGAATTACATAAAACTAGAATTGTCAGTTCAATGCATACTTTCAATGGTGTCACCAAAGCGCCACACTAATAGCAAATAAAATTTGAAAAAAGCAGTCAGCTTTAAAATGACATAACTCAATACAGTTAGCTTAGAAGATAAAAGTTAAGACAATTTCTTATCTGACATTGTCTAAAAGATTTAAGGATATGACCTTTTAGCGAAACTGTTACTTAAGTGCAACTTACCACTTCTGTGAATTCATTACTTCCCAGATCCAGCCTCTCCAACTGAGTCAGCCTGTTCATGGTTCTGCAGAAATGAAAGGATTAAAAGTACTTAGATTTAAGGGAAATGCCAATTATATCTTATTTTCATCTACTCGTTCTGATGCATTTTAAATAAGCATTACACATTTAACAATTCTAGAAAACATACCAAATAGGATCAGAGTTCATAAGAAGTAAGCAGTCATATTATCTTATTACTAAGATTAAATGACTTTGCTCTTAGTATATACGTTTCCTGTGTTTTAATCCAATTGTAATAATTAATTATAAAATTTATATGCCCTCCAATTCGCAGCAACTCTGTCAATAAAATAAATGGACACAATCAATTTATATACACGGATGCTCAAAGCTAAATTATGGAAAGTTACGGTATTTGTTAAAATAATAAGACAGGATACAGATAAATAAAAATAAATAAATTTAAGACAAATGGGCAGTCTGTTATATAATGATGGAAAAGGAGTTAAAAATCAAAATTATGACACTTTTGTCATAATAAAAAGGACCAATTAGAGAAAACACACAAAACTATCAACAACATTTTCAAAGGAATAAAATTCCCAAGGAAAAAAGAAAAAGCAACCATGCTTCCTGGATACCCTCATTAGCAGAATTAGAATAGCAAATTAGAAACACAAGTCTATCCCAAATCCTCCAACACCAACCAAGTATTCTATTACAACCCAACCTCCCACAATAGAAACTGTGTAAGCACACTATTTAGACGAGGACAAACAACTGCAGCAATCCCAACACCAGAAAAGGAATCAAATCATCTGTACAACTTTTCCCAACAAAATGGATAACATTGCCAACATTGCCATCAAAAACCATAAACACACTATTACAACCATTGCGGTTATTGTTACTACTACTGTAAACCAACAAATGTCCTCCAAAAATCCTAAGTAAACCAAAACACCCAGCAGACCCAGAAGAAAAAACAGGAGTCACCTGCAACATATAATGTAAGGACTATAACTACCACTATGTAGGACAAACCAGACTAGCAGAGCACATCCAGAAACAACTAGCAGACATGATGAAAACTCTTTAGTTTCACAGCACATGGATAGACTTAATCATAGTTTCAGCTGGGAAACTGTGAGCATCCAGGACTAAGCAAAGTCCAAATACACTAGAGAATTCCTGGAAGCCTGGCCTTCAGACGAATCAGCCATCAACAGGCACAAAGAGATAAAGGGGCTATTTACATCTAACCAACTCAGAGAACACAAACAGAAATGTTGTCTATAGATACCCCTCAAGTTATGACCATTCATTCAGCAACAGTCTGAAGTCACAAGAACATGATTACCATATCCCAGTAAACTGCGATCATATGATCACCATTTCTTATATTCCCTGCTGACTTCCCACAAGCAGAATCAATGGAAAAGCTGGCAGGAAATCGTGGTCACATGACAACCCGCAGTGGTAACCAGTACTGCTGGAATTGCTATTGCTAAGCAATGTGATAATGTGACATCACACTTTGCAACTGCATGCCTAGCCACAGCAATTCTGGTCCCAGCTGCTGTTGCAAACTGAGGACTGCTGTTGTATTGCAGTTATTAAAATATGGTTATGGGTTTTTTTAACTAAATAATAAATATTACAGTCCCAAACATGCTTGCAAAAATTTATAAAAGGACAATGTGAGTACAGCTATAAGGGATAATTACTGTCAAAATGAATAATTACATAAATAGATGAAAAAGAAATAATACACAGTAATTCCAACAGAAACAAACCTCAAACAAGACAATGATCCTAGAACATCAAAACTATTCACAGTTGATTTAAAAATTCTGATTTTCATTATATTTCAAGTAATTCATACCAAAATATATTCAAATATCACTGTATACTTACTTTGGCAACATTTTTAACTGGTTTTCTCGAAGTTCTAAAATCTGGAGTTTAGTTAACCTATAAAAGAAATACAATGAATTACTTTTTGAGGTATGAAATAAACCTATTACTATAAGAGATTTAATTTAATTTCCAAGTTTAAACTATTAAAACATAAATTTGTGACCTTAGCTAATAAAGAACTGTTTTAAAATACAGCCCTTCAAATCATGCTGCTTTTTTTCTAATATTTAAATTTTTTTAATTTACAAGAATAAGTTTCTAAAATCTAACATAAGTAGAACTTAAAATTATTAAAAAATAAATAAACATACAATTCAACTGTTTTTTTCCTAAAATTACTTTACTGATTTTGTCTTCCTGAATGGAATCTTCTCTATTTCTGAGCAACAGAGTAGTCCAATTATAATGTTAGCCTATTCTTCCTACTGATCAAAATAAGTATGCAGGTGTTTTTTTCCCTTACGAGTATTTAAAATTGATTTTAATCTCTGAATTCCTTTTATTTAATATCCTCTAGGATGTTTGTCTAAAACAGAACTGCAATCATTCATTCATTCATCTACTTTGTATTCTCAAACCAGTAACTCGGATTGGGGGTGACCAATCAGAAAAACAATTAAAATACAATATAAACAAAAAATTAAATACAAATAGTAGCCATGAGATTGTATAGTTAGTTAGTGTCAGCATAACCAGGAAATGGGACCCTTCATACACACTGAACCCCAGGTCTGGCCATATAGGTCTGCAAAATCTTCCAAAAGGCCAACAGGGTCAGGACCATCAGAAGAGAAGGTATTCTAGAGGGCGGTAGCTACAGCAGAAAAATCATTCCTCTTGGTACTCACCAATTGACATTCCTTGGCTCACAGAAGTCAGTAATTAAATATGATTAACCATGCTCTAAACCAGGGGTCCCCAAACTTGGCAACTTTAAGACTTGTGGACTTCAACTCCCAGAATTCTCCAGCCAGCTATGCTAGCTGGAGAATTCTGGGAGTTGAAGTCCACAAGTCTTAAAGTTGCCAAGTTTGAAGACCTATGCTCTAAACTCAATACTCTTTTGATCAGTTTCTATCTCAAAATTGCACTGGATATGCAGCTTTGGGGTTTGGAACATTGATTTTATAATCGTGATTTGTGAAGCTTGCATCTGTGAATAATATATATAGGACCTGTATACTGCACGAGTCAAAAAGAGGGCTGTGAAAATATTTACAGACCCCTCACATCCTGGACACAAACTGTTTCAACTCCTACCCTCAAAACGACGCTATAGAGCACTGCACACCAGAACAACTAGACACAAGAACAGTTTTTTCCCGAACGCCATCATTCTGCTAAACAAATAATTTTTATTTGTCAACTATTTACTAAGTCTGCCCTACTATTAATCTTCTCATCATTCCCATCACCCATGTCCTCCCACAAATGACTGTAACTTTGTTGCTTGTATCCTTACAATTTATATTGACTGGTTCCTACTATGACTTGATTGCTTATTTGTACCCGGACTATCATTAAGTGTTGTACCTTATGATTCTTGACGAGCTTATCTTTTCTTTTATGTACACTGAGAGCATATGCACCAAGACAAATTCCTTGTGTGTCCAATCACACTTGGCCAATAAAAAAAAAATTCTATTAAAAAAAAAATTCTAATTTAGGTAGGGGCTTAGTGAGGAACCACAGAGCAGCTGAGCCAGGGATTTTGCTGTGAATAATTTGAGAGTTGAGGAGATACATTCTCCACCTTTTGCACAGAAGAATATTAGGATGGCAGAAGAGCTTTTTTAAACCTCCATGACCATTGCACTGACCTCAAAAGGCAAAATAAATTATTGAAAACCCTGACCTACTGAATGTCCTGCCGTTTTATTATCCAACGAAACTTCGTGAATGTTTTAACAGAGATCATTATTTTGAGCTTCTGGAATTTTAGTACAAGGTGATTTTTACTGAAGTAGCATCCTAGGTTTTTGAGTGCATGCTAAGGCCAGCTGGGATCCTTCCGATAATGGCTGCATTATCTGCATAAAGCACAAGTGGAAATCCTTATCTGCCATTCTAGGCAGATGAAAATTTGGATTAGAGTTTTAATATGATTTCTAGATTACAAGCAAGAGCCTCAAGTCAATGTCCAATCCCCCTCTCTCTATAGAAGTTTTGCAATAGAGTCCAATGCTGACTTAAAGTTAACAAAAGCCACGTACAGAGAGACTTGAGATATACTATAGTTCTGAATTAAGACATTTTAGTTAGTACAAGGACATGGTCTACTGTTTGGAAGTATTTGGAAGATTCAACATTCAATCCTTTCATAGCTACTAGTGACTTGCCTTTTTAAATTTATTTACAACTTACCTGCCAAAATTGGCTGGTAAGAATTCCAGAAAAGCATCATTCAGATATAATTGTGCTAGGTTTAACAACTGTGAAAATCCATCTGGAAGCCTAGATAAATTTAAACAGAGATAAATTTAACAAATACAAGAGCATATTCTTAAGCTGAAGACAACGTAATACTCATTGTGCAACACGTTTTTTTAAAAAAATATTACAACAGAACTTACTTTGAAATAGGATTTACACTGGCCTCAACAATTGCTAAAACTTTACAGTTCTTGATATTTTCTGGAAACTCCTGTATACCTGTAAAATCAGAACATTAAAAAGTATCAGAAAATTAGTAATGTGGGTTTATGTTATAAAGATATTGCCTGGGAGTTGACATCTAAACAAATAAAATGGATTTTCTGTACCTTATTTATAGCCAAAAGGCTTACATTTCATAATTGGAAAGACAAATATATGGCTCAAATTATGCAGTGGTCTGCAGAATTTACTCATATAGCTTAGCTATGCATGACTGTCACAAATCATGGCTTCTATTTATTGATATATACATGCCTATAAATGTATAACATGCATGTTTGTTTCTTTTCTTCATAATTCTTTATTTTGTGTGTGTGTGTGTGTATATAGTGTTGCACAACTACTTCGCTTCAATTGTGCAATCATGACTTTTCTGTAAATTAGAGAAAGTTGAGTAGTAATAATGACTGCTACTATGAAGGTGCATTTACACTGTAGCAGCAATTTTTGAACTTATTTTTTATTTCAAATTTTTCTTGAAACTACAATAGGCACAGCATTCTTGGGATAAAAATGTAACTGCAAAAGCATTTGTTAAGTATAAACTATAAAGTTTGTATTTGATTAGCTAATATAAAAGGGTACTGAAAAATTGAACTAAAGTAAGCATTGAACTGCTTACTATAATTCAATGTAAATGTATTAATTGCTAACCACATTTCAAATAGTGGCACAAAAATCTCAGAAGCAGTTTTTGTGGAACAGCATTTATTTCCTTCTGTCAGCCTCTGGAAATAACATTAGCTCTTCATGACGAACTGAATATCTTGTGAGCATCCTTTCAGTCAGTATCAATTTTGAAAGAATAAAAAATAGATTTTCTGTCTATCTGCCTTAAGCTTTTGCTCAGTGTGGGATAGTCAAGGAACAATGAAACTCGAAACATTACACTTTGAATATGGAATTTATCACTTAGTTACAATGCAGACACCTTTTAAAAAAAAGGCAACTCATCTGTTCCATTCTATATTTAAGATGGTACACAATAATAAATTTGAAACTAAATATAGCAATAAGGCATTTGAAACAATATCTCTGCAGTCCCTAGTAAAAACAATGGTCGTACATCCTTTCAGATTTTTTCTACGTGGAAACAAAACCTAAAACCCATGTTTTAATTGAGGCCCCGGGCCCTGTTTTTGGCTGCAACAGCATCCTGCAGCCCTTTGCCAGTGGAAACGGAGCCCAGGAGTGTGTGCTGTGTGCGGCCCCCTGGGCCCCATTTTCAGCCAACAGCCTCCTGCAGCCCTCTGCCAGCAAAAACGGAGCCCGGGAGGCTGTGCGCAGCTTCCCCGAGCTCCGTTTTTGCTGACAGAGGCACCGCGGCCAATCCTTCACTGTTTCCAGGGTAGCCCCACAGGCCAGATTTAAGCACCCCGTGGGCCGGATGCGGCCCGCGGGCCTTGAGTTTGACACCCCTGGTCTAGATAAAGGAGCAATCTAAATCAATGTTTTACAAGCTATCAATGTTTTTTAATGCCCCTCAGAGTTCAGAATTGTGGAAAAGGTTATACTGGAATTGAATACACTAAAATATTTTATTTGTTTGTGCCGCAAAAAAAGTATGAAATTTTGTCTAGCTGTCAAAATAGTGTACCTAGTTATGACATTTTCAAATGAAACTGAAAATCTAGGCAACAAAAAGAAAGACCACCATATAACATTACAACAGAATCAGCAATTGGAGTATTGCTGACACAATACACAAGTATTTACAGCAATTTCAGTTCTCAGGAAGGCCCTACTAAAAGCAGATTTGGGGAAGCCCTATAATTTGTTAACACATAGAAAATTATCAAATAAAAAGTATTGAGAGACAAAAGAGAACACACAACACCTTTAAGAATAAACATGGAATGCTAACCAACGGCCAGTGGAAAAGAAGGAAAAATGGAACAGTGCTGCTTAAATTCTAAACAAAAAATATCACAAATTGGGATAATTTGTTGCAAGTCACAATTCTAGCACTATATTTCTTTTAAACGAATGTAACTTATTTGAGCAATAATTAATGTCAATTTGGGTTTGCAACTTAGGTGTGTACTACTTATAAAACAGAATTCATTCTGCACCTACATGTTCCCCTTCTTCTTGCATGTCTGAATAAAGGCAGCAGAGCCAAACTGCATTTGATATTGGTTTTGTTCAGTTAGTTGGAAGCATCTAAGCAATTTTTACTGATCTTGCAAAGCTAAACATGGACAGACCTGGTTGGTACTTGGATGGAAAGTCACCAGGAAATCATAAAGGTGTCATAAAGTTATCACTGAAGATGACAACGGCATATCAAGAAAACTAAATGGATTTGTCCATAAAATGGTAATTTGTCAGGCTGGTATAATGACTAACATACTGTAACAAACACATAAAAATGTGTTTGTTACAGTATATTATGCAATAACAAACACAAAAATGTTTCTTGTGCAAGCAGATAAGAGTTCTCCAGTTATTGTGATTTAAAATATATACATCTTCCATAACTGCAAATCTCTAATTTAGTCTGCTTGCATAGGAAAGCATTATACAGGTTACTTTCTTTCAACTTCAGTTGTGCCATGCCAAAGCACATTCCTTTCTAAAAGAAATATGAAAAGTGTTTTGGTGAAATCAATTGATTCAATAAAAATTATGTCATGTACTATCCCACTTTTGGACCTTTGAACCCAAAGTTTTTTCCATAGATTCAGAAATCTAAATGTCTATTTTTATGACCTTGTTCTTCAGTGTTCATGATAATATTAGGAAAAACTCACCATTTTTGCTGACATCCAGTTCCCTGAGGTTAATGAGATTTGCTATAGATGCAGGCAATGTTGTTAAATCATTGTCCGGCAAACTCAACTTGTATAGAGACTGACAGTTAAAAAGTTGCTATTGAGACAAAAAATAAATAAGCAAAACTGTTAATGATGCACAATACTTGTGAATCTTCAAAATTATCTGTAAAAACATTATGTTGAACAACTTTGTGAAAATAATAATCCATAATTTAATATTGTAACATTTCAATAAGTAACACTTATAGCTAATATTATAACTTTTAATGATTGGCGTATTTATTTTTATCAAGTGAACACAGAGACACACATGGTTCTATTCATGCTGGTAAGATTAGACTAGAGTTTGTATTTATAAAAATGGAAGCATGACAAACATGTGATTTCCCCCACCACCAGCCAGCTTTTGGAGATTCCTTGGTGTAGTCCAATATAAATTCTATAAATAACCACACAATTGGAGATTGTCCCTAATAATCTGTAAGAATTTATACTGGTATAGTCAAGGTCAAACACCAGGACTTCCCCTCCCCTCACCCTTTTCCAACCTATCTGATCTGACAAAAGTTTGAAAAATCAAAAGTTTGCAACAAACCTTCAATTAATCTAAATACAAGTTTCCTAACCTTCATAAAATCCAGATTTATGTAACAACTGAAATTTGTTGTTACATAACAAATTTCATTTTTTTGTTACATAACTTCCCTGCCAGCATGACCTATTACCGAGAAATATGGGAGATGAAGTTAATACAGATGGATGACAGTCATGTTGGGGAACGATGAACAGTATTGAATCTATGGCTTGAAAAGGCAAGTTTTCAACTGGTGCCTAAATAATAGCATAGTAAGTAGATGCTTCCTCAAATTTCAGGGGAAAAGCATTTCAGGGTGTAGAACTTTCCCTGAGAAGATCAGACCGGGAATAGCCATCAGATGACATTCAGCATTTCTCAGTAAAGGTTGCAAGTCCTTCCTGAGGTTAATAATCTGGCAGATCTCCTACAGGTTTAGTTTGTTTAGCAACTGTCTCATAGAATAACTATTTGCAGTTACAACAGCGATGAAAAAGTAACTTTCCACCCATTCCTTGGTGTTTATGACCTTCACAAGTCTGTAAAGCAAAGGAAAGTTGAAGTAAGATTGTAAGCAAAGCCACAGTTTCATTCAGTATCTGCTTTGTTTAACAACCAAGTTGCCAGCTGCAATTGAGGTCACTATATTTGTGGACTAGTCTCAAGTAACATAAAACTCATAAAGCTAGCTTGGTAGTTAATGGCAGACAGTGCAGTGCAGAGAACATCCAAATATCATGTATCTGTTATTTCTAAGTAAACACAACCCCATATGGAACAAAATCAACTCCACAATTCCCAGAGCAGGAGCCAGCCACCCACCGGTCTCAATCTTTTTAGGATTGAGTCTTCGTTTCTCCTGATCATTATTGCACATGGCACTGGTTCAGAATCTGCACCACCTCTAATTTGAATGATATAGAGAAGTCAAGTTAGCCCCCCAAATTTTGATTACTTTTAATGGCTTCACAGATACCTTAAATAATATGGGGGAGAGAGTGCCTTGAGGCAGCCCATTGCATAAGGTGTAAAAGCACACTTGCCCAGTATTACTTTCCTAAACTGTCCTTGCAAGTAGAGAGAGTATCACTGTAACACAGTGCCCCCAGTTCCCAACTCACAGAGACAGCCCAGGAGAGTACTTTGTCAACAATACCAAAAACTGCTGAGAAATCCAACAGAATAAATAAACTCACATTCTCTTTACCTCAGTTCCCATCCATCTCATTTAGTTGCACCTAAGAACCAGCTTATTTGACAGACTGCCAATGTTTCTGCCTAGTCAGTATGTGCTGGCAGATTTGGCATGCTCCAGGTTCCTTTAAACAATACTATCTATGGGGGTTCCAGAAATGTGCCTTCTTTGCCATGGCAATCCATAAAGCCTTAAAAACATGACTGTTTTCCCAGGCATTGGGTTAAAATGAATGGAGCCCTTTACTGGCTGTATTTTTGTCTGTTTTTGTGTAGAGTAACCAGATCCCATTTTGTTTTGTATTGTATTTTTATGGTTTATTATATTGTGAGCTGTCTGGAGTCAGGCAGCATCTAAACTGAATTAAATAAATAAGTAAATAAATCTATCCATAGCGGACTCTATCCCAAACCAGGGCTGAACGAAGATCAAAGGGAATAAAAATATATGTGCAAAAATGGAAAGACACTAAAATATCCACAATAGAGGAAATGTTTATAAAGATAATGGCAAAATTAACTTCTTTGATTAGAGAAACAACTACCCCTTGTGGACTTTTTGCTGAAAAAAAGAGGAAAAATGAACTTGTATTTATGGGTTTGCGGATTAGAAAGAGTAGCTTATAGAAAGAAGGAAATTATGATGCAAACTTAGAGAGAGAAGGTAAAATATAAATGCACTTATGACCACTGTCAAGAAGATTGGAAGCTGTTTCTTTATAATCCTTTATTTCTTTTCTACTTCTATTTCTTTTTCTTAATTTCTTTCTTATTTTCTGTTTCTTTTCTAATACCTGCATTGTTTTATCTTCATAAAAATGTCTTCAATAAGCTTTAATTTAAAAGTAATAATCAGTATCCTCTAAGAAATGCAACTGCAAAACTATAACAGCTCAGGTACTTTGAGACAATCCAGGCAATGTTTCCTCAGCAGCAGAAAGACAAATGGCCTTCCTTGCGGTCTGATGGCACTACTATCTCATGCAAAGATTTATTTACCACTCCCTGCATCCACCCACTCAATCCCTCAGCCAGCTCAAATGAGGCCACATCACCAGAGATCACAGAGTGTTGTTAGTCAAGCAGGTACAAGTTTCTTGTCCATGTCCTTGGCTTCATAAACTGAAATACTGTGTATCCCATAAAACAGAATATGGTAACCTGTTTTCCCATTCTGTAGGCCAACAAGTGCCTTATCAGGAAAAGATACCTGTCAGGCCTGGAAACCATTTTGGGCATTGGATCTTCAGGCCTGCCACATTTAGTGCTGTGGGAAACTGGGAGGGGGGGGATTGTATGGAGCTGGGGAGATATGTAGTCAAAATAACATTCTTTTCTCCGAGAGTCAAGGCCACTCTGCCCTGCACCTGGAGGGGTGTGACTGGGAAGCATCTCCAGTTGGGACAGTGAATTGATTGGACCATGTGATGGACATGTGGGTGCTGGGTCAGGGACTTGGGACTTTCTTTTGGGTGGAGAAAACCCGGAAGCTTTCAGATTCGGTTTTCCCAGATGTGCCAATATGACATCTCTAATAAAGTGGAACTTTGAGGAATACCTAGCCTTGGAGTTTTCTTTCGTTGGGGATGTTACTTGGAACCCTGACAATATCATCATTAATGGCACAGAAGCTGTATCTCTGAAAAAGGGAAACTTGGAAGGAGAAAGTATAAACCTGCTATAAAACTGTGTACATGTAAAAGCATACAGTTGGACAGCTTAATCAAAGTTAGTAGGCTTTCTCATGTCTACAAGATCCCCTTTTCCAGAGAAAAATAGATAAATCCTAACCTTAAATTTTATCCGGAAAAGTTCTATATCTTAAATTGGGAAGTGATAATCACTTAAGAAGTAAAAATAAGGCTAGGATCATAAAGTCAATTTATATAAAATATTCAATCATATTCTTGATTATAGTGCACATTTCAAAATGTAATTTATGTACAATTTGCCATCTTTAGAAGGTTTGTTGCAGATAAAAACATTTTGATCTTCCTAAGGTACGTTTTTAAATACAGTTATTCTGTGATTTTAGATCTCCAGAAAAATGGAGATTGACATCTAGAGTCCTAACCAAAAAGCAACTCGGGATGAAGAAGATCAGACACGGACAGGAGTATCGAAAATCTACCTCATTATATTTAGGTCACTGAAACAACTTAATATCTACTATTGTTCTGTAGTATATGAAGCTTTATTTGCTGGGATGGTGCAGAGGGAAAAGGTGTAGCAGTCAGCTGCTCATTGTGAAACGATCTGTTTCAGGTGCTTATCTAATAGTTTTTAATTTGTTTAGCTTTTGGATCTTGAGGATGCAGACAGAATGTCTGAGTGACAGAAGCTGTTTTTCAACATTACACTTTTTGCTGATTCAGCCAGTGAAAAATGTTTCTTTGCGTGTGATGATATTGTGATATCACTGTGATCCGAATGGTACTGATTATATGGATCTGTTTTATTCAGATTTTTGTCTTGCATATTGGACCAAGGTTACCATGGTCATCTTGGTAAACTATCTAATTCTTTTACTTTTTAATGTTATCAACCAAAATAATTTACAGCAGTAGAGCCACACAAAGCACCTAAAGGAGTGCTTCACAAAAGCTGCCAGTTTGAGTGAAGCACCTTTTGTGAAAACATGAAAAATGATGGAAGGCCCGCTTGGCTGCCTCAAAAGGCTATTCCTGGATATGTTTGCGCATGTATGCAAATGCTTCACTTTACTGGTCATTGCAGTGAAAATATCATGTAGAAAATTAACAACAGTCTTCAGAGACGCTATGCATGCCTGTCAGCATATAATCTGCTTTAATGTTTTAACGATGGTACTTTCTTCACATTAACAAGTTTTCTGAAGTGTTCCTTCCTAAGGCGGGGTTGAGATCAATATGTTACAAAGGTTATGCTCTATTCTACTGTGCTGTGTTTGAAAAATAGAACACTATTCAATAAAAGCACTTTATTTTGACCTTTATTATTTAGCGTCTACAGGAAGCCACTGGGAAGGAGTTATCTGAAGCTCTGGAGAGCAACAGTGCTAATATGCTTCACCTAGGAATGTGCAAAACATATTGCTTGGATTCCAAACCTTACCAACACAATCCATGTTCAAGGGGGTCATTTAGTAATATTTTTAAAACTGATTCTTCTGAAAATGGAAACACTCTATAGCCTAGAATACTATGAACTATTTTCTTCTCCACAAAATCTATTGTGCCGGCCACTCACAATGCTAGAATAATCAATAAGCAAGCAACTATGGTTCATTTCAACAAAGGTGACATGCATGTGTACAGAACCTTATATAAATATTGATATGTCAACCTTGATTTGTCATATTAATGTTTCTTTCTTGACGTACAAACATTATAAAACTACTAGAAAATTTACTCTACCTACTTTTGTACACAAAGCATTTATGTGAGGATTCACTGTTATTCGCTTACATAAAGAAATGCAATATGAGAATGCAACATACCTTTGGAAGCTCTTCAATTTGATTAGCATCTAAATAGAGCTCTTCCAATGTCTTTTCAAAAGTAAAGATTTCCTTAGGAACCTGCTCCAGGCTGCAGTGCGAGTAATCAAGTGCAGTCACAGTTTCTTCTTCTCCACGCAAACAACGGCATGGGACCAATCGCACGAACAAGTTCCGTTTTGTTGTCATTTTCAGGCACTATTGTGAGAAAACAAAGAAATACTCTAAAAATAGTAACAAGCCTAGGAAGTTAAATAAAATATTGCCACATATTTACAGATATGAGTTGTTTTTAAATGAAAGACACTAAGTACTTAGTACAAAGCACATACAAAGTTTTTAATGTTATGTTCATGCATCTTCTTGAATAGAATTATCTCTAAACAGAAGTATTAGCCTTTTTATACTAATGAATCCTCCCAAAAACATGTGAAAGCCAGCTATGTAACTATCTTTTTCGACTTGAACACAAAACTAAGAATTTATAGAAGGTGAATTCATCAAATTTGCAGATGACACCCAGTTGGGGGAAATAGCCAACACTTTGGGAAGATCAACAGAAGAGAATAGTTGTAGCTCATGGTTGAACTGTGGGGTCCTTAGTGCTTTCTGACTTGGTTGTTTTGTTGCAGATGTTTCATTATTAAACTAGGTTACATCATCAGTGCTAGTAAACAGTGGGGTTTGCTCTCATTTTATATATTAGTGGTTTCTCGGTTAGTGTTGATGCAAGTGGTCTTGGTGGTTCCTTGATTGGTCTATTTATAAACCAACAATCAAGAAGCAAACAATACCCCAATCAAAGAACCATCAATTCAGTCAAACAGTCAAAGGTAACAGTAAAAAAACAGCCTCATAGGGAACCACCAAAACCATTCTCACCGAAGTCTGCAAGAAAACAAGCAAGCTCAGAGAACACCAAGAACCTCACTTTGGAAGACAGATTCTAGATTCAGAAGGATCTTGACAAACTTGAGCACTAGACTCTATCCAACAAGATGCAGTCCAATGATGAGAAAAGTAAGGTCCTGCACTTAGGCAGGAACAACCAAATGCATAAGTAGAGAATAGGAGTTACCCGACTCAACTGTGAGAGGGAACTTGATGTTCTAGTATACTATCATCTTAGTATGAACCAGCAGTGTCCTGCAGCAGTAAAAAAAGCCTGTGAAGCCCTAGGCTGCATCAACAGAGGGATAGTGTCAAGAACAGGGGTCCCCAACCCCCGGTCCGTGGCCCACTGTGAAAACCGTGCACACATGTGCATGCAAAACCATCTCCTTTCCCCACCACCACTTCCGCCCGTCTATGCCGGAAATGTTGGGGTCAAGATCATGAGAAGTGATAGTACCACTCTACACTACATTAGTGAGGCCACACTTGGAATACTGCACCCAGTACTAAGTCACCAAGACACAAAAAGGTACTGAGAGACTAAAAAGAGTGCAGAGAAAAGCAACAAAGATGACAAAGGTTATGGAGGCTAACCCGTAAGATAAATGGTTAAGGGAACTAGGTATGTCTACGAAAAGAAGGGTATTTTGTGTGACATGATAACTGTCTTCGAGCATTTGAGGGCTGTCACAGAGAAGAGGGGATCAACTTGTTTTCCAAAACATCTGAGGGCAGGATAAGAAGCAATGGGCAGAAGCTTGTTGAAGAGAGATCCAATCTGGAACTAAGGAGAAATTTCCTGACAAGAACAATTGATCAATGGAACAACTTGCCTCTCGGAGTTCTGGGTGCTCCATTGCTGGAGGTCTTCAAAAAAATATTGGCCAGTCATTTATTCAGGATACAATAAGGCCTCCTGCATTGCATTGGCGGGGGGGGAGGGTTGAACTTGAAGACCTCCAAGATCCTTCCAGCCCTATGATTCCATGCTTCTATTCTATGATTCCAAATACATACACCTTAAATTGGATTGTTTTAGTTATGACTTCATTATCTTGTCATTTTGTTTTAAAATAGAATTTAGTGGCAATTTATTATAGCAGTGACGGCTAACTTTTTCGGCACCAAGTACCAAAACGGGAGCGTGCGCAAACTTTTTTGGCACTGAGTGCTGAAGCGCATGCCGGAAACCGGAAAAGCATATGATCTTCCGGTTCCGCCACCTGCTCTTCCGGTTTTTGGCGCGCATGCGCGTGCAAAGACCAGCTGTTCGGTGCACATGCGCTGGTTCCGCCTGGCCTTTTGGGGGTCCTCATGCCTCCCTGCCCACCCCCGTCCCCCATCAGGGTGGCGGGACATCACCGACGACCCGGTTCCACAGCCCTGGGCAGGGAGAGAAAGTTGGGCCGCCTCTCTCCGCTGGAAAGCCGGAGCCCCTTCCCGGCCTCGGAGGTAAGGGGCATCGGCGTTCCAGGGGCTCGGGTTGTGGGCCAGCAGGCAGGAGAGCTTCGCCCCAACTCTGGCCGGGATGAAGCAGCCCCCCAGCCTGCCACCAAGAACAAGCCAGCGCAGACCCCCCCTTCCCGGTCGCTTCCCAGCTGGCGCGCCTCTTACCCCTCGGCAGCGTCTCCATGCTGTGCTCTCCTCCGGCCCTCTTGGGGCAGCTCGCCTCCCCAACGGCGGCTCTTCCTGCTTTTCCTGCTCCAGCATCCCGGCCGGAAGCAGCAGCGCGAGAACCGCCACAGCGGCAGGAGCAGTGGGCAGGGGCAGCCGGCCGCCCAGCCAGCAAACCCTGCCCCGCTGCCCCGTACTGGCCAGGCAGTGCCGTGGGCTGGAGGGCTGGGGCTGCGCAAGAAGCACGCTCGGGCAGGGAGGGAGGGAAGCCCCGGCCCGCCCGTCCTGGCTGGCAGCTCTGCTCCCCTTGCTCTTGCTCCCCTTGTGGGTTCTGGCGTGCACATGCACATTGGCCACCTGGTCTTCACACACTCGTGCACACCAGAAACCGGAAGACCAGGTGGCCTGCGCGTATGCACGCGCCGGAAACCGGAATATCATCTTCCCAGAGCAGGCGGCTGCTCTTCCGGTTTCTGGTGCTCCCGCGCACATGAAGACCAACTGGCTGGCTCGCCAGAACCCGGAAGAGCAATGGGCGACAGCTCCACGTGCCCGGAGAGATGGCTCTGCGTGCCACTTCCGGCACACATGCCATAGTTTCGCCATCACAGTATTATAGCTTTCAGAGTCTCCGCTTTAACAATTCTTGTATATATACCATCATAACATAAAATTATGTCATGCCAATATCTGTGGACCTCTGATAACCAGTTAAGAGTGTAGGAAAGCAATGTAGAATAAACATTTTAATTTGGTCAAAACATCTCCTAGAAATGGCAGACAAGGGAATGTATAACATTATCTGAAAATTAAGCTCTAGCATTCATGGATTTGATTCCTTGCCTTCTCACTTCTCCCTTCCCCCCTTCTTTGCTATGTATGTTTATTTATGATGCCAAGGATCTAATGACTAGAGAATCAGAGACGGTATAATTAAGGCTTTATCATTTTAAGAACATAAAGTGTTTAAAATTTCAAACTATGCACTTAAAATTGAATACCTAAATCAAGTAAAATGTTCTTTCATTTCCCGATTATTCTCTAATATTTTATTAATATTCCTAACTGCTATATTTATTTCAATAAAAAAGCCCAACTAAAATATTACTTGTTAAATAATTAAATGGGATGTCCATGCAGTCATGCTTACCACTGGATTATGATTTTCTCCCTGTTGCTTCTTCCCTGAGCTTTCAAAACCAACATTCTGTGAAAAGGGAAACAATAACTTTGGTCAAAACTATAACTGTATACAATATTCTACAACCTTAAGTTTATTTTTTGCTAATACTTCCCCTTTTTAAAAATATTAACCAAAATAAGCTATAGATCAAACACCAAAGTGCAGTTTTAAAAGATATTAGGATATGTACAATAGAAGAAAATCTCTAAAAGAACCCAAAGTACAGTCATTTGCTACCAAGTGAGGGTGTTTCACAAAAAGGGAGCTATCAAACCGAAGTTCAGTTCCCTTGTTCAAGAATATTGCATCTGTATTCTGATAATGGCTTCGTATTCGGGTAGGTTTGTACTACATAAGGCAACTCAATCAAACCTTTTATGTGAAACAGCCTGTGTTTTTTAGGGCAGATATGTCAAGTTATGCCAATAAACAACTGCCCAGCTTCAAGGCTAAAAAGCAAAGATCAATAATGAGAAAACATGGGAAGGCTAAGAGACAGAATTGAACTATGGTTAGTATACAAATGCATGTTGGACATCTGGTTGCCATTACCTGTTTCAGGGCTTCTTCCTAGTATGCAGTAGCTAGCCACTTTCTGTTAAGGAGAGAACCTACATCTTACTCAACCTCTACTAAGTCAAATGCTACAGAAACTTTGCCAAAGCTTGTCAGTAAGTCTAACAACTTAGAACGTTACAGCTCACTACAAAGGCTTTGCACTGATTCCAAAAACTGACTAGAAACATTCAAAAACATCCCATTCCAATTAGCAGCCCTGCTCCCCTATTTGGGGCCAACTCAAGGCAGCCCAAAATAGAATGTCTTATGATGATCTCCTATGCCGTTTAATATGCAATCACAGGGAAGGATTATTCCCAGACTTTAAGCTAATTGTCATCTATATGCTAATGACAGGGATTCCTCTCAATTCTATATTTCTCCATTGCTATAAGTTTGGGATTGAGTATCTCCAAGGCCGTGGGGGCGCAATGGGTCGGACATGACTTCGCAACTAACAACAACAAATCTCCAAGGCCTCTGAATAATTTCAGGAAGTAAAGGAAGGTATATGCAGTAACAAATGCAAACAAAACAGAGTTCCAAGAGACAGCCATGCTTTCAGGATTTGCATCATGACAATCACCTGATGCAACACTCTGTCATTATCAAGTCTAAAGGCTACTGGAATTGATAGAATTGTCTGCAGAAATATGCCAAGCAACAGAAGAAACAGTAAAAGCTTTAACCAAACTATGGCAGCAATAAAACTGCCATTAAAAAATTGTGCCCGGCCGCAAGTGTCTCAACTTTCAACCAAAATTCCAGTCCCAATTGTGGTCCTACATCAAGGGCTACCTGTAATGCTTAACCCAAACATAAAACGCTACAGCAGAGGTCCCCAAACTTGGCAACTTTAAGACTTGTGGACTTCAACTCCCAGAATTCTCCAGCCAGTTGAAGTCCACAAGTCTTAAAGTTGCCAAGTTTGGGGACCCCTGCGCTACAGTAATAGTGCCAGCTGTTGATAGAATTCTGCTTGACAAAAAATTATATTTTGTACCTGACAATGTGTATCTATGCATAAAATGCAAAATGAGAATACCAACCACATGACAGATTTTAACCCTGAACGGTTACATCATCTGGATTGAATATAGGATGTGAACAGTAGGGAATGCCATACTGCCCACAATCAATTATTATATCTCCCAAAGATTGAATTCTTTTTCATATACCTAAAAATATTAAAGGCATTCTTCAGTTATTTCAGCCCAAGAGCTAACCCTAGGTTATTTAAATTGTTTTTTTCTTAGTGATACATTAAATTTTAAGAATAGAGTGAAGATCCCCCCTTCCCAAAATCAGGCCAAGTTACAGTACTTGGGGTGCTTCCCAACTTCAAGCAGCAGTTCTAGACTAGTATTTCATTAAATAGTTCAATTTGCTGGTACAATTTGCTGGTATATTGGTAACCTCTATCCACAAAACATTATTTCAATAGCCTTCTGGCTTATCCACTTGGACTTTTGGAAACCAAAGATTGGCAATACTGTTCATTGTAGAGATTGCTAGCTTTCTCCTTGCAACCCAACTACTGCTGTTTTGTGTTCTCCCAATTGTGGCATCATGAACACATTCACCAACACCTTTGCACAGCTTTATGTTGTGCATCAGTTGCACCCATTCCTAGATCGGGGGGCTCTGTTCACAATCATTCAACCCCTAGTCACCTCCAGACTGGACTACTCTAATACGAACTACATGGGGCTGCCTTGTAGAACTTGTGGAACCTTCAACTGATATAGAAGGCAATAATGTGGGTGGTTACATGTGCTTCTAAAACAACATGTGTCATATCTTTTGCTCCACAAGCTGCATTGGTTGCGAGTTTGCTTCCACGTCCAATTTCAAGTTGTGGGTTTAATCTTTTCAGCCCATCATGGCATAGGATCAGATTATCTGAGGGGCCACCTTTACCCAATTACTGTACATCTGCCAGTCCCATTAGATCTGGCAGAGAGGGCATGCTTTGAGTCCCATCTGCTAGGGACTTATAGTTGGTGGGCTTTTTCTGCCGTGGTATCCACCTTCTGGAACACTTTCTTTCACAAACTAAGGTTAAGTCCCGTCCCTGTTAATGTTCTGTAAGTCTGTTAAAATCTGGTTATGTCATTTGGCTTGGGATCCCAGAAGAGGGGTAATATTCAAAGATAGTTCCATCATTGTGCTTAATTTATTCTCTCCTGCACCTAGTGGTTTGTATTTTAATAATGACTCTTTCATTTTATTAATAATTGTTTATGAGTCACTTCTTGTGAGATGGGTGGCCATATAAATTTCATACATAAATAAAATGCAAGAGAAGCTTTCAGTTCCTTTCATTGGTGGGATCTATACAATCAACCTGAAAGTTATTCGTGGAGTCCAAACTTTTTGGAAATAGTTTTGTAACATTTCCCAACTTGGGAAACATCAATAATTTTTGTTGGAGGACCTCAGAAATATCCTTTGAGCTAGGATACACTTCCACATGCCGTGTTTTTAAGATGAGACTTTGAAGATGAATAACCAAAATTCTATTCTTTTTTATAAGGCAGGACCTTCTACATTCACATCCGATTATCATACCAGTGATTGAACACATGACTTTAATTTCCCCTTCAAATAAACTGATAATCCGACAGGCTTAAATTCATTTGCCACACAAAAATATTTAGCTTAGGATCATTTTCCTCAATAAATGAACAATTATAATGTTTTTGATCCATTTGTTAAATTGGGACTGGTTTTAGGGTAATGTTTATGCAGAAATATTGAACTTCAAAGGAGTTCACAAACTTTTAAGTAGCACTGTATATAGCTGGTTTTACATGGAATAAATTCTTATAGTCTATTAAAAACATTCCTCACCACCAAAACCCAGAACGTTTCCAAAAGTTGCTGATAGCATCATTTTTAAAATTTCAAAATATAATGTTATGGATTTAGTATCATATAAAAATGTAGTTCTGAGAACACTGCATCTTGTTTTACAGTGCCCGGAAAGTAAATGTTATTGACCACTATCAGACCTACTTGTACTGTAATAAGACACATGTAAGGTTGCACACCAAATTCCTAAATTCAAAGCTTGTAGGCAACAGATGAGGGTTTTTGTTTTTCCCTTGCAGCCAATTGCAGAAGAGTTATTTAGGGATCTTCCTTCAAAATACATCCTGAGGCCCTTCATATCCTTCTGCACTATTATTTTTAAAATGTTTCCAAAGTCACTGCTTACTCGTTGCATTCAAAGTTTAATTTCCTGAGTATCCCATAACTACTTCCCTTCTGCTTTTTTTTTAAGGTTTGACTCCATTTGTTTTATAATTAGCATCATTTTAACAAAACTTTTACACTTGAATATAAATTCACCAATGGAACCTCCTTCCACTCAAGATGATCCCCATAGGATATAAACCCTTTTTTATATATTATCTATTGTGTCTTGAGATCTGTAATTAGAATAGTTGCTCTGCTTGTAATTAAAAGTTGGGGGGGGGGGAATCAGCACTTGGCCCAGGCAAACAGGAATGCATTGTGGTATCTGGCAGCTTTTCTCACAAGCAGGCCTTTAACTTCATGTTCCTGGCAAAGGCCACTAGCTGATAATTGTATCTGCTTCCTGAATATGGAACTTAAAAGAATTTATTCTGCTTCACTGGGTTGCTTAGAAGCCTTTGGGCAGAGGGCATCCAACTTTTATTTATTTATTTTATTGCATAGATGGATTCTATAGCACTTTTACAGCGAAAGGCACCTAGCTCTTGTCAGACCTTTTGCCTATGAAATGAATAGCATTTTCCTTTCATGTCAATATAGATACTCTTTCTAAGCACTTCGATTCTAAATTTAATTTACTGTTCCATTTAATACACTGCTATCTACTAAATGTTGTTCAATTATTGTTGAATTCAATTATTCCAGGGGTGTCAAACTCGATTTCATTGAGGACCGCATCAGGGTTGCGTTTGACATCAGAGGGCCGAGTGGGTGCGGCTGGGGTGGCCATGGGCAAGATGGCATGGCCAACTCAACATCCTGCAGCCCTCTGCCAGCGAAAACTGAGTTTTCGTTGGCAGAGGCACTGCGGGTCGGTCCTTCACTGTTTCCAGGGCAGCCCCACGGCCAGATCTAATCACCCTGCGGGCCAGATCCGGCCTGCGGGCCTTGATTTGACATCCCTGAATTATTCCATCAAATCAGATCAGTTTATTGCAGCCATGAGGCCAATATATAGGTAGTCCTCAACTTATGACTGGTTGTTGAACAACCTTTCAGTTATGTACTTTTAAAAAGCTCCTTCCTCAGAGTGATGGCTGACACACACACACACACACACTGGGTCATGTGATTGTGTTTCAGGTATTTGGAAATTGGCACGCTTTTGCAACCAATTGCAGTGTCCATGGTCACATGATGACATTTTTTGTCAGTTTCCAACGTTTTCTGCCAGTTTCTGGCAAAAAATGCCCACTTAACGACTAGTTTCTTGCTTTATGACTGACAGTCATAAAATAAGTCCAATCACATGTTGTCTCAACTTACAAATGCAATGACTTACAGCCAAAATTCCAGGCTCCATTGTGGTCGTAAGTTGAGGGCTACTTATACAAAATAAAATGATTTTATTTCTCTCACACTTTTAATGTGCAGTAGCACGTGTCAGGCTCTTTTAGGCAGGCTTAGTCTGAAAACAAAAGCCACATAAATTTCTGGAAAGATTTTTATTGCCAGTAAGTTAATGTAGCAGAACCTTGGAAGCCTGTTAAATTCTCCCACTCAACTTCTATCTAATGTAATGGAGGCAGAGTCGCTCTGAATCCCTTTTCTTATGCTTCTCCCTCCCCTGGGCTGAAGTACAGGTAATTCTTGCTTTGCGACAATTCATTTAGTGACCATTCAATGTTACAACATTGCTGAACGAAGAGATGACCATTCCTTGAAGTTGCAGCTGTCACAGCATTCTCCTCGGTCACATGATCCCAATTTGGTCACCCAATTTGGCTATTTATGACATTCACTTCCAGATTCCAACCAGTAAAGCCATTGGGAAAGCTGGCAGAAGTCGCAAGTCACAGTCATGTGACATCACACTTAATAACCACATGTGATTTGTTTAACAACCTCAACCAGAACTGCTGTCGCAAATCTCATCATTTTTTGTTTTATGGCCGTATCATTTAGCAACAGAGTTACCAATTCCAACTGCAGTCATTAACTGAGGACTACCTTTATCTCTTTTGCAATGGTCCCTCTATTTTCCCAGGGTCTGTTACACATTCCATCATAACACTAATATTCTTCCCAGCATAACTCAGGTTAAAAAAACTGAACAGCTTACCCATTCTATTGCACTGCTGAAAAATTTTGGAGTAATCACCCACAAAGTAAAATCCCATCAGAAAACACATACAGCACAATTTTGCAGTTAAGAGAGAAGAGAGGGAACAAATAGTGTACTGTTACACACTTTCTTACATTTATGAATGAATGATCAGGCCTGTATATTCAAATGTCATAATTTTTAATATGAAAAGGTAACTTATTAAAGTATTCTTCAACGAGATTGTGTTGCTAGCTTAAACAACGAATCAGTTTTTTCATTCTAAATTGAACATTCCATTTTTAATAAAATATTCTACAGGTTTAGAAAATAAAATATATAACACACACACACACACACACACACACACACACATATATATATATAAAACACAAGTTTAATTTCCCCTATTACCTTCCCTCTTACAATACTACAAAACTGGAAAAGATGCCAAAAAAGGTCATCAAAATCACTGAAGCTGCAACAGCAACTTTATGAAACTATAAGACATTAGAAATTTTAGTCAAAAAAGACAGTATAATGATGGAACACAAAATCCTGAACCATATGAAAAGTTTTTCTTCCAACCTAACAATGTTAAAGGAATATTAAATGTGGGAATCTTCAGATAGAAGAGGAAGCATTTCTTTATATATTGTAGACAGCTCTGCACTGGATTTAAAGATGAATCCCAATTTAGATTTTTAAAAGGCAATAGGACTAATTCATGGAGAAATAGGTTGTCAGACTTCAGACATAAATTTCTTATCCCCAGAAGCATAATTCATATTCAAGAACTACGTAATTACTGAAGCTAATAGATTTCACAATAATGGGTAAATTGCAGACAAATGGAAGCCATATATGCACAAATGTTACGGTGTAGAATAGTGAAATCAAGTTTTCAGAGCTTGGTCAGAGTTTGAATCTTTTCCTCACACCTTTTCCAGTCAACAGATTCTTGGCCGTTCTTTCATCAGGATTGAGATTATAATGCATCTGGGTCTACACTTACACAGTGATTCTACTAGTGCTGTTTACAAGCTTCATTCCTTACATCAAATGTCAATGGATAACATTGATGGCTTTTTATTGTACCCTCAATGACAAGCAAAATGACAGGCAGGATGGTGTAAATACAAGTCGATACACAGAAGCAGTGGAAGAAGGTTTATTACCTTCTGCAGAAATTGTAAATTTCTGAGGGCATCAAGTTGATCATTGCATTACAAAAAATGCTGAAGTAGATCTTTAGAGAGCAAAGTGCAGTGGTTAAAGCAGACAAAAATGAATAAGGCAAGTTTATAAGAAGTCCAAGAACTTCTGAATAGTATTTTGTTGTTGTTGTTGTTGAAGACAGAAGCCACAACAAAGTAATTCCAGCAACTGCCATGATTCAAGAATAAGTGAAATACATATACACAGATATCAAGACAAAATCTGAAATATCTTTGGGTTTTCTTTCTTTTCAACAGCACAGAAAGTCTCTTTTGGGTGGGCTGGCCCATTTCTGTAGGTCCTTAAATTTTGTAACCATTGTGACCAATTTGAAATTTGTGCTTAGAGTTATTAAGTATCATTTTATCTTCCATTCATACCTATTCTCATGGTTAAAGTATGTTCTCTGCTACATTCAAATTACTTGTATTTAAAAAGTGAACAAATTAATCTAGTTACAACATAGACTATACTACTATTCCAGTGTATAGCAACATTCTGAATTCTACATACAACAGAACAACTAAGCTGAGGAAGAAATAGAAGAAAATTAATAACTGAAAATGTTGCTAATTAAATGTTTTATAATATTTGGATTGTCATGAAATAAAAAAAAATAAGGATCATATAAATCCACCAAGTGTATGCTTTCTGGGTATACTGCAAGTAACAAAACTATTTTTCTCCCCAAATTAAATTTTATTCAATGCTAAGGCTGAAAAAATTGGATTAACTGAAGAAAAATATATTCAGAATAAATATATTTTTCATTAATTTTATAATTGCACAGGTTCGCCTAGTGCACCAATTGCGACCCTACTTGGATCAGGAGGCTCTCCTCACAGTCACCCATACCCTTATCACCTCACGGTTGGATTATTGCTCGGCTTAAGAGCCGAGGTGGCGCAGTAGTTAGAGTGCAGTACTGCAGGCTACTTCAGCTGACTGCTAGCTGCAGTTCGGCAGTTCAAATCTCACCGGCTCAAGGTTGACTCAGCCTTCCATCCTTCCGAGGTGGGTAAAATGAGGACCCAGATTGTTGGGGGCAATATGCTGACTCTGTGAACCGCTTAGAGAGGGCTGTAAAGCACTGTAAAGCGGTATATAAGTCTAAGTGCTATTGCTATTGCAACTCACTCTACATGGGGCTACCCCTGAAGAGTGTTCGGAGACTACAGTTGGTCCAGAATGCAGCCGCGCGAGTGGTTGTGGGTGCACCTAGGTACACCCACATTACACCAATCCTCCACGAGCTGCACTGGCTCCCTATTGGTCTCCGGGATCAATTCAAGGTGTTGGTCATTACCTTTAAAGCCCTATATGGCTCAGGGCCAGGTTATCTTCGAGACCGCCTTCTACCACATAGTTCCCAGCGACCGGTAAGATCCCACAGGGTTGGGCTCCTCCAGGTCCCGTCAGCTAAAACAGTGCTGGCTGGTGGGCCCGCGGGGGAGGGCCTTCTCTGTGGCTGCCCCGGCCCTCGGGAACCAGTTACCTGCTGAGAGCCGGACTGCCCCCACCCTGCTGGCCTTCCAGAAAGCGG
>QLTV01004248.1:227605-243385 GCA_003457575.1 Thermophis baileyi | reverse complement strand
GAGATAGAGATAGAGATAGAGATATATTGTTTAATGCCCTTATCTTTTCTCACTTTTAAGGTGAATTTTTAAACCTTCAGCTCCCTAGTAGAATGATTTTTCCAAATTCTAAAAACAATACATTCAAAATTATTAACTGAAAAACCATAATTAACTGCTATTTGTAGATGATCTTTATACGGGTAGTCCTCAAGAAATGACAGGCCACTTAACAATCAAAGTTAAGACTGATACCCCAAAACCATATGTGACTATATTTCAAAGTTACGAAAAGCTGCAGTGTCCCCGTGGTCCTTTGCCCTTCTAAGAGACCACGGGGATGCTGCAGCACCCCCTGCTTCTCTTCCCACCATCCTGCCTTGATGGGACCCACAGTGCTCAGGCCTGCTCCCCATGCCTCCTGGAAGCAGCCACCGTTTTCAGTGCCCCCACAATTCTTTGCAGAAACGGTGGCTGCTTTCTGAGCTTTCTTGTGACAATCAGCTGATTGCAAAGCTCTCCTGGTTTTGGGAAGCCAGCCCTGAGCAGTCAGATGGACAGCTATGATGGCCTGCATGAAGGGTGGGGAGACCTTGAGAGATAGTAAACAGGTCGCTTTGTGCCTGCACTAGGCCTGCCATGATCTCCCCAATCCCTGACCTCCATTTAACCACCTGTGCATTTGTTTAATGAATGCACAGTGGAGAGCAGGGATAGCTGGTCATTACTTGAGGCAGTTCATTTAACCTTGTCCTAACTTCTAACCCTAACTAGCAGGCTCCATTGCAGTTGTAACTTGAAGACTACTGTAAAAGATTCAAAGTCTATCACTCCATCAAGTGGGTCCTCTATTCACTGTGCAGACGAGAATTTAAGGTCGTGTGTCTGCTGCTTGAAACTGGGAATTCAACAGAATTGTTTTCGGTAATATAAAGTAAGCAAAAAAAAAAGAAATAAAAATAAAACAAAAAATTATTTTTTCTCAGTAATAGTCTTTTCAGTCAAGGGAACCACATCCTGTTTTGTGAGCTTGAACATTTTAAAAAGCAAGGCATAGAGTTAACAGTTCTTGGTGTTATATTTTCTTAATGAAAAGGGTAAGCAGGTTTTTTTAAAAACAATTGGGGGGGGGTTGCATGATGGGTTGGTATTCTTCAGGCTGGTAACAGAGGGAAAACTGATTTCACCTAGGAATTATTTCTGGCATTATATCTGACAGATTTTATTTAAGAGAAGCTTAAAGTTTTCTCATTGCTAGTAACTTTCAAATATCTTGGATGGAATATATATAGCACTCACAGACATCTGTTTAATTATAATACATTGAAAATAGAGATTTTCTAATCTAAAAATTCTTTTTAAATTGGAAATCAACTTACATGGTTTTTCAATGTATGGCCAGAAGAATGAGATTGATATAGGCAAGATTGGAAAAGTAACTTGATGTTTGCATAAATAGTGTCAGCTTTCTGAGTAATTTATCCCTTTGTATTTAACCAATTACTGTGGCTTCCATGTCACTGAGGCATAGAAACCTTTAAAATCCTCTAGTATTGCTTCCAGTCTGCTTCTTTAAATTTAAAAAAACCTGACCTGATACTGAGGGTGTTAATGAATCCCTACAAAATGTAATCTTTCATTTGTTTTATATTTATAGCCATCCTTCCCCAGGTGATTTATACCATTCGGGTTAATTTCAATGAAAGACTGCCATTTGCCCAAAGCATCCTATAAGCTTTGGCAGCCAAGTAAAAATTTAAACCTGACTAAGGTGCTGCAAATATATTTAAAATATAAGCATGATTATTGTTAAAAGCTCCTGCTCTAATATCTTGCCTCCCAAATTTCTTTCAACCATGCGGTTTTGGAGTTCCTTATGTTCTTCCGTTTGTAGATTCTTGACCTATTCCACTGACCTACTCAGACAGTTGAGAAAATAAGAAAAATTGAGTTTCCTCATCAGGGAGAAATGACGTACCGATTTTATAAAATTAAAAACCTGCATTTAATGTGTTAATGCATAATCAGTCATTAAAGAACCACTGAAACATCTAATTTTGTTTAATTTGTAAATGCTAACTATCACAGCTCTTAAACGTTCACAACAATTAACACTTTAAAATAGGATGAGTAGGCAGTACAACTGTCAGTGGCCAAGGGCAATACAATTTCAAAATGTTAATAGCCAAGAGCAAAAACAGAACTATAATTCCATTACTAAAAGAAAGTAAGTAATTTTTTTTCCTTAAGTGAAAAATGTTAGCTGAAGGGATCATTGTATAATTTCTATAGTATGGTAAGCCTAACAAAATCACAACAGAATTTTTGTTTTATGTTTGTTTCCTGCTCAAAATTGGAAGAAAATTGCATTGCCACCAACTTTCATTATGCGCAAGTCACACCCACCCTGGCTCTGCAAAAGAAAAAAAAAGTCATGATACGTCACGTGACACGATCGAGTTTTGACACCCGTATCTTACACCCTGCAAAAATGAACACTGTGACTGCATAAGTATTGTAGCCTAGTGATTCATGTAATGTCTTTAATCAGATTGCAACCTTATCAAAATGTAAGTTATTGTAATACTCTCCAAAGCATGATGTAGATATAAAAGCATAGAATGATATAAATGTGCACATCTATTCACAGGCAGCCATATTTACTATTGCTTCAATAACTAAAAACCTGAAGTGACTCAATCGCATAATGAAAACTGTACTGTTATAGCACAAAGGAATTGCCGATACACTTAACAGTTTAAAAAAATATCAAATATAGGTAATCCTTGACTTACAACCACAACTGGGGCCAGAATATAAGCCAAGCAGAGCTGTTAAGTGAGACATCCATATGACTGCAGTTGTTCGCTCAACAACTGCAATCCTGGCTCTCCCAACTGTGGTCATTACGCAACCCCACAGTCATTAAGCCAATGAAGCGAAAGAGTTGTCTGCCGAAGGAGAGCAGGCAGCTTCCCTCTATGTGCAGATGAGAGCTCCTACAGAAAAGCAGCTCATGTCAGGCCTGGAAGCCATCTTGGGCATTGGATCTTCAGGCCTGCCAAATTTAATGCTGTGGGAAACTGGGAGGGGGGATTGTGTGAGTGGGGAGATATAGTCAAAATAACATTCCTTTCTCCGAGAGTCAAGGTCGCTCTGCCCTGCACCTGGAGGGGTGTGCCTGGGAGGCATCTCCAGTTGGGACGGTGCATTGATTGGACCATGTGATGGACATGTGGGTGCTGGGGCAGGGACTTGAACTTTCTTTTGGGTGTGGAAAACCGGAAGCTTTCAGATTCAGGTTTTCCCAGGTGTGCCAATGTGACATCTGTAATAAAATGGAACTTTGAGGAAACTCAAGACTCGGAGTTTTCTTTCGTTGGGGGTATTACTTGGAACCCTGAGGGGATTTTGGAGATCCAAGCTTCATTTCTGCAGTCTGCCACAGGAGTTCCTTTCACTTCCATGCATGAAGGGGAACTCCAGGGCCTGCAGAAACAAGGCTCAGAATATTGAGATCTGACTTCTGTTTCTGCAGTCTTTTACAGGAGGTTCCTTTCCCCTCCGTGAGTGGAAGGGAATTCTACACTGGGCCAAAGAAACAAAGCAAGGATTGATAAGATCTGAGTTTCATTTCTGCAGCCTGCCAAAGGATTTTCGTGCTGCCCCCTCCCCCATGTATGGACGGGAGGGAAATCCCTCAGCAAGCGACAACAGCTTTCAAATTTCCCAGCCAGTTTCCCCACTGACTTTCTGGGAAAGCTGGCAAAAAAAGATTGCAAATTGTGGGCATTTGGCACTCTGGTAGTAAGTGAAAACAGATTGTCAAGCACCCAGATCACAACAACATGACAGGGGAGGGCAACATTTTACAAAGGCAGACATTTTTGACCCATTGTAACTACAGGACCACTGTTGATGGGGGGGGGAATGTGATTTTGTATCTAATAGAAATCTTCTCTACTTATATATCTCAAATACTGGATACCTTCCACTTGAATACAACGACTGTTTTTTTTTTCCATTCCCATATGCTTATTGATTCTTTGTAGGGCCGCAGACTATTTACTAATTCAATTTATGCTTTTATCTTTTTTACATTTAAATTGTCATTTGAAAACAAAGCTATAATAGAAAAAGTATTATTAAAAGCTAAACTCTTTAATATGACAATATAAAGCTGTAGAAAAGAGTACTGTCAATGAATATTTCAAGAGTCTGTTAGATGGAATATTTCTCACAGTAACTGTACCGTAAGTATTATTAATAGTTTTAAAGCAGTCTTTAATTGAATTTCCATAGAGTTATACATAAACACACCAAAGTTTTCAGTGATTAAAAAAAAATATGAATGCATTTATATGCAAACAAATACAATTATGGAAATGGATGCTCAGAGAAATGTTTTTCCTCCAATTCCAGTATTTTCCAACTTGAAAATAAATTCATATACTGTGTCTCATCTACTGTACTAAATAACAACCAATATGAATCCTCCCCAATGGGGTGCTTTACATAGTTTATTTTTTCAACATTGCTCTAACAAATTTAAGGTATCTGTGAACTCTGTAAGAGGAACGTATTTTGGTTGTTGCATAACACGTATGGTAGAGCTATGCTTCATTTTAAAGAAATTCTTTTGGGGGGGGGAGGGTTGTTTGTTCATTGTTGTTGTTGTCTAGCTTCACATGGCTACGGTATGTTATAAATGTCAGCATTGAAGATTAATTCTTCCATGCACCCTTCAGAAAGGACATAACTATTCAGCAGGAAACACATAGCTGGTACCAAAGTAGACAGCAAATGGACTATTTCTTTAGCTTTCCCAAAACCAAATGCACATATATTATAGAGAAGGATTAGAAAAAAAATTGTAATACAAAGTAAAGCAAAATATGTGTTTGGACCCACTGATCCGCATGGGGGTTTCCAAACCTTCCTCCTACAACTCTGCTACACCTGTCTTGCATACTCTAGAGAGGTGAACACCAGCTACTTTACATTTGCCACTTATTTACCAGCAAGTAGCTAAATGGCATCGTCATTCTACATTCTTCAGGCCTGGCAAGAAGGCTTCTGCTAAAGCTTAGGTCACCTTTTCAGAGTAAGTTCCAATGCTTCACTCCAAATTTTAATCTTTATTACATACAGTAAAGAACAAGAGAATTTAAGGGGGGGAAAGGAAATGGAAGTAGATTGAAATTCACTCTGGACAACTGTAATATTTATGACAGCCCAACAATATAAATATGGATATATGGAGAAAATGTGGAAACTGGTATTAAATTTACACTAAGAGAGAACCTTTACAAAGATAATGTACAATGTAACAGTGGCTAAAACTGCCTTACATGTTGAAAGAAAATTTTGGTCATGCACAGTGAACTCGTGAAAAAGTAAAAAATGTTTGGGTGCAAATCCATAAAATTATGTCAGAGATATTGTGGATAATAAAACCATAATTATTCCTATTGGGTTTTATGGATAAGGAATTAGAAAAGAAATATTGTAAATGGTAACTGCAATGAGATTATTATATATAAAAATTTGGAATACCTATAGTGGAAGATTGTTTTTTAAAATGAACTGAACTTAAAGAAATGCGAAATTAACCAGAGAATAAACAACAAATAATATTTTTGAAAAATTGGAACCCTTATGTAGACTTTTTGTTGAAAGAAGAAAAGATCAAATTGATTATTTTGGGATTTGGCGACTAAAAAGCAATGAAATGGATGGAGAAAAGGTTAAGATGACAATTACTCAATACAGAGAAGATATAATTCTGTATTTTTCCCTTTTAATTCTTTTCTGTATTCTTTTTTACTTTTTATCTTTTGTTTGTTAATTTTTACTGTATTAAAAAATTCTAATCAAAATATATTTTTAAAAAATGTAATGTTTATTATAGTCCAAAGACTATATGTTTTTCTATTAAATATCACAAAATCTTATATTCCTGAAAAGTATACCAACTACTAGGACACATTGTGGAAATCACACATAATCAACTTTAGAATAATGGCAAACAAAGTTATAGAAATATTCATCAAAAATAACTTCGTATTTCAAAAATAAGCCTGATACATATTTTCACTCAGTTTGGAATAATTCATGTATTATAATTGTACATATAGGTTATGTTAAGTAAGACTTTAACAAACTCACTTTTGATTTATTAAAGCAAGGATAGAATATTTTAGAGCAGATAGAACTCATGTTAATTTTTATTCTAACATGATTTTTATGTCTGGTATGCTGTGGTGGCGCAGTGGTTAAAATGCAGTACTGCAGGCTACTTCTGGTGACTGCCAGCTGCCTGCAATTTGGTAGTTCAAATCTCACCAGGCTCAAGGCTGACTCAGCCTTCCATCCTTCCGAGGTCGGTAAAATGAGGACCGGGATTGTTGGTGGCAATATGCTGACTCTGTAAACCGCTTAGAGAGGTTGTGAAGCGGTATATAAGTCTAAATGCTATTGCTATTATATTGCTTAGCTTTGTTAATTATTAAATCATCACTTTTTTAATAATGGTTTTGATCACTTTTACATACAGCACTAACCTTATGTTACTTTGAAATTTTTACTCAGTTTTACATAGCTTGTAAGTCTCTTTTCTATCTGATTACTTTTTTTCTGCTTTTTCTTTTCTGGATTGTGCTTCCATATATCTATTAAAATTTTTAAAAGAAAAGAAGAAAATATAATTTCCATACATTCATATTACACAAATTGAAAAATTGACAAGTTGATTTAAAAATAAGTTACTTGAATCTGATTCAGCAGAAAAACATCTCAATATTTCTGTATAAAATTAAATGCAATATAGACAGAATCAGAAATATAATAACTTTTTGACTATTCTTGTACATTAAGAGTCATGTAAGAAAAAATGTCATTCCAGTTTGAGTTATCTACCTTAAACCAAATGAATAGCAAACCTTAATGTGACTTAAGTATGCTTAGAACGTATCCATCAAGATGTGAAAAGTATTAACAATTAAAAAGTAAAACTGCCTTCAATTTGAACTGTATGCCTGGCAATCATATGAATGGATAGCATGCATGCATTTTTCTAACACTTGTTGCTGACTCTACTATTAGAGAGAAAATGAAAGAAATGCTTTGGCCATGGGTGTTTGAGAGCAGCTTTAAGATTATATATTTAATAGTAACTAGAAGCTGCTCACAGACTGAGAATAAGAACAGGATTGTATTCTCTGCTCATTTTCCAATAAAAACCACAACAGTAACTGAGGCAGTTTCAGTTCCTAAATCACATTTGAACTCATACTAAAATAGTTCTAAAAAATCATGATTATCCGGAACTGAACCATTACCTTTTATTCAAGATGTTATAGATTGCTCAGTAGCATCCAGAGTAAGTTTTGTCTGGCAGAGCTCCCTCTTTTTGGGGGGGGGGGTCCTTCAGTACCAACTTATGCAACAATGCATTCATCATTGCACCCGATTCAGTCAATCTTTCCTGGCTAACATAAATTAGTCATGAAGAACAGGGTCAGACAACAAAACATTGGCCTTATAATAAAACAGCTTCTCCCTGCCCTCAGGCCATAACAACAGAAAGCCAACCCACAGAATTAGGCCAGATATGAAATCTGGCACCTAAGGCAAGACCAAAGCACTTACCATTAACTACATAAATGCTGCCATTGGGTTATATTAGATTTGAGCACCTCTGTCACTGCGGAGAAATTAATAAATCCTCAAGCTATTCTAGAATAATATTTCATGATACATGAAAGAAAAGACCTTTTTGTTACAATATTGTCTCATTATAAGGATGCCTTAGTACAGAATCTCAAACTCACAGTTCAAAACTGCCCAGCAATGCTCCAGACCTCAGTTCACAATTATGAGCAAGCAGGGCCAGAGGAAACACTCAAACAGTGAGAAAACAAGACCTATTATCTTGCCCTGACCAGTAAGTTTTCCAGCAACAATAGGGTCTTCTCAGCTGGGCTCCAAGTTATTGCATGCTCAGCTCCACATTGCTGAGAACACGAACCTGCTGTCGTGGTCTGTGGCAGTCACTGCTTCTAAGGCTGCATCAGGTTCTTTGGCAGCAGTGAGGAGAGGACTCGCCAAAAAAAAGATAGGTTAGGAGGCTGGGGCTGCCCAAGGAAGGAAGGAAGAAAAGAAGAAAGCAGTTGAGGAGGACTTGGCTGCCCCCTGGTCAATGTCTTTCTTCTGGAAAGATCAGGAAAACAAGCAACGTTTGTTGCTTTGAGATACATTTACTAGATTATATAAACCTATGAATATGAGTAGGGATGCGGTGGCTCAGTGGCTAAGACGCTGAGCTTGTCGATCAGAAGGTCGGCAGTTCAGTGGTTCGAATCCCTAGCACCGCCTAATGGGGTGAGCTCCCGTTACTTGTCACAGCTTCTGCCAACCTAGCAGTTCGAAAGCACGTAAAAATGCAATTAGAAAAATAGGGACCACTTTGGTGGGAAGGTAACAGTGCTCCATGTGCCTTCGGCGTTTAGTCATGCCGGTCACATGACCACGGAGAAGTCTTCGGACAGCTCTTCGGCTTAGAAATGGAGATGAGCACCGCCCCTAGAGCCGGAAAACGAATAGCACGCATGTACAGGGGAACCTTTACCTTTACCTTATGAATATGAACCCCAAATAACTCCCATATTAGTGACCTGATTAATTAAAAAAAACACCACCAACGAAGTGGCTCAGGTTTCACAGCACTATTTTACAAGAAACACTGTTTCACAGAAAAGACTTTTTACTTAATAGATTTATGTTTAATGACATATCATGCTACTTTTCATTATCGTCACTTCTTACGACTTCTATATAATTTTAAAAAGGTTTTCAGTCTTGTGATCCTCAGGCTTATGAATATGCTGCACTCATGACAATTTAAGTCTGGGACTCTTACCTTAGTATATAATCAATCACCTTGCTGACAAATTCTGTCAAATATAATCTAGCACTTTCAGAAAAGGCTATCTAACTAGTCCTCCACACTTAAAAATAGAAAAAACTGATGTCACAAGCTTAAATTTAACCAGGAATTGATATGAATAGGATGAAGACAACCAAACTCCACATATTTTCATGAACTCCACGTCAATACTATACTATCATAATCAAAGGCAAAATCTAAATGGAAGTTATGTTGTCCTGTACATGGTTTGATAAATTTGAACACTCCAATAGTTGTCATGAAAACCATGATTTATATCAAGCCATACACCAACAGCAATGCAGATGTTGCAGTCTCCCATCACCACGTTCTTGAAGTTGTTCACTGCCACCTCTGAAACTGTTCAATTATTTTGTCACAGATGCATTTTGAGCAGTACACTAGCAATCACTTGACTACAATCATGGTTGTAAGAGTACAACCAAATGTTGTACTGTAGCATTCCCAATAGAAGCATGATTAATGTTCTAAAGAATTAGGCATAATGACTGTCATGGCCAACCCAAACTGGAAGACTCTGAAATCAGGAAGTTTGCTCTGAATATATCAGAGCAGACTTCCTGATTTCAACTTCAGAAGACAATAAACTATTGAGGCTGGCCTCAGCAGCAATAATCAAGAGCAGCTCCACTCACAACCAGGATGTTGGTCGACTGCCCAACCCTCAAGCATACCATGCTCTATATCTGAGCCAAGCAAAAGCAAAAGTACTCTATGTACCTCTCTACCTGGGAATGGCATTCCTAGCTTTGATTGACTCTCACCTGGCAGAGGCTCTACCGTGTTTCCCCTAAAATAAGACCCTGTCTTATATTTTTTTGAACCCTGAAATAAGCGCTTGGCCTTATTGCCATGCACTCAAAAGCCTGATTGGGCTTATCAGGGGATGTCTTATTGGGGGGGAAACAGGGTACTTAAGAGTCAGCATTAGCTGATTCTTAATTGGGTACCATCATTCTACCGTATTTCCATGTTCCTAAAGCCCTGAATCTCCTGACTCTCAACATTTCGGTTGCTCTGAACCTGGGCTGGCTGACAATCTTTGGATCATGACCTGGCAACACTGTTGCTATTTGGAACTTGTTTGCAAACAATTTCATGTATGATTGAGATTTTGTTGAGGTGCACTTACACTTACGTATGAAGTCTACTTACTATTGTACTTTAACCTGAAATAAAGCCTGAAATATGTGGCCTGAAATATAACAGTAAGTATGTCAACTGAAACTGATAGAATACTTTTTTAGCTGTAATTGTCAAAGTGACATTGAAAAGCAAAGAGATCATAACTATATAGTTAAACTATCAATCTCACCATTAAAAAAGACTGGATTACCATGTCAACAAAAAAGATGCAAAGACTTCATTCCCAAATCAGTCAAGCCATTATTAGCATTTCAGCCTCGAATCTATAGGCACTATCATAATTGGGACTGGAATTTCAATTGTTAAGCAATGCAGTTCATTAGGTGAAATATCAGGAGTCCACATTGCTTAGCCAGAGCAGTTCCAATAGTTCTAGTTGTAGTTATTAGGACAGCAGGCTTCAGCAACTGGTGGAAGACAAGCCCAGCATGCAGAGACCTGACCTCTAGGCCTTTTCCCTTCATTACACAAAACCACTTACCAGAAAGTCCACTTTACCCAAAGTAAAACACTTTATTAATTTAAATATCCATGTTGTGATTGGTAATGGGTTGTTACCAATGAAAAACCACTGTTATCCAATTTGGGGTACCAAAGGTGCTTTTTCAAGAAGCACCTGGACTTTCTGGTTTTTCTTTGAAGACTTTCACTTCTTATCCAACTAGCTTCTTCAGCTCTGACTGGATGGTGGGGAATGGAAGGATTTATACTCCTTGCAGACATCTGGTCATTTGCATTCTTTTTAGTGAGCCGTTAAGGCAGGGGTGTCAAACTGGCGACCCACGGGCCAGATGCATCACACGCCCACGCCAGCAAAGGAGAAAAACATCGCAAAACGTCATGTGATGATATGACGCCACAAATTTGACACCCGTGCCAAATTAAGGCCACCTGGAGGTTTATCTGTGTCATCAGGGTCACCAGAGTGGTGCAAATGGGTGTGGCACCTACTTGGAACTGTTGAAAGGACTATGTTGTAGACTGGAGATAGATTATGTCATATCGCTCCCCCTCTGTTGAGAGAGGGCTGCTCAATTTTGACATAGATGGCTTCTTTGACCCCTTTTTCAAACCAGCGGTCTTCTCTGTCTAAAATGTGGACTTTGCTGTCTTCAAAAGAGTGGCCTTTGTCTTTTAAATGCAGATGGACTGCTGAATCTAGTCCTGATAGGTTTGTTCTCCTATGTTGTGCCATGTGTTTATGAAGTGGTTGTTTTGTTTCCCCAATGTACAGATCTGCATATGGCTCACTGCATTGTACTGCATATACCACTTTACTCAGTTATTGTCTGGGTGTTTTATCCTTGGGCTGGATGCAAATGACCAGAATTCAAATGACCAGCTGTCTGCAAGGAGTATAAATCCTTCCATTCCCCACCATCCAGTCAGAGCTGAAGAACTTTCTTGGATAAGAAGCGAAACATCTTCAAAGAAAAACCAGAAAGTCCATTTGCCTCTTGAAAAAACAGCTTTGGGGCAACTATGACCTGGATGACTGAGAATCTCCATAGACAATTTGGGGTAATTTATCCAGGTTCCCCCCCCCCGCTTGCTTTTGTCCCAGCCTTTCTCCTGCAGAGCTCACAAGGAGCCAGCAGCTTCCAACGCACTGAAGCCCACAGACTTGTTCTCCAGCAGTGCTTCTGGTGCACGTTCTACAGCTCACATTGGAAGCTGCTGGCCCATCACATTGCTTCGCAGGGGGAAGCCTGAGCCAATAGCAATGATTGGTCCAGAAAATCTAATATTAGTAGTTTTAGCTGTGGTTATGGTTTAGTAATAAAATAACCATTCTGTGCACCTGATAAAATGAATTGCAGGTGAGTTTACACCTTTTATAAAATTTGTTAGTCAGAAAAGGCATTAGCACACTAACATTGCTGTCCCATTCACACTAACTTGAATAAACTTCAGGACAAAGAGATTCATCCAGAGAAATAGCAGTGCATATAATGGCCTTTTCTTTCAGACTGATTTTGCAGCAATAAAGACACTGATAAACTTATTCAGAATAAAAAACCCCAATATGATTTTTTTTTAAAAAAAACAAAACCGTAAGTGGGCAAATTCTCTTCCCTCCCACATTCTCAAATTCTGAAAAATCATTCCAAGTCTACAAAATATATTGAAAGAAGTTCTATGGTATTTGCATTTTATTGAGTTTCACTTTTGCTTTTTAAAATGTCAAAACATTAAAACAAAAACATGTTTTAATTGAATAAAACATGATTTTGATTGTTAGTTACATAATTTTAATTACTCTAAATATGTCAAAGGAATGATTTCATAAATATCAGCTAAATTTATGAATTTAAGTGATTCTTTTTGAATATTTTGTTTAACAGAGCAATACCGTATGTTTAATACTTCCTCGTTTATTACTTGAATAGCTTATAATCTGTGATAGGCCATATAGCTCCTTCCTCTTTCCTTCTACTTGTTCCATTCCTCCAATTTATGTACATTGAAAATTTCATACAGACTTTCCAGATTTCATTAGGTCCAGTTATATCATCTCTATCTGGACTCCTTTTGTCTCATGTTATCTATCATTAAAATGTTTATTGGGTGTGTTTTTCCTTTTCTGTGAATTTAAGCAGAATAAGTTGCCAGGACATGTGGGCATGGACTAATTTCATTTTACCATCTCAGTTTGGTATCCCTGATACCAAATATTCTTCTTTATGACTCTGTAAACTGCTTAGAGAGGGCTGTAAAGCACTGTGAAGCAGTATATAAGTCTAAATGCTATTGCCTAATAGCTATTGCTACACATTTATAATAAAATTAAAGGAGGAAGTCACTGAAAACCACACAGGTCACTTCTGGCCATAACTTGCCCTTTCCCTCCCTCATTATTAAAGAGTCTCAACAGCAAAATATAAATATAGCAAAACTCAATGGCTCTATAACTTAAAAGACTTAGTCCTGATTATTTTAACAGATTGGTTTTATACAGGTAGTCCTTGGCTTACAACAGTTCATTTAGTGACCCGAGAGTTACAACAGCACTGAAAAAAGTGACTTATAACCCTTTTTCACACTGATCTTTGCAGCATCGCTGGTCACATGATCAACATACAGATGCTTGGCACATTTATGACGGTTGCAGTGTCCCAGGGTCATGTGATCAGCTTTTGTGACCTTCTGACAAGCAAAGTCAATGGGGAATCTAGATTCACTTAACAACCATGTTACTAATTTAACAAATGCAATGATTCACTTAACAACTGTGGCAAGAAAAGTCGTAAAATGGAGCAAACTCACTTAAATGTTTCACTTAGCAACATAAATTTTGGGCTCAATTGTGGTCGTAATTTGAGGAGTCAGATGACTTACAGAATGCACCTTCTCCTTCCCCTTGCAGCTCTTTCTGAAAAAAAAAACCCTCTATTTTAGAAGGGAGATGGCATGAGTGGACTATTGATGTAATAGGGAAACCAGTATAAACTGCCCTGCCTCCCTTCTGTTCTAATGGAAGTCTGTGCTACATAAATCTCACATGAACGAAACAACAATTTCTATTTGCCTAAAAACAAATTTGTTTCCAATCCATTGTTTGAGCAATCTGCAATTCAACATGTATTTGGCATTCAAAGTGACACACCAAAACATACAAATGAAATGATGTCTTCTATCTTTATGCAAATTTACGATCACCTGTATTTCACACTGAGAAAATTCTAAGACTTAACATGAACACACTCAGGAAAAAAATAGAACCCAGAAGTGGAGTTTTTACCCAAGATCATAGTCAATTAATGTATGATAACTCCAAAAACACTTCATCAAAACTGCAAGACCGTGGTTACTGACTCAATTAAAAATTCTAACGCTCAGAGAAGATCCACACTTTATATGGCAACTAAGTTTGCTGTAAGCATAACATTGTTACTGTTACAAAGGATGTATCTGGAAAAAAATACACAAATAACATAGGACAAGCCTGAACCAAAATACTTTGGTGGCAGCTGTAGAAACAGATTCAAATCCCAATTTACTGAATGTGCCTTCTAATCATTGCCTTACGGGCAACTGAAACAACAGTACTTCCAATATTGACAGTACATACAGACCTACAGATCTCAGCAGTCAGGCACAATTTTTACCAATCTCTTTTAAAGAAAGGTTGAATTATTATCAGATTCATATATTTTTAATTGTAATCCCACTACTACTTAATACGTTTTATATTTATTTACTTTTCTCTCAAAGGATGCAGCTGGCAAGGTGCAGAAAGGCTTGCCTTGACAGGAATGAATTACCAGGAAAACATTTACGCAGGAGCACATAAACTTCATAGGCCCTCTGGGCATTATCCAATGAAAGGCCTGGATCCACATTTAGGTTATTTTACTTATTTCCAGGGGCATTGCAGACAGGCTCTTAACACCACCTCTTTAAACTGAGTCACAGAAAAAGTGACAATTTCTTCAATATTCTAAAGCTGCTGAGTTTCCCTAATGTGGTATTTTCCAGATATGTTGTTGTGACCATTCACACTATTTACACCAATTGCATAGATTACTCTTTTCTTTTCTTTCTTTCTTTCTTTTCTTTTTTCTTTTTTTTTTTTTTTGCAGGAGAACAGAAATGTCTCTAAATTAACAGACACTGCATTTGATTTATTAATAAAATGTCTGCAAAAAGGTATATTCACCTCAGTTTCTCTTGTTACTTACTACTTAGGCTGATACAGTGGCACATAGTAAGTAGGCGCATTAATAATTAAATATATTATCTAAAGGGCTAGACCTGTATAGTCAACAATGCACTTGCAAAATATAAAGAGCAGTTTGTAATCAGCCAAAAGTTAATGACAAAGAAAAGTATTTATTCAAACAGGCTACAATTGTAAAATGTTGATTATGTCTAAAATACGTTGTATATATTATTTTTCTGATCAAAACCAAAGGTTTTGTACATTAACAAAGGGAATAGAACACCAAAGCAGTGTTCTGAAAAGATCAATTAAAAATGTAATACACTAGTCAACTAAAGAAAATAGATCAGATAATTTACTATCATAAACTCTCAATTTCCAGGAGTAAGAATCCCAATAAATCATTTTTACACTAAACTAGTGGATTTTTATGACATAAGAATTAGCCCAAAACTGCATCAAGACACACATTTTCAAAACGGTGGCTAATGTTTTCTAGGTTTTTGAGTGCAAAAGATTCCAACAGTTCAAAATACAAATGTGAAGTTTTACAGCTGTAACTTTCATAGTTAATACATTTTTGTCCCCTTCGGCATTTAAAGTCAAGGTTAGGAATTAATATTGCTTTTGAAATGTCCCTTTTCTGTAAAAGGATTACAGGTACTGTACTCTATTTCAAGTTCATGACTAAGCCATATAAGGAAGTTAAATTTCATTGCCATTCTATTTTATTGAATATTGTTGGATGACAAAGTAATCTTTGCTCAGATCATGCTATCAGATGTAAAAAGGGCTTATATATTTTACTCTGACAAAGCTAATTGGAGTGGAAAAAAATTACTTTTCAAACCATGTAGACTATAGAAATAAAAACATGTGTTTACAAGACAAAACATACTTTACTTACAGTTATCAATTATATAGTTTACAATTTTGCTCAATTCACTTTAAATAAAGCATTCAATTCTTGCCTAATCAACATTAAGTAATTCTACAAGTGGGATATTTTAATTCCATACCAAAA
>QLTV01004248.1:200952-227414 GCA_003457575.1 Thermophis baileyi | reverse complement strand
CAAGTGATATATTTTAATACCATAAAAAAAAAAAAAAATCTTAAGATTTTTATTTTATGAAAACTTTTCAAAATCCTTTTAAACTACCTTCATATGTGTTTCCTGATTACCTAATTATTCTCAAATTAAAATATCTAGTCCAAAGCGCAATTAAGTATGATACGGGCATATTATTTTCCTCTTTTAGGTTGCTATTTTAGATTTGGTGGACGAACTACAACTTTGATAAGACTCTTGAAAAGTTTTCGACTAATTTTCCCCGAAAAAGTTGTTTAATCGGAATTGGAAACAGCTATCGAATATCTTCAAACTGCAGACCTTGGAAAAGGAACTACAACTCTCATAAACAGTTCATCAGGCCTTTCCAGCTGTATGAACTTACTCCTTAACTACCAAATAGAGGAGGAAATCGATCTTCCCTGTCCAACACCTCTTAACTTTTCTAACCTACAAGAGAAAAAGATATTTCAACTATAATATCAACAGATGAAGGGGAAAAGTTACCATTTCAGAAATAAGTTTCAACTGAATCACGAATGCATAATCAAGCAGTTCCATTTGCAATACACTACCTTCCACTGTGGAACAAAGAAATTCCTGTTTGAGAAGCTTTAGACCCGTTCGGCCCCCCGCCCCAACATCAAATCCGCTTTCTTTCACTTCACTTCGGCCACGAACAAGTAGCGAGACAGATACGTCTATTGCAACTTTTCATAGGATTAGGGGAGTGAACTCCAGTACTTGTATTGTAAAATCAATTATGCGAGGAAGCAGATCAGGATCGGGGAGGGGGGGGGAAGGAGTACTTTTCCCTCCCGCCTCCCGCGCAAAGCAATTTCCCTAGAAACATTCAACAACCCAACTTCCACGTACAAATTCGGACTTTTGACGACGATTCGCCCACCTTACACTTCGGCCGTCCAGGTTTCCTCCATCTACAAGCGGATCCCTTTCGCCACTCCGCGATGCTTTAAATCCAAGTCAAGTTGTCTCGAGTTAAAAAGAAGAGAGAAGCCGAGGAGGAAAAGGCCAACCTCGGCGAGGGCAGCGGGACACGGCCGAAAGGAAGCCACAGAGAAGCGGGGCTGGAGGGGAGAGGGGGGGGAGGTCTTTTTTTTTTCCCCTTTCCCTCCCCGCCGTTTCACTTTTCCAAGGAGGGGAAGGAGGTCTCGGTGGGTCTCGGCGTCTTCGCCCTCTTTCCGCTCTGACAAATACGCGGTTTCAGGTGCTTCTCTCACACACCGCCCAGTCCCGGCTTTAGAGTCACTTCCTGCCCTCTCGAGGGGGCGGCGGCGGCTAAGAGCAACAGCGGGGCCGCAGTGCCTGCGCAGCAGCCTGGCTTGGTTCTTCCGAAGCGGGAGGCCGATCCCTCTCACCACCACCACCTCCGGCTTCTTCTGCGAACGCTTCGTAGGCCGGGCCCCGGATGCCGTAGCAGCAGCAGCGCCTGCCGCAGCCCCCCGTTAGCGCCGCCGTCGCTGCTCCTGCCCGAGCCGCCGCACGCGGTGGGGGGGGAAGAGAGCGGCGCTTCCGTGAGCTTTCCTCGCTTTCCTTTCTTTCTTCCCCTCGCCTCCGCTCGCTCGCTCGCTCCTCAGTCTTTCTCTCCTTCGCACGGCCGGCTCCTCCTCTCCGCACTTCCCCCTTCCTTCCTCTCGCCTTTCCCGCCCCTCTCTCGCTCGGCAGCTCCCTCCGTGGGCGCCCGCCGGCGACTCGCTCCAGCGTCTCCGCCGCGTTCCCCAGAGAGAAGGGCGGCGGCGGGAGAGCAAGCAGGCAACAGCGAGGGAGGGCGCTCGCGGCCCACGAGGGCGGCGGGAACGGTGCTGCTGCTACTACTACGATTACCACCGCCGCTGAGCCGGGGAGGGGGAGAGGGAGAGAGACCGCAGCGCCTCCCAGACAGCCAAGCGTGACTGAATGATACTCTCCTCCTCCTCCCCCGCCGGAGCAGCGCCAATTCCTCCTCCCCCCCCCCACCTCAGACTTTCAGCCTCGGAGCCAGACAACAAGTCTAGAACCAAGGCGAAGCGAGGGGCAAGCGCGACTTAGCCAATCCGGAGAGAGGAGCCGCTAGCAACAGCCAATGACCCTGCTCGGAAGGGCGGCCGTGAAGGAAAGAAGATCACGTTAGGATGTGTAGGAAAGAAAAGAAGAAAAAAGCGGCGGCGGGGGGGGGGCGAGAGAAAGAGGTGGTGAGGTAAAGAGTTCCAACCACCGAGGAGGATCTCAGGCTTGGCGTGAAGTGTTTTCTGCCAGGGGAATATGAGAAAAGGTTGAAGGCGAGATTAGATTGTGGGGGGAGGGGGGGAGTCGTGGGCCTTGAAAAGCGATTACGAAAAGAAAAAAAAGACATGGGAAAGGAAGGAGCGGGTTGAGTTAATTTACAAATATTAAGGAAGAGGAAAGAGGGGTGCTAATCCTTGAGTTACTATTGAGGAGCTATGAGGAAGAGGTATCCCAGAGGTGGAAAACACCGGATCAGGAACAGTTTTGGCAAGATCGCCTATTGTTAATGTGACACCGACTTGGCCCTATGCAGTATTGGGGAAGTTATGTAAAATAACGTTTGAAGCAGCCTTTTTCCAACCTAATGCTCTCCAGAGGTGTTGGACAAGTCTGATCTATCTGATGTCAGCCAAAATGCCAGTAGACCATAATAAGATGGTATGTAAAGGGGTTTCTGGACCAGTCAGGAGGATTTCCGCATGCATACATATCTACCAATCCCCCTCCCTAGTCAACAATGTGCAAAGAGTGGAAGAAAAGGCAAATATTGGAGGGGTTGTGGTTTCGTGTGCTACCTGTATCCTGCGGATGGGGCTTTGCTTGTTTGCATGGCCCCGTTTCAGTGCTGGTCCACGGACTGGGGTTTGGGACCCCTGTTTTAACTAGCCAATTCTCTCAGTGCTAGAGAGAAAGGCTTTTGCCTAAATTGTCAATCAGCATTGAAACGAATTGATAAGTCAACATCAACAATAGCACCAGACTAGAAACCAGGAGATTGTGAATTCAAGTCCCACTTTTGCCATGAAAACCAACTGTGTGACTTTGGGCCAGTCATTCTCTCAGCCCAACCCACCTCACAGGGTTATTGTTGTGGGGAAAGAGGAGGAGGATGGTGGACTAGATACGTTCACCGCCTTGAGTTATTTCTAAATGTAATAAAGGTGGTATGCAAACGAACATACACAGTCATTTATTAATCTTTAGGGACAAGCAAACTCCAGACTGGAAACAATATTGAAGGAAACCAGATTAGAAGCAAGAAAGTCAACCATAGGTGATTTGAGATGGTAGGAGAAATGTGAAATAAACTGGATATGTAAGTGGATTAAAGTGCATGTACAATACAGAAGGAAGCTGAAGATCTTTAGACAACAAGCAGGTGGCAGCTGTGGCTGGGGGAAGGGGGGGGGCTTTGCATAGATTTGTCTAGTGCAGGGGGCTCCAACCTTGGCAACGTTAAGACTTGTGGACTTCACAAGTCCACAAGTCTTAAAGTTGCCAAGGTTGGAGACCCCTGGTCTAGTGTGCCAATTGTGCCCTTTCCTTGACCATAACACCCTGCTCATGGCTATTCATGCTTTGGTCACCTCCCATTTGGATTACTAAGATGTGTTCTACATGAGGCTGCCCTTGAAGCCCACCCAGAAAGTTCAACTGATCCAGAATGTAGCAATATGCACAATACATAGGTTTGCCCATGTAACACCTCAGTTGCACGAGTTGAACTGAATTCCAGTTTCTTTCCAGTTGCAATTCAGCCTTATCTGCAGGATTGCCTTTTTAAAGGACATCTACCCATCCTACCAGATCAGATAGGATGGGCACACTCCTAGTCTGTTCTCTTAAATGTTGCCATCTGATGGAAGCTAGGAAGTATACCTTTCCTGTGGCAGCTCCTGTCCAATGGAACACTCTTCCGTCTAAAGTTCAGCAGGCCTCCACCCACCTAGCCTTCCATAAAGTTTTGAAGGCCTGGCTTTTCCTGGTCAGGGCTCAGATTGAAGAGGAAATAACTCTACAAGAAATTAGGTAGCTTAGTATCGAAGTGCTACGGGTGGTTCTCAACTTACATTCAAAATTACAAAGACCGAAAAAGGGTGACTTGTGAATCGGATCCAAAGCTAATGACAGTTGAGTCCCCTCTGCTTGCATGATCGAATTTCAGGTACTCAGCAACACAGCGCACTTACAACCATTTGCAGTGTCCCATGCAAAATTGGCAGAAATATGAAAAATAAGAGATAACTTTGGTAAAATTCCCATGCAAACCCGTTTTTATCCCATGCCTCCAGAAATTTTGTAATGGCGGGGGGGGGGAACATTTAAATTAAATTCTGACAAAAATATATGGAATACAATTTTAGCATTTATTAAGCACAATTGCTTTATTATTGCATGAAATCTATTTTGTATAATTTGGTCTGCTTGTAAAATTATATTTAGTGTATTCTTTTTAAAAAAAAAACATTTCTTTAGACCAAGCCTGCACAACATGTAGAAGGCAAAGGCCACATTAGTAAAATTGCAAGACAATGCAATACCTGGTGTACTTTCAATAATCTGGCAACTAGAAGAGCATCAACAATGCTGGAGCTGATGGTAACAAGGTTTCGAGGCACTCAGCAATGCATCTTTCAATGACAGCTGTGCTAAACTCAGTATTAAAAAAGAAAAACCGCTGGCAGGCTGCATAAGGCTCCTTGGTGGGCTGCATCAGTGATAGGATTCAATTTTTTTTTAATACCAGTTCTGTGGGCGTGGCTTGGGCGTGGTGTGGCTTGGTGGGCGTGGCTTGGTGGGCGTGGCAGGGAAAGGATACTGTAAAATCTCCATTCCCTCCCCACTCCAGGGGAAGGTTACTGCAAAATCCCCATTTCCTCCCGATCAGCTAGGACTTGGGAGGCAGAGAATAGATGGGGGCGGGCCAGTCAGAGGTGGTATTTACCAGTTCTCCGAACTACGCAAAATTTCCGCTACCGGTTCTCCAGAACTGGTCAGAACCTGCTGAAACCCACCTCTGGGCTGCATGCGATCTGTGGGCTGAATATAATGGAGGCCTGCTTTAGACAATGATGGGTATGGTTATGCTCTGGAGTTAGAGGCAAAGCTACTTGACATGATTGCCCTCAAGTGGCCTTTCTCTATCTATCACTTGGTTTATTGAGGGAGTCTAGGAGATCAAATAACAAAAGAGAGACTTTGATCACTGTTGGAGGAAGAAAAACAGTGAATTTGACTGGCACAGCTAAGAACCTATACCATGGTGGAAAGGGTGGCAAAGCATCAATACATCTCTGCCCTTCCCATGGTGAGTTGTCACCCAGCAGCACTATTTAAGGTGGTCTGTTCTGTGTTGAAGGAGGATGGGCAGAAAGAGCTGTCATCAGGCCACCGTGACATGTTTGCATGCATTTTGTCTATAAAGCTGCCTACATGGGCACAATATAACATTATATTTCAGGTAACATCTTGTAATGTGATCTGGAAATCATTCCAGCCTATGCAGTCTGATGAAGTAGTTAAGTACAGGTAGTCCTTGACTTACGACCGGTTGCTTAATGACCTTTCAAAGTTACGATAAATATTCCCAGGGCTACTTGCGACTTGGATTTGAAGTTGTGATGGCCGCTCCTCTGCTCATAGGACTGCATTTGGGCACTTGGCAACCAGCCTCCATGTAAAGCTGTTTGCAGCATCCCATGGTCATGTTACATTTTTTCTGGAAACTAGCATTTACTTCCAGTAAAAACCATTCATTATGGAAATTGGATTTGCTTAAAGATCACCACGTTTGCTTAGCAACCATGGTGATTCACTTAATGACCACTGCCATAAGGTCATAAAATCGGGCACAGTCATGTGGTGACCTGCTTAATGATTGGCACAGCTTATGACCACAATTCTGGGCTCACTTTTGGTCATATGTCGAGAACTACCTATATTATACACCTATATCCTATAACATTGTAAGCCGCCCAGAGTTGCCTCGAACCACAAGATGGACATGATATAAATTTAATAAACAAACAAACATGAGATCTATCACTTCTGACTTGAATCTATGCCTTTCCTTGCTCCTTCGTTAGTTGGAGTGGTGTGAGCAGAGTAACTGGAACTGGGATGCTGATTAAAGCTTCTTTGGAAGAGAGGGTTGAGTCAGAAGCCTTATAGAAGGCAGTGGTATAGTGTCTTCTGAAGAGTCTTAAGTTGGATCAAGTTATATTAGCAATAGCAATAGCACTTAGACTTATATACCGCTTCATAGTGCTTTACAGCCCTCTCTAAGCGGTTTACAGAGTTACAGAGCATATTGCCCCCAACAATCTGGGTCCTCATTTTACCCACCTCGGAAGGATGGAAGGCTGAGTCAACCTTGAGCCTGGTGAGATTTGAACCGCCGAACTGCAGCTAGCAGTCAGCTGAAGTAGCCTGCAGTGCTGCACTCTAACCACTGCGCCACCTCGGCTTAGACTACTCTCTCCCTCCTTCCTTTTTAATCTAGATCACCTTTTGATAAGGTGATGGGGTTTCAGTGACAGAGAACACTAGAGGAAGCAATTTACCCACTGTGCTATTATTTATTAAATTTATTATTTATTAAATTTGTATGCCGCCCAACTCCCAAGGGTGTTAAATTCGAGTTTGGGAATAGGACAGAAATAGCATTAGTTGTCTTTTCTTAAGACTTGGATATTGGAGAGTACGCTTTCCTGATCCCTCTTGACCATAAAGCAAAGTGTAGAAGTAAGAAGCACTGTTTTGAACTGGTTCTGCTCCTTCAGTCAATGGGAGGAAGGAAAGCTAGATAATCAGCTCAGTAGTCCCTCCCTTGTGGATTCTTCTCACCTCTACTTCTTAACATCTACATGAAATCGCTAGGAGAAGGTTTGTTTGTTTTGGGGGGTGCAGTATATGGTGATGATACCAATTTTATATATACATTTGTGTGTGTGTGTTTCTATCCTTCTATCCTGGGATGTATTGAAGGTGGTCTGGAGGTCTGTAGTGGCTTTGTGCAAGTTACCGGGGGACAACACAGGTTGAAACTGACTTGAACGGACAGGCTATGAAGTTGCTGCTTGTCCAGAAACCACTTTGCACTCTGGGTATGCTCCAATCAGACCCTCTTCCTGAAGGAGCAATCCACAACTGTCCTAGACTTGCAGCTACTGCTGGCTTGCAAATGGAGACCATGGCCAAGCCAGCCTTCACCCAGTCACAGCAGACAGGTCAAATGTAACACGTGTTACATGTAAAATGTAACAAACCAATGTAGCATCTTGAATCAGAATAAAATGTAACAAACAAAACAAGCATCTTGAATCAGATTTTGTAACTTAAAGGAATAAAAAAGTAATAAATCAACAATTATTTATTTGTTTATTTGTTTGTTTGTTTATTTATTTAACTTTTATGCCGCCTATCTCACCAGAGGGGACACTAGGTAGCTTACAGACATTACCAACAAATATAGACAATATCTAATGTGAATTTAGGACACAAATGAAATATATATACTGTATATATGTCTGTGCTTTTAGAGTAACAGGACTAATAAAGTTTTTGAATCGTGCATGCTGTTTTTTCCTAACCTAGCAAGAGAGGCAGAAAATGAGCTGGGTCCCAAATGTGAAGCTGATTGGTAGTGAACCAATCAGTTCAAAATCTTATGCCTCTTTTTCACAATCAAGCTTTGAAATGCAGTGGACTGTCATTTCATGGGTTAGGAAGCAAGTCTGGTAAAACAGCAGCCGCCTTGTCGGTTCACACTGAGGCCACTAGTGAAAGATCAAACAAGTCTCAGCCCTAACTAGCTGAGAGATAAATTGGATTCTAAAATAACAGCAGGATTTCTCTAACTACTATTCTCGTTCAATAAATGTTAAAAGAAACAGTGGGAGAACTTTCCCTTGTGTTGACGTCGTCTGCCAAAAGATTTATTCCCTTTGTCTCTTGTTTTAGTAATGGACATATTTGATAGCAGGTTGTTTTTCTCTGACTTATACAGATGATGAAATTGTATGCTGAACCCAGATTTCTAGTTTAGTCGGGATTTCAATGGAATAAAACAGTAATTTTCCAATTACCGTAAGGAAGAGCCCAGTTCTAAACTTCCTTATTCTAACCGGTGACCAAAGCAATGGTCCACCCTGAAAATGAGGAATGTTAAGTCCATTTTCCCCAATTATTGGCACAATGAAAAGTCTTGCAGGATTGTCTCTGCCAAAGAAATTGATTCAATAACTTCTGTTGAATGCTTCTCTGTTTAGAATAGTAGAATGGAATAAATATACAAAGCATTCTAAAAATGCAACATGCTCAAAAAATTACAAGAAAGAACAAGCAAGAGCTAGAGAATAATTATATAAGCAGATTAAATAAGAAAAATGTAGTGATAGGATCTCCTCCGAAAAGCCTTTGATTATATAGGATAGAGAAAGAATGAAGAGTTTTCAATTAATGGAGCAAAAGAGACAGAACAGCTCTAGGATAACCCAGATCAGAGGTCTTCAAACTTGGCAACTTTAAGACTTGTGGACTTCAACTCCAGAATTCTCCAACCAGCTATAATTCTGGGAGTTGAAGTCCACAAGTCTTAAAGTTGCCAAGTTTGAAGACCCCTGACCCAGATGCTGCCATTCTGGGAACCAGTTTAACTGTTGAGGGGAATCATCCAAGCTTTAGTTCTGATCACTGCAAATGGGCCATAGCAAGACCATTATTTCATTTCATAATATTTTAAACAACTCTGGTTAGAACAGGCTGCAGTTCCCTGAAAGTGTGATTTATTCTATAGAATAAGTGCAATCTTTTACTCTCTTCCTTTTGCAAATGAAAAATAAGAGGGGAGAATTTGATTTCAAACCATCAGACCTGTTTTAGATTTAGCCTATATTTGGTACTTACGTTGATCTTGAAAACTTTTGTAGTGCCCAGGTAAGGTACAAAAACTCAGGCTGTCCCCAAATTCATCATTCCTACCACCATTCCTGAAATGGGGAGGGGGGGAGCCTGTGATTTGCATAGGTTTGTGCATAAACCCAATCCTATTAGATAAAATAATATCAACATACAGTATAGGTATACTTAACCGCTTCTCTGTGAATTCTGGGTGAAACAAATATTAATACTGAAATAATTTCATAGTATCCTTTTGCTAATATTACAATCTAATGATCGGTTTGGTGAATAATACAGTAGGTAAGCATAATATATTGTAAATGCTGCAGGATAAGTCATTGTTGTTTATTGTAGTTGTACCAACAATTATGGAGAATTACTGTATTTAGCTGCAGGGAATTATTTAACTGCCTTCATACTTTGACTGAAAAATAAAGGGACACAAAGGAATTCTATAAAAAGTCTCTTTGGGCATTTTTACTACCTTATTTCCCTAATATGGAGGTGAAGTTATGAGATGCCCTTTTGAATTTCAATTCATTTTGAACAATACACAAAATAAATACGATCAACCAGGGAAATCTGGGAAGAATCGGGAGTGTAGGATTTTATGTCCCAACCTTCTGTTCCATGTTAATAATTCATTTTTGTTGTTACATTTATTGGGCTGTGACATATGGCCAATTAAACATTGTTGTGGGTCTGTGGTTTTTCATTTCATTAGTTACTTGAATGTGAAATCTGAGTAATTAATTAATTGAACTTGCTAATTCTTGCTTTGAACTTTAAAATGAATAGTTATTTCTAATGTGAATAATATAAGCTAATAATAGGCATAATTATTATCATTTTCAGAGTTACAAATCAACGGCTTTGATAGCAGTATTGTTTATATAATGCTAGATAAATTTAAATTTAAATTTCTGAACTGCGATTTTATATTGGAAATATATTTTCACTTTATCTATGGAATGCAGATAACTAAAAAAAATCATGGATGCAATTGGAATGTTATTATACAACCTCTACTATATGATGTTAGAAGCTTGCTGTGTAATTTAGCCATAGCTTTTTTGGACTTTTTTGCATTAAATGTCGCAAAAGAATTGCGATGGATGCATAATTTTGACTCTAATTATTCATGCAAATCAACTTACATATTGGAATAATGTTTATTTGCTTCTGACTTATTAAAAAAACCCAACAAGATTTATTTTTGATAGTTTGAAAGTTACTGCTAATGATGAAAATAATCTGTAATTTAACTTATTGTATACCATTGTATAAAAATCTTCTGGTTTTGCAATAAACCCCCTTCAGTACCTGTTGGCTGTGCTGCACACATGAAAGAAACATATAAAAACATGGAACTGCTATTGAAACACATCCACTACACAAGTACAATTGGAATATTTGTGGAGATCTAAAAGTAGTTTGCTTGCTGCTTAGAATGCTGCTGGATATACCAAATACTGTTGTTACATATGCAAATGGGGCAGCCATGCAAGAGAGTCATATTACATTAAACAGATTGAAATCGACACTCAGAAAGAATTTGGTTCCAGGACAGAAAAGCCTGACATACAAACCACTTGTTGACCCAAGAAAGGTATTTTGCCACCGCTTCACATAAAACTCAGACTGATGAAAAATGTTGTAAAAGCAATAAACAAAGACAGGTAAGAGTTTTGTTATTTGAGACAGATGTTTCCAAGAATAACTGATGTTAAGATTAAGGAAGGCGTTTTTGTTGCTTCACAGATTAGCTATGTCATCAATGACAAGAGATTCAAAGATCTGTTAGTGGGACAAGAGGAAAAATCACCTGGAAAGCATTCAAGGATGTCCTTAAGAATTTTCTTGACAACTGCAGAGCACCAAATTACATTCAGCTGGTTGACAGACTTCTTACAGCATACAGGACTATGAAGTGCAACATGTCACTGAAGATTTGTTTTCTGCATTCACACTTGGACTTCTTTCCCAAAATTCTAGGTGCAATCAGTGACAAACATGGTGAAAGATTTCAGCAGGGCATTGCCACAATGAAAAGTGCTATCAGACCAATTGGAATCCATCTGTGCTGGGTAACTGTTGTTGGACACTGCAGAGAAATGCATCGGACACTAAGTACAAATTAAAATCAACAGCAAAACACTTTTAGCCCTATAATGTCAGAAATATGCGATTGTCAGCCATCCCATATGCTTTGGGCGTGAAAATCTCAGATCCAGCTTTGCCTCCTCTGTAGCCATTTAGCTTTAGTAAAATGCACTATCATTTACATTGGACCCAAGAGTCTTAAAAACATTATCATTAAAAGTTAATTTCTCAATATTCCTACATGTTAGTCATTCTGAAATTATATTTGTGTTCAGTTTGAAAGGGTCTATCGTAATCAGGAAAAGTGAGAATATGTTAGTAGCCAATTGAAAAAGTTTTTCTTTAAACGTATATAAATTGGATTCTAAAGTAAAAACGGTCAAGTTGCTGGTATTTCTAAAACTTCATTCTATTCCTATTCAATAAGATGTGTCAAAGAAAACTCTTGGAAAATGTTATTTTTGGTTATAGTTGGTTACCAAAATGAGACAGATATTAAGAGAAAAAAGTCTAGAGATGATTTCTTTTACTTTAAAAATACACATCTCAAGGAGGAGGTTTGATTTAACTGCTGCTTCAGAAGGGAAATTATTCTGGAAGGGGAACATACTGCATATTATAGGATATTTTAAACTATTCATATACCTACTTCCCACCCTTCCAACTCACATATGATCTGGGTTCATACCTAGCTCTGTGCTGCTAAGACAGAACCAGAGAATATTGCAGCATGCTGCTATGTCTGATCCAGATCCGATCATCAAAGCCAGTTATTTTTTTAAGTGGATTGTAACATCTGAGTTATAAAGAGATGTAATCCATCATAACATCTGATCCTAAATTTAATTACTAATCTTTTTCATCAGTTTAAAACATGGTCATTTACTTTAAAAGTAAATTCAACCTGTCCATGTTTTCCTTTCTTGCTCACTATATTGTAAACATGCATTTGTAGTCTGTGCCATGTGTTTTGGGGGTTGCAGGAATGAGGAACTCCCTATAATTTCAATTTCAAATAGCTTTTTGAAGCTAATAATAAAAAGCTTCCTAAGCAGTTTAAGTCAGCAGCTGTTCTCTAGCGGATCAGACAGAATGGTCTGGTCTTGCACTGACAGCTGGTGCAAAACCATATTTTGTAATATGGTATACACTTGAGTTTAGAACTCATAATACCCAAATTAACATAACTTATTTTATGAAGGAAATATCACTTCTTCTAATTCTAAGGCAAATCTAATAACTTAATTGATTAGGTGCAGTTAGCGTACAAGACACTTTATAGTGCAAAAGATTTCTCCACCATGGAAGTTATAACAAACAATTCAAGACACAGAACAATATAAAAGAAGGTACAGTTGTTGATAGATCAAGCATTTAAAATTAAATTGGCAAATCATAATCATTTGAGAGAAAATGTATGCGCACAGTGCTGCTCATCCCATTTCAGAAAGAAATACAAAAATATGGGGTCTTGAAAAGGTCCGGCGGTGCAGTGGTTAGAGTGCAGTATTGCAGGCTACTTCTGCTGACTGCTGGCGACCTGCAATTTGACAGTTCAACTCTCACCAGGCTCAAGATTGACTCAGCCTTCCAATCTTCCGAGGGGGTTAAAATGAGGACCCAAATTGTTGAGGGCAATATGCTGACTCTGTAAACCGCTTAGAGAGGGCTGTAAAGCACTGTGAAGCGGTATACTATTGCTACAGAAAAACAAACCAGGACAGTGAAGTACAGTATTTGCTTTCCAAGAAAAGTCATAATGTTTGGTTAACTTTTCTGAAGTTGGTTTTTTATTATACAAATTCTTAATGACACATATTTCCTGTATTGTACACTTTAATTTTAATATTATATTATGTATGTTCTATTGTGTTATTTGTTAATTTTAGGTCAGTGTTTGTTAACCTTACCAACTTTAGGAGGTATGGACCCAGAATTTCCAAGTCAGCCAGCTGATTTAAATAATAGAATTGTGCATGTTTATTTATTGAAGGATAAATTCAATATTTGTTGAAGTTCTTTTTCCTTACAGCTTTATGTTACCATTTTTGTTTACTTTAAAGTATTAAAAGAGGTAAAAGGAAAAAGAATTGATGATTTATGAAAACTTTAGAAATTATTAACTTTAGATTTAGTAACTTTAGAAAGTTAATTTCTACAGAATGATGACATTTGTCAGAATGTAAAATAAATGTGTAGAGGGAGACAGCAAAGGAAACTGTTTTGTGGTTTTAATGAGGTGGAGACTTTTTGGGTGGTGTTTAGTGCAAACTGTGTTAACACAAACATTATCAGTGAAAATGGCTTAGAGATTTTACAAGAAAAACAAATCCTAAAATAAATAAATGGATTATAAAAAGTATGTATGGTTCTTAGTCATATTTTATATGATGAAAGGTAAAGCTTCCCACAAATTGAGCTCGGTTCCTAGGGCTTTATAGTCCTCTCTGCTCAGTTGTCTTTGCAACCAAATGGAAAAGGTTTGCTTCTGCATTCTTCAGGAATGTCCTTGGGACACCTCAGGCTCAAGGGCTTCAATTTCCTAGTGTTTCCATAGAGCAGGGGTGTCAAACTCGATTTCATTGAGAGCCGCATCAGGGTTGTGTTGGCCCTTGGGGGGGGCAGGTGGGTGTGGCCAGGATGGGGGTGGCCAGCTCAGCATCACTCGTGTCGGGGGCACCTGTGGTGGCCCGAGAGCTCTGCCAGAGAAAATGGGCTCCCGAGCTCCATTTTCGGCTGTGACAGCCTCCTGCAACCCTTTGCCAGCAAAAACAGAGCTCGGGAGGGCTGCACGCAGCCCTCCCAAGCTCCGTTTTCACTGGCAGAGGCACTACGGACCAGTCCTTTGCTGTTTCCAGGGTGGCCCCGTGGGCCAGATCTAAACACCCCGTGGGCTGGATCCGGCCTCCGGGCCTTGAGTTTGACACCCCTGCCATAGAGCATCCAAGAACTAGGCGAGTCCAACTTCCATCAAGAGCCGAGGTGGCGCAGTGGTTAGAGTGCAGTACTGCAGGCTACTTCAGCTGACTGTTCAGCAGTTCAGCGGTTCAAATCTCACCGGCTCAAGGTTGACTCAGCCTTCCATCCTTCTGAGGTGGGTAAAATGAGGACCCAGATTGTTGGGGGCAATATGCTGACTCTGTGAACCGCTTAGAGAGTGCTGTAAAGCACTGTAAAGCGGTATATAAGTCTAAGTGCTATTGCTATCTTTTTGAGATTAGCCAAGAGCACCTAGCTATCACCACCTACAGTTCAGTAGTGGGTTCTAAATCCCGTTGCTACCAGTTCGCACGCGCGCGACGCTTCTGCGCATGCACAGAAGCGTCCTGGGCTGGTGGGCGGAGCCTCCCACCACCGCCGCTACCGGTTCGCCGAACCGGGCCGAACTGGAAGCAACCCACTGCTGCTACAGTTAGTCCTTGACTTACAACCAATGGTTTAGTGATCCTTCGAAGTTACAACGGCATTGAAAAAAGTGACATGATCGTTTTTCACACTTACGACCATTAGAGCATCCCCATGGTCATGTGATCAAAATTCAGGCTCATAGCAACTGGCATGTATTCATGACAATTGCACTATCCTGGAGTCATGTGATCACTATTTGTAACCTTCCCAGCCGGCTTCCAACAAGCAAAGTCAATGGGGAAAGCCAGATTCGCTTAACAAACACATGATTTATTGAACTGCAGTGATTCCCTTAAAAAGAGTAGCAAAAAAGGTCGTAAAATGGGACATAACTCATTTAACAACTGTCTTGTTTAGCAATGCAAATTTTGTCCTCAAACGTGATTGTAAGACAAGGACTTCCTGTGATAAGATGGGAGATATTCTACCTCCAGACCTAGAGGAAGAAGGATGAAAAGAACGATGCAAGGAAAGTTGCTTAAGGGTCTTCACAAGACACAGGAATCCTTCTTGTAAAAGGGTAGCTCTCCAGACCGCACAGTTCACAAACTAGCATTTAGCATGTCACTAATTGTGGGGAATGTATTGTGGCAGGGTTTTCAAACTCTGCAATAAATAAAATGAATTTTGTAATGACTCCCTGTAAATAAAACAAATTATTCAATGTTATAAAATCAAAGCATTTATGGAAAATAAGCACACACACACACAAAAAAAAAATTCCAACACATTTTAAACCATATTTTAACTGGCTTGCTTTTGCGTAATCTGTGAAATCTGACTTTCATTTTCTAATGCTTTCTTACCTTAAATTAGCTTCCGTTAAAGTGTGCCAGCCGGCTGTGCATTGCTTTTGGCACTCTCCGCCTGTGCAATTGCCTTAAGCTAACAGGCCCTCTTATTTCTCTTCTGTCATCTCCTCTTCAGAGTGAGAGTCGGGTCAGAGAGTCTGAGTTATGCATACCATCCTAACCAAATTACTCCACTTTTGAAGGGCAAATGCAGTGACTTCAGAAAACAGAAACAACATGTAGGCATCATATAGGGCTCTATACATTGGCATATTGTAGTTTAGAATTAAATTGGTAGGTCTGCTCAAAGAGGATAAGAAACAAGTCACTCTTTTCTCCCACCCCCTTTTATAGAATCTGTACACATGCACACATGCGCGCGCGCGCGCACACACACACACACAAAGCTACAATGTTCCTCATTACTATGCTCTCTAAAGCAGAGGTGTCAAACTTGATTTCATTGAGGGTTGTGTTTGACCTCGGGGGGCCGGGGTGGGCGTGGCTGGGGTGGGCATGGTCAGCTCGATGTCACTCATGTCAGGGGCGCCTGTGGTGGCCCAAGCGCTCTGCCAGCTAAAATGGGCTCCCGAGCTCCGTTTTTGGTTGCGACGGCCTCCTGCAACTCTCTGCCAGTAAAAACAGAGCTCAGGCCCTCCCGAACTCTGTTTTCACTGGCAGAGGGTTGCAGGAGGCCGTCGCAGCCAAAAACGGAGCTCAGGAGCCTGTTGTTGCTGGCAGAGGCACCGTGGGCTGGTCCTTCGCTGTTTCCAGGGCGGCCCTGCGGGCCAGATCTAAGCACCCGGCGGGCCAAATCTGGCCCCCGGGCCTTGAGTTTGACACCCCTGCTCTAAAGATATCTGTCCTTTCTACCTGAGAAAAGGAGTAATTAGTTGTTTTCTCACACAAGTTCTTGAGAGATATGTTTATCTTTTTAACGTTTCATATTAATGTTTCATAATGTTTCATAAGAGGAATGTCGTATATGCATGACCCTTCAATTTAGCAAATATATTGCAGTGGGGGGGGGGAGAGAAAATCTTACTCATAATTTCTAAATTACCTTTAGCAATGTTCAATACTGCATTTTAATTAGCAAATGGATGAATCCAACTATATTCCCAAAATCTAATGATTATGCTGAATATGCTTTACCCTGCCTTTGGCTCAAGAATTTTGTGATGAGAGTTCTTGAGAGAGAGCATCTTATATTGGCCCTTCAAAACAAAACTACTTCTCAAATTACAACTTGTTGTTTAAATGGACAGGCACATTCTGGTGGGTTTTACATATCATGCTGTGCCACTATTTAACCATCTCTTCCTGAATAAACCCTTATTATCTGGGTCTGCACAATGCACTAAGATGTAAAGCATGGCAAGATGAAACCAAACTAGCCATACTGATGTGTGAATCCACTTCTAGGCTCCAAACTAGCCAAGAAAATAAAAGCCAGAGGGAAAAACCTCAGAATAACAAAACAACAGAGTTGGAAGGGAACTGGGAAGTCTTCTAGTCCAGGGGTGTCAAACTCGCGGCCCGCAAGCCGGATGCATCACGCACTGGCCACGCCATTTTAGCAAAGGGGGGAAAAGTCACGATACGTCATGTGACAACGTGATGCCGTGAGTTTGACACCTGTGTTCTAATCCAACCCCCTGCTCAGGCAGGAAGCACTATACCATTTCAGAAAAATGGTTGTCCAATCTCTTCTTAAAAACATTCAACTTCAAACATTATCTTGGTCTCATTTTTTTCCCTTCATAGTGATGTGATTCAAGTTGGGCTGAAATTCTTCTGAACACCTTAGAATTCTGGTGACATGACCCTTTTCCTTCAATGCCTTCTTGGATTAGCAATAGTTTATGCAATCCTAGTCATACTATTTTCTTTTCCAGGAAGTTAATAGTGATCTAGTCTAAAAGGATGCCGCTAATGCTAATTTGGATGGGAGCAGAGCCACTGCTCTTCCCATAATCGGAAAAAAAACATATGCTGAACAGCCATGGAATGCTTGAATAATGGTTATGAACAGATGATGGCTCTTTTCTCTCTGTCAATCAACAGAGAAGAGCAGCCAGGTGTTTGAAAATTAAGGAAAAAAGGGAAAAATGAGACAAAACTGGTGGAATGTGTAGAATGGGAGATGCACATTCCTATATAATTGAACGTATAATTTTTAAATTAGCATATTTAGGTTATATATTAGGTTTTATTTCTCTTCTTTCCACATTCTGCATTTTGGAGTTCAATGGCTATTAGCCTTGATGACGGTGACATACCTCTGAAAGCCACCTGCTGGACACTAGTGGGCTTCCTTGTGCAGTGAGTTGACCACTGTGAAAACCAGAATGGGACAGTTTGTCTCGTACCCTTGGCCGCCCCTCCTTCTCCACGGGCGTTCCTCCCTCGGGGGATTCTCCGCTGACTGTTCTCCTCGGCTGACACGCCCCCGCCGATTCGCCCTGGGCAATGGGTCACGTCCCCTCTGTCCCACGCGCTTCGGCATGGCCCATTCGCAGAAGGACGGTTCCTCCTGGGTTTTTCGCCACCCGGGACAGTTAGGCATGAACCAATCGGCTAGCTTCAAAGATTTTGGTTTGGGAAAGGCCCGGCGACCTTCGGGGCGCTTGCCTGGCATGGACCCTACACCTGAAAGGATGCTGAGAAGATGAGAAGATTCTCCAGGGAGGAGAAAGAAAGAAGCACTTTTTTTGATTTGGGTGTCTCCTTCGCCAGACTGCTACTCTCTCTCTCTCTCTCTCTCTCTCTCTCTCTCTCTCTTCCCCCCCGCCTCCTCTCTCCCAAGCAGCATTTTTACAAGAAGGAACGGGAGAGGTAGCCTTCCTCCCTCTCTCTCTCCCTCTTCCCCCCCTCCTCTTCCCCCCTTTGGAGTACGGATAAAGAGGTGCCCTAAAGCGTCCCTCCCTCTTTCCCTTTCTTGCTTCTTCCTTTGGCAAAAATAAAATAAAATAAAATAAAGGCGTAATCTTTCCTCGAAAGTCGTAACCTTGTCATCATAGTTTCTTTTCTTTCTTTTTTTTTTTTGGAAAGATTGGGGGGGATATCACGATGCTCCGTGAACATGTAAGCTCTGTGGCAATGGTGTGTGTGCGCGGTCCTGAGCAGATTCAACGTGCGTAGCTTCTCCCTGCTGCGTGTGAATCGAGGAACGAGATGGACACAAGCGCCACAAAGAGAAAGTCAGAGAGGGTGCTTCAGGATCTGACCTAAATGTCAGACAGAAGGATCTGGCCTTCTGTCCAGTGGAACGCCCGCAATCACCCCTTCTAGTAGGGGTACACCCATCTAGTACACCCATTCTGTAGGGGAAGCCCACCGCCACCGCCCCGCCATTTTATGTTTGATCCCAGTTTTTTCCAAGCCGTTCGACATTTTCTTGGGACTAAAACACGCAGAACAAGAAGTGAAAGTGACGCTTTTGCTTTAAAAAAAAAAACTTGCTTCTTCCAGAAGTCCTGAATTTTTCTAAACATTTTCTCCCATCATCATCATCATCAGATTCCTGATGAGGAATCATCAGGATTCCTCATTAGGAATCAAATCACAGAATTCCACGCTTTAGGGTACACTTTAGGGCACCTCTTTATCTGTACTCCAAAGGGGAGGAGAGGAGGTGGGGGGGAGAGAGAGAGAGAGGGAGGAAGGCTACCCCTCCTGTTCCTTCTACTAAAAAGGCTGCTTGAATTGGAAGCTAGCTGATTGGTTGGTGCCTAACTGTCCTGGGTGGCGAAAAACCCAGGAGGAACCGTCCTTCTGCAAATGGGCAGTGCCAAAGCACATGGGACGGAGAGGCCGTGGCCCATTGCCCAGGGCAAATCGGTGGGGGCGTGTCAGCCGAGGAGAATAGTAAGCGGAGAATCGCCCAAGGGAGGAACACCCGTGGAGAAGGAAGGGCGGCCAAGGATACGAGACGAACAGTCCTAGACCCTGTGAAAACAGACTTCTGGACTAGACAGCCCAGAGATCCAATTCTGTAAGCCACTGCTTATATCCATCTTCCTATTTTATTATATACAAGCAGAAACTAATAATCAGTATACACATTCTTAACTATGCTGTTCTTTATCTTACATCACTAGATAAGATCAGCTTTAGTTCATACTAAAAAACTCTGTCAGTTTCTGCTTGCATTTATAGGATGAGGTCTTGCATCTGTTTATGATTAATGATACCAATCAATAAAGTGAAGTCATCTATTTCAATTAATTGCAAGTTCAGGTCCTCAAATATAATTATTTCCACATCAATGGTTTGTTTTAAGTAGCAAATCAATTATCTGAAATCTTATAAGAATAGAGTTATCAAATATGTTTTTGCTGTCGCTATGAAGGTTGGAAGTGATTTTTTATATATTTTAACTTACTCTCTTTTTTATTTCCTTGCACATTACATTCTTTTTATTTCTTTTTCTGAGTTTAGTTTGTATTCATTTTTACTGGTCTAATTAAAATCTTAATAAAAATTATGAAAACAATTGTCTGATTTTCAGTTAAAAGCCTTATAAGTTGTAATCTGCCATTTAGATTTTTTTTTTTCCTGTCCCATTCACAGTTCAGATAAAATAACAAAACAGAGGTTAGTTAGGTCAGGATTTTTTATTTTATTTTTTACAAAATCTAAACAAGGGAGCTGTGATTAAAAGCCTTGCCATTATTGGTCTGCAACCTTATAATGGCAACTGAATTAAAAAAATTAAATTTAACAGGCATCTCTCTTTTCTACTCAGTGCCAAATAATTTCTCATTTACTGCAGAAGACATAGAGAAAGCATCTTCGCTTCACATCCCTGCAGTTATATTATTTCCAATGTTGCCTGCCAACATTCTTTTGTAATTGCTAGTTATGGGATAACCTACACGAATCAGAGAAGTATGGTACTTTTTGGAGTAAAAATATTTTCCTTTCAATCAGCATGATCTATAGTCATTTGGGTTTGGATGTTTGGATTAAACTCAATCTACTCGGTAGAATTAAATCAGCTTATATTTCAGGTATTTTTGGCACAACTGTCTGATGGATTTCAGCCAAGAGATCATATGGACATTTTATTTCTGGAATGTTAGGCTAGGGAATGCATGCATGGAACAGGCTATCTCAACTTCCTTAAGATAGATTTCATGTTTCCCAAACTTTCCCCAGAAGGGTTTTAAAGGGTCTGCTTTAAGTCAGTTTGGTATATTAAACCTACTGAACAAACATATGATCCAACTTAGCCTATTTAGTGAGAGTTGCTATTTTTTATACTTGAAAATTCTGTTATTCAAGAGGCACTGAAATAGTCTCCTATAAGACATTGTATAGGTATTCCTTGACTTATGACCGGTTGTTTAACAACAGTTCAAAATTATAAACTAATGATACCTGAAAAAGAGCAATTACCAGCTTTTCTCCAAAATTTCAACAATTGCCTGCAGTCATGTAACTTCACTTCGGGCACTAGGCAACACAGCTGCATTTATGAATGTTTGCAATGTCCTGCAGTCACATAACTGCATTTTACTATTGTTTTGCTGAAAACCAGCACTACTGGTTTTTGACTAAACTGTGCTATAGTAAATAAGGAGTAGCTTAATAACTGCCACAAAAATGCTCATAAAATTGAATTGGTCACATGACCAACCTGTTTTATGACCAAAATGACTTACAACCATAATGGGCAAGGTCCATTTTGGTCATAGCTCAATGGAAATATTTTATCATGCAGTAAACAAACTTGCAAGTAACTAAGCTGATCCATCAGTTAAGGAATTATAATAGTCTAGGAATCCCTTTATTAATAGTCATAATAAATTAGCTGATACTTGATTTTCAACATTTTTTGCAAAATAATCTTTCCTGCCTTCCTCATTCAGCCTGAAGAGTTTTAATATTTTACTAATATTTTAATTTACTCGCATTTTTGTTCTTTTTAATTCAAATTTAACAAAGATATGGTTCTACCACCATGTATAGCAGAAAAATGTCAAGCCTTTTTCTGTTTAATATTTGATTAAAGATAACTCATTGTGAGAAGTATTTAGTTTTTTGAATTGGTCTGTGGCTTAGATACTAGATAAACAATCTGGAAAGGTCTACAGTCTACTTCCCAAATTAAGGTAGAAATAGCAGTAGCAATAGCCCTTAGACTTATATAGCAATAGCAATAGCAATAGCACTTAGACTTATATACCGCTTAATAGTGCTTTACAGCCCTCTCTAAGCGGTTTACAGAGTTAGCATATTGCCCCCAACAATCTGGGTCCTCATTTTACCCACCTCAGAAGGATGGAAGGCTGAGTCAACCTTGAGCCGGTGAGATTTGAACCGCTGAACTGCAGCTAGCAGTCAGCTGAAGTAGCCTGCAGTGCTCTCTAAGCAGTTTACAGAATCAGCATATTGCCCCGCAACATTCTGGGTCCTCATTTTACCAACTTCAGAAGGACAGAAGGCTGAGTCAACCTCGATGCCGTCAGGATGGAATGCCTGGCTGTGGGAAGAGTTAGCTTGCAATACAGCATTCTAACCACTGCGCCACCCAGGTTCCTAAATAGTATGAAAAAAATTCTTTTCCATTACTACAGTTTCCATGGAGTCACCATATATTATCTAGTGTTTCCATATTATCTCAGAGAAGAGATTACAAAGAGGTCTCCAATTATAGTAGAAGAATCTTGAAAGGAAAACCAAATGCAAACCAGTTTGATGTTCTTTTCAAATTAAGAGCAAAATCTGTGCTTAATTCAATACTTGTAGTCCTGTTGTTAGGTGCATTAGTCCTAACAGTAAGTAGAAAAGTAAGTTCTGACCAGTCTAACTTTCTGTTCTCTGCTGTTTAGACATCTGTTTCAAAGATATATTTCCCATTAAGCCTAGTGTTTATGAAAACCCCACATGTTCTTACTCTTAGCTGGCACATACGCTGTCAGCAGATATGTCGAGGGGGGGGGGTGTTGACCAGTACTTGAAGTGCCACTCAGTGGCACGGAGCAATGGAGTGCAGAAGAGGAGAAATGACACGCAACATGCTTGGCCAGCAGCCCATAATCAACTCACTTACGTACTTTGAACGCATCAAAAAATCCTTTACAATGCACAGACAGCCTGCATCAAAATGTTGGAATTTCTCTTTAACGTCCCTATAAAGAGTTTCCTATATGACAATATACTTGTTTCATCATATGATATGATAAATATAAATATAGTTCTCACTGCACTACCTTTGGTATATTTGAGTGTTTCAGTCTGAATCTTGTGATTGTGTAGAATTTTTCTATGAGCAAAAATAATGGCTCATAATCAAGCCACGATTTAAACAAAGAAGTCCATTTGGTTATATTATATTACACCTTGGCTAGTTGCTGATGCAGCAAGAAGTTCAGGGACAGAAATGGGTGATCTAGGAGCGTTGGATTATTTTCAAAAGCCATTTTGAAGCTATCTGTTCCAACATCTGACATGAAAAGGCTGCTCTTACTCAGCAGCCACAGGGCAGAGAGGGGAAAAAAAGAGGAGGAGGAGGAGGAAGAGGAGGAGAAAGGGAAACAATGGTCAAAAGAGAAACAGAACAGCCACATTTTTGAAGAAGAGAACTTACTGAAGATTTAATTTTCATGTATGCCAAGTAGGATCTTAAACTACAACTTAAACAACAAAAATAATATTTAGAATTTATTGAATTTTATTGTGTCTATATAGAAAAGGATTGTCAAGAAAAGCATTTTGTTGGAGATGTAATAAGGACAATAGTTCCTTAAAACACATGTTTTTACAATATCCTATACTTGCTAAATTTTGGGAGAAAGTAGTGGACAATTTAAATGTGCCTGTGCAGCAAAAGCTAAAAGTTGTAGAGGATAATATTCTCTTGAATTACATATCTAGTACATGGAATTTGACAGCTAGACAAGATGCGGATGGATGGATGGATGGATGGATGGATGGATGGATGGATGGATGGATGAATGGATGGTCTTCAACTTCTAGGATTCCCTAGATAGCATGCTGGTTAGGGAATTTGGGGAATTGAAGTCCATACATCTTAAAATAGCCAAGGTTGAGAAACACTGCACTAATTCAATGTAATATCAGCTGTCCCACCTCTTTAACACATTCTTCGGCTCAATCTTTGTAAACAGCAATGGCTCTTGCCCAACATTCCCTAGTCGTACCACAAATAATTAGGGTCTAGGACTGTTCGTCTGATACCCTTGGCTGCCCCTCCTTCTCCATGGGCGTTCCTCCCTTGGGCGATTCTCCGCTGACTATTCTCCTTGGCTGACACGCCCCCACTGATTCGCCCTGGGCAATGGGCCACGGCCTCTCCATCCCACATGCTTCGGCACAGCCCATTCGCAGAAGGACGGTTCCTCCTGGGTTTTACGCCATCCGGGACAGTTAGGCACCAACCAATCGGCTAGCTTCCAATGCAAGCAGCCTTTTTAGGAGAAGGAACGGGAGGGGGTAGCCTTCCTCCCTCTCTCTCTCTCTTCCCCCCCTGCCTCCTCTCCCCCCCCTTTGGAGTACGGATAAAGAGGTGCCCTAAGTGTGGAATTAAAGCGTGGAATTCTGCGGGGAGAAGCTACGCACGTTGAATCTGCTCAGGAGCGTGCACACACACACACATGCCACAGAGCTTACATGTTCACGGAGCATCGTGATATCCCCCCCAATCTTTCCAAAAAAAAAAGGGGAGAAAAGAAACTATGATGACAAGGTTACGACTTTTGAGGAAAGATTACGCCTTTATTTTATTTTATTTTATTTCTGCCAAAGGAAGAAGCAAGAGAGGGAAAGAGGGAGGGACGGGGGTCGATAGATGGGTTAGGTAGGGCTCTGGTCGGACAGGGGCAATCCTTCCCAAAGCAAAAGCGTCGCTTTCAGTTCTGGTTCTGCATATTTTAGTCCCAAGAAAATGCCACCCTCTCTTTCGAACAGCTTGGAAAAACCTGGGATCAAACATAACCTCCAAGTCCCATCAAATCCTCAAAAACAAAACAATAATAAAAGAAAACCCAAAAGGGGGGGGAGGAACAAGCCCATGCTAGAGGAAATGGCGGTGGCGGTGGGCTTCCCCTACAGAATGGGAGTACTAGATGGGTGTACCCCTACTAGAAGGGGTGATTGCGGGCGTTCCACTGGACAGAAGGCGCGCATTTAGGTCGGATCCCGAAGCACCCTCTCTGACTTTCTCTTTGTGGCACTTGTGTCCATCTCGTTCCTAGATTCACACGCAGCGGGGAGAAGCTGGAGTGGGGTGGGAATGGAGATTTTGCAGTATCCTTCCCCTGCCACGCCCACCAAGCCACACCCACAGAACCGGTAGTAAAAAAATTGGATTTCACCACTGCTATAGATGTAGACTTTGTATGGCTAAACATAATGAAATATGGGATTCATTTATATAAAATACAGTACTTTAAAAAAGCATGATTGCTACATATATGCAAAATATTTGCATTAGATAATTACATATAGAATTGCAACTATTTACGGTTGTAATGACCTAGTGTACTCTATATTTCTTCTGTTCTATTTTTCTATTTTTTAAACACGTTATGTGTTTCTTTAAATAATGTATGTATCTCTGTGTTTTGTTCCTTTTTTTCTGTTATTATTTTAAAAGCAATTAAAATGTATATAAAAAGACATGTGCCAAGTAGTATCTAAGTGGAAACTATTGGTTCTTGAGGGGAAAACACATCTTATGGACCTGGTAAGATAGCTTGGTTTATATGCACTGCAGCATTCAACAGCAATTTCTTGATCCAGGCAGCTGAGGAGAGTGTGGTTTATCAAATCACATTGCTCATCTAGAAGGGGGCATAGAAGAGGAGGAGGCAAGAAGCAGGAGCTCTGTTCCAAGTCCCATAAAGAAGTGTGGGACTGTATGGGACTGAAGCCATGGTATCAAATTACTGAATTCTTTTGTCAAATATGCAGTATGCTTCAAGGAATGGGAAGGGGGCAGTGGGACACATGGAATCCTCTATAGGCCCCCTGCAATAGCTGATCAAGGACATCTGTTTCCCATTTATTGTATCACAGAAGTTAATATAGGCTATCTGCTGCTGAAAAGAATATTATGAGGTAACCAGAAGTGTGATTTTAGTGTGAAAGTATTGCGAACCTAATTATAGGATCCGTCACAAAAGCTTTCTGCTAAACATGTTCAGTGGCATCCTGTACCAAGTTTTAGCTGACCCATATTTTTATTTTGCACTTGGGTTATGTCCAGATTTAAGTATTTACTATTTTATTTTTAGTGCTTACAGAAATACAACACCACACCCATCATTATATTAAATGTTTAGTGGAAAGAAATTTGCAGTATCCAATCTACATCCATGTGCTTGCATTACAGGTAGTCCTGGACTTACGACCACAATTGAGCCCAAAATTTATGTTGCTAAGAAATTTGTGAAGTGAGTTTTGCCCCATTTTACAACTTTTCTTGTCCTATTTGTAAAGTGAATGGCTGTGGTTGTTAAGTTAGTAACAAAAGTTGTTAAGTGAATCTGGCTTCCCCATTGACTTTGCTTGTCAGAAGGTCGCAAAAGCAGATCACATGACCCCGGGACACTGCAACGGTCATAAATATGAACCAATTGTCAAGCATCTGAATGTAAATCACGTGACCATGGGGATATTGCAATGATCGTAAGTGTGAAAATCTGTCATGTCACTTTTTTCAAGGTCGTCGTAACTTTGAATGGTCACTAAATGAACTGTTGTCAGTCAAGGGCTACCTGTACACTCTTTCACCCGTTTCCCCGCAACATGCACAAATCCACACTTATGCATTCCCTTATTATGATAACTATGATAACTTACTATGATAACATAGACACTGACCTCTCATCTCTTGATTGGCAAATACTATTCTCTGGCTGTAATACTATTGAAGACTACTACAATATCTTTTTGCTCGAAATCAAAAGAGTAATCAAACTATACGTACCACTAATAACCACCAAAACCAAGAAAAACAAATTACCCATAAAAATAAGGAAGCTTCAATCCAAAAAAAGATCTCTTTGGCGAAAAAATAAAACTGGCTGCATTGCTAACTTTAAAAGCCGCTACAAAAATCTATGCCACCAAATAAAGACTGAATGCACCAATTATCACATTAATCAAGAAGAAAACCTTCTTCGCACGAAATCCACCCGCGCCTTCTATAACTTTGTAAATAACCAACTAAAAGACTCGAGATCCATCCCACCCCTTAAAGGACCTAATGGTAAAGACTATAAC
>QLTV01004248.1:145532-172021 GCA_003457575.1 Thermophis baileyi | reverse complement strand
GGGTGGTTCTGTTGGGGCCGCCATCTTTTTTTTTTTTTGAATTTTTTTTTGAAATTTTTTTTTTGAATTTTTTTGTTTATTTATTTATTTTCCTTCTGAGCATGCGCAGAAGCCGACTTCCGGCACTGTGCATGCGGTCACCATCTTTTTTTCAGCTTTGTTTTTTTCCCCCGGATTTTTTGTTACTGCGCACGCACCCACGTGGCATGGGAGGGAGCAAACCGGCAGCAAGGTAAGTTGGAACCCACCTCTGATGACATAATATATCCAACTTTGTTTCTAGGGTTTCATTTTGGGTTAGGTGATTGGATAAGATGTTGATGGCCTTTTTGACCCCTTAGTAACAAAATATTACAGATAAGAAAAAAAGTGGGTAACAGGAAGTAGAACAATTGCACAATATTAAGATAAATGCATGTGTGAGAGCAGAGCAGGGTATGGTAGGAGGATGTTGTGGCGTTTCCAAACCTTTGGTGAATTTGCAGAAAGTGAGGAAAACCTGATACAGGGGATAAAAAAAGACCCCAAATAATTGGACAACCCAAATAGGGAACTTGAAAGAAATGATCAACAGGAAGTAAGAGTTACCTATGCTCTCCAAAAGAGCTTAATATCCTGAAGGTATGGTATTATTATTTTTTGCTGTCTTTACTATCTTTTATTTTACCAATAATGGATTTAACACTTTTTCACCATTTGGCCCACAAAAATTAAATGCTGGTTATATAATGTGGTCACCCAAGCAATCTGTTTATAACTGTGTGTATGTGTGTCTGCACTGTCTAACATTTCATAAATATACAAATTAGTCTGTGATGGAATCCTATTATAGAATGACTGTCAGGTGCTGGGGAAATCAGGAGATTCAGGCAGTTCAAATGAATAGAAAGATTTATTGCAAGCTTAAGCTCTTTACAAGAATCTGACCAACCAATGGTCAAGGGAAATGAGCGGGAGATAAGAGAGGCATTCAAGGTGGGCTGGACTTAGATCTTTTGCGGGTGTGCAGGGACTCATGACTTATGATGCATTTGACTCCTCCCTCGGGCTCAGCCTGGTAATCTCCTACAATGACATCAGTGCCTAGTGCAATAGGAATTTTCTGAGAGAAAAAGCCAAGCAGTGATTCTCAAAGCAGATGGCCCTTTGCTAAATTTTCTGAACAACATACAAATCTCCCCCCTCACTTTTACAATTTAAGAAAATGGGGAGGATCCTTTTTTTGCCACATCCCCATTCCTTCTGCAAACTCAGCTGTTGTTTATCTGTTGCCTAATCTACAGCAATTCCACCTGTCTCCCAAGGTCATTACAATTTCAGTCCGCTAATCTGCCTAGTCCTTTTTATATCATACTCTTCAAACACCTAAATCAACCAATTTATTTAGTATTAATGTCGGAGGGATAAAAACTGCAATATAGTGAAATTAGCATAATGCAGTGATGTAGAACCAGCAGCTCGAGGACTACTGATGCTCCCTGAAAACCTTCCAAAAGTTGCTCTGAGCTGCAAATTTTAATTTGACAGATGAAAAATAATACAGGTAGTCCTCAACTTATGACCGTAATTGAGCCCAAAATTTATATTAAGTGAGAAATTTGTTAAGTGAACTGTGCCCTTTACAACTTTTCTTGCCACGTTTGTTAAGCGAATCACTGCAATGGTTAAATTAGTAACCCAGTTGTTAAGTGAATCTGGCTTCCCCATTGACTTTGCTCGCCAGAAGGTCGCAAAAGGGGATCACATGACTCCGGGATGCTGCAACCGTTATAAATGTGAGTCAGTTGTCAAGCATCTGAATGTAAATCACGAGACTATGGAGATGCTACAATGGTCATAAGTAACTTTTTTCGCTGTTGTTGTAACTTCAAACGGTCACGAAATGAACTGTTGTTATAGAAATGGCTAGTTTATACTATTATGTAAAAATAAAAAGTTGAGGTTAGATGTTAATGCTTTATTCTACTGCACCAAAGGAGTTGGAAGTCAATGCCTTTTTTTTCTTTTCCCCCTTGCTTTCCCCCACTATCCATTTCCCTTTTCCCTTCCCGAACTTCCCCACTATTTACTTTTGTATTCTCTTTGTATGCTATATTATAAACTGATAAAAATTGTATAATAAAACTAAATGCACTGTTGTAAGTCGAGGACTACCTGTACATATATTGGATTATTCATATTAGTTGCATGTAATAACTTGTTTTGATTAAATTTTTTTTTTCTTGGTCTTACTAACTTTTTGGAATTTAGCCTGTCGCAGACAAACGTGATCCTTGGCCTAAAAAGATGGTGCATACTTATAGTGCCCTGTTTGTCAAAAATGTGGAATGTTGAAAAACTTGTATTTCCTTGGATTAGGGTGGAATGAGAAGAATGGGTTCTGCAGGGAAAACATACACACCAGAGAATCATTTTCTGAAGATGACCAAAGTACATAGCCCAAAGAACATTGTGCTCTACGCACAGAGTAGCTTATTGCCCTGAACTACAAATGAAAGGTTTCTAATGAGGATGATTCTGAAAAGCAAAGGAATATTCAGAGATTTAGCTGCCCAAAGCCCACAGATACACAGAAAGTTGCAACAACTGACTGCTAACAAATCCCTGTCTTGGATGGTGGGGATCACTATGTTATGATGTCTGTTTTTCTGAATGTAAAAAAAAAAAAAAACATTGACAACACAGACTGTTTTGCAATATGCCAAGGGGTAGCATGTTTCTTCTGCTCTTACAAAAACATTTTTTTCTTTTTTTAGTGCACTGACTACACCAAATACAGGTATCAATTGTTTTGACCCTCTTGAAAGAGGATTGATGGTTACATGTTAACAAAGAAAGTAGCTGTCATTAATCCACAGACATTGAATAAATATCTCTTACTAGAAAATATTGGGTGGCATATCTTTGGTGTGCATGTGTATTATTTCTGGACTCTAAGGAGATGATCTGGACACGTGATCTAATTGATTTGAGTTTAAATTTGCAAACTTATCAGATGTTCCAAGAAAAATGAGATTTAAACTATTTCAGGTTTTATACAACTTCTTGGTTAGTGTTTTGGCTGTTGGATGGATCTGAGGATATGGGCATATGATACCCTCAATCCTATTAAGTGGGTTCCCATAACAAATTACATTAAATCTCTCCTTCCAACCCTGGAATTAGGCTGGCAGACCAATATGTACCAGTACCTCCCATCCTTCTCACCCTTATCTAGGGCAGCAGAACTGATTAGTTCATAGTGGGAGAGAGCCAACCCTATCAACTCAACAGGCAGGAGAAGCTGGCCAAATCAAGGTAGATAGTGCACCTGCTGGATAACATCTATTGTAAAATTCTTGTATTTTCCTATTAATCTAACTGTAGTACAAGCCCTTTCTGTTCCGTTTCTTTTGCATCTGCTGCTCCCTTTTAGGGGACTGTGATTAGTAGTACTGAAACATGGGACTTATTCTAAAATAAGGATTGCAATTGAGACTTATAACAATGGTAGACTATCAAGTATTTTTGACATCACTATTATTTTTAACACCTGCACACTGAAGGCTTCACTTGCAATTTGTTTTATATAAGGGGACAGAACTCAGGACTAGGTTCCCCAGAGATGAGCTAAAACTATCACCATCCAATTAATCTTACAGTAAACAAACACAAAACAAGAAATAAAAAATATATGGAGAACCAGTAACTTAAAATCCTAATATTATCCAAAGGCTACACATTACATCATAAGATATATTAATATATGGCATATAATAAATGAATTAGACACATGTAAAATAGATAATTTTGTCTAGCCTACTGGAGATGTTCCAGAGACAATAGGACTTCGTTTTTATATTCTTATAAAAATACAAACTTGAGTTGCTTAATGTGCAAATAAATTATTTGTAGGATAATGATGAGAAAAAGTCTGAGCAAAAAAATAAACTGTCTAAAAGAAGATAATCTTTAGTTAGTCCCATTACAGTCAGCCTAAAATAAGCATTAGTTATTTTTCCAACTTTCTTCAAAGAAAGCTGGAACATGTGGACAATATAAAATCTACCATATGTTGCTGAAAGTTCTAACCAGAAGAGCCCTGGGTGACAAATGCTAAGAGCACATCACTTCCCTACCTCTGATATAGACTCTAGACTCATCTAGCTAGGGAATTCTGGGACTTCACACATCTACAAGTTGCCATGGTTCTTGATTGAGAAAAATGGTGCCAAAGGTAAACAAAATTCCCAAGCTTTTTTCATCCAGTACCACAAACCTGCAGCAGTTCCATAAACAATTAGATATCATCTCTTCCCAGTTGCCTCTCCCCAGAATCTAAGATACTGAATAATACAATCAATTGAAACAACCACCTGTGGCCAGACATTCCACAAGTTTATTTTGAAGACAAATATATTTTATAACCTAACTGCCATCCACTCCCAAAATTATTCCTGTCTCTGATAGAGTCAGACTATTATGAAGAAATAGCACTTTATTGAACATAGGATATGTTATTGATTTTTACAAAGGCACATCAACAAAGTTTGGCAAGCATTGGCAACATCTTCTTTTCTTTTGTATTAGCAGTCTTCCCTTTTCCTTTTCTCACTCAGATCTTTCTCTTCTCTTTTAATTTGTACTTCAACATCTTTTGTTTTCTTCCCTCACTAGATAGTCTCCTTTATGTAGAATTGTAGACAAACAGAATGTTTGTCTATTGTTTTGTCATATTGCTTATTCATCAGAAATCTAAAATGGGACTGAGACTGCTAGGAATAAGAACAGTAGGAAAAAATAATTTAAAACAGCAATGGCCCCATTGCTGAGGGAGCCATTTTTGTCCTCTCTTATCCCAGGGTTATTTTTGTTTTTATGCTATGACTTTTTATATTTTTATCAGTTTTATTTTGGCTACTTTATCTATTCTATGCTGCCCAGAATTTCTTTTGGGGAATGTGATGACTACATATAATTAATATATAATTAATGATTAACAAAAAGCCAAAAAAATAGTCTGTGCATATAATGACCCAAAACAATGATTGGTCATATACACATGCAAATACTAAGCCATGATTCTTTTTAGCCTGTAGTCTGAACGGCTGGCTTTGTCATAGGAATGTATAGCTTGCCTTCTGAGAAACTACACAAATACCTGATTTATTGGTGGTTTATAAATTTCACTTGCCATAACAAGTTTCCTGGCTCATTCTTTCTGTTTTGGTGCCCTGTCTGAACTCTTCACCAGGCTACAACTGAGTGGGAGAGAATTGGCTAGAAAATGAAACTACGCTCCTGGCTAAGAATTGTTCACTGGCACTTTTCCAAAAATAGTTCTCCATTCTAATTTGGCTTGGCAAAAGGTTTTCTTTCTTTCTGCCTGGGTTTCCTTCTCACACGCTGCCTCTCAAGACATCCTGTGGAGCTTCTTGCCTGCTATTTTTCCAGAAAAAGAAAATTTAAAGGGACTGTCGCTTCTTTAATCACATCTAAGCATCCTGTTGAAAGTAATCTTAAAATTTTGTAAATAATTTTAATATACCACTACAGCCGGAAATATGATCAACTCTCCAATTGTGATATTGTTTTATTTTGTTCTAATGCTAGGAATTTTTGTGTTAGTGAAGTATTTCATCAGGTTCTTTGCAGTATTCCAGAAGTGCTGATCATAAGTGTTAGTATTATATCCAAGTGTGGCCACTGGGCAAAAACAAACTATGGTAAATTGGATCACAAGTCCATCTATTTCAGTCAAGCAACAGGATTCCAGATCTCCAGGTGGAGTTTTTCTCACACTCCATGGGCATGGCAGATGTTGAACCCAGAACCTTTGCATGTATTCGCCTACAGCTCAGCAAGTTCCAAGACACACAGCATGACTGTTACTTGGGTATATTTTTATTTTTATTTGCCTTTTAATTAAACTTGTGGTGTCCATAATGGCATACATGTTAGGGAAACTCGGTCACAATTTTGCATCTTCACAGAGCCACAGGAAACTATACAAGGCATGACATGTATGCATTCATATAAAACTCTAGAACAGGGTTTCCCAACCGCGGCAACTTTAAGATGCAAGGACATAAAATCCCAGAATTCCCCAGCCAGCCATGTAGGAAGTCAATGGGCCTTTTAAAATCAAAGTTTTAATAATTGTCCAATAAACTCTAGAAAAGATTCTATATTTCAGAAGGCACAGAACCAGATGCAATTAACCTGTTTAGGTGGTGCCACCAGAAATAAAATTCAGAATGATGTTAATGAAGTTTAACTCAGATAAAGAATTTTTCTATATTTAGGAAAAGTCAAATACACATGTATAGGGGGGGATAATATATGTATATGTGTTTGTGTCTTTCTAATGCACATTTTAACATCTTGGTTTTTTTTTGTACCATTTTTTTTGAGTTTTGTATTTTAATTTTTTGAATAAAATAAAATAATAATAATAAAGAAAAATCTCTGCCTATGCATAGTTAACCAGAAGCTGGACAGCCCCATATAACTGGATTCTTGCATTGAAGAGAACATTGGACTAAACAGCTTCTTTCAGTTCAATGTTTATATGCTTCTATCAGGCAAGCATCCCTTAAAAGTGGTGGTTAAAATAATCTTGTATGCAAAACTTTTGTAGATATGTTGAAGGAGCTAGAACTGATGCTACCCATTCTACAATCCACAGGTCTAATAAGGTAAACAATATAGAAGTGACTATGGAATGGAATGGGGAAGCAATGCCAAAGTCATTTTTTCTTGTCTAATGGAGAAAAATTACCTGGAGAAAGCATAGTATTTATTTAGAAAAGCAAAATTGTTAGAAAGCTTCTTCAAGTTAGATTATTTAAAAACAATGTTTAAGGGAGGAAGGGAAGAGATAGGGAAAAAATCTACTGAAGAGGAATGCTTGCTCATTATTTGTCCACATTTATTTGGCTGTAATGAGAAATAACCCTCCTCTTGCACTTTAACTCTTAAAAATATTTAACTATTATGGTTACTTTTAATGGTTAAGAAAAAAAGAGGGTGTTGCAGCTTTTCTATTAGCATGGGTTGTTGTGATTCTTGTGATCAATATCAATGAAAACATTTTATTCAAACATGTTGTATTGATTTAGCAAAATCTACTAATTTTCTCCAAATATTAGCCCCATCAGTTTTCTATCAGCATCTTTTTCTCTGCTATTCCTCTACATTCTCTTCAGGGAAAGGTTTCCCTCCTGTGGAAGCTTATTTAAATTTAAGGGGGAAGGGGGGGGGAACCAGTATCATCATGCACCATACAGTTTGTAGAGAAACCTAGACCCTTTGTCCATGCTGGTTGTGAAGGACATTTGGGAAAGGTGTTGTAGGAGAGGAAAAATGATTATTGCCAAGTTTTTGTTAGAAGTTTTAATATATCTTGGGACATTGTAAAGATTACCTGTAAGATTAATATTCATCAGTTGAATATGTATTTGCCACAATAGTGACCAACCAGATGTAAACCATACGTATGTCCAGGATCACATGAAACCACTTTATCATGGATCTTAATTAAGGTAGGCAAGGGATTGAATAGAAAACTTTTAATACTTTCTAATTATGAATACATACCATTTTATTACTTTATCACAGCTAAATTCAACAATCCTTCAACTCTGAAGCCATTTTATTACTTTATCACAGCTAAATTCAACAATCCTTCAACTCTGAAGCCATATTTCAAGGCAAATATAATATTATTAACAGTAACCAATCTGTTTCCTTCTTTTTCAAGCCAGCTTTTTACATGGTGATTATACTGCTCTCTTCAATACTCCCTTGCCTTGTAATCCAGGACCTCAACCACATGGAGTTTGCTCTGCCACTGCCTAGAATCCAAAGCTATGTTTTCCTTCTGCTGGCTCTTTTTGCAGATTCTTCAGTTGCATCAGGCTCCTTCCTGGGTCTTCTCCATGGCCATGGATCATCTGGCACATCTGCTCCACATTCCTTCCTTCTATCTGCTACAGCAGGGGTGTCAAACTCGCGGCCCGGATGCATCACGTGCTGGCCACGCCCACCCCTGGTTTAGCGAAGGGGAAAAAAAGTTGTGATACGTCACGTGACGACGCGAGTTTGACACCCCTGTGCTACAGCTTCTTTAAAATCTACAGTATGTGTTAGCTTGTAGTGATTCTAAGGAGTTTTACACACACACATACTTTTCTCTGCAAGCCCCTAGGACAGCTGACAATCAGACCATCACTGAGAGAAAAACTTTACCTTTGACAATCATATGTAACATTTTTTTTTCTTCTTACTTCCACAATTCTGCAGCTTATCTTCTATGTAAAAAGGCCCATAATAAAAGTATAGCAAGGCAGGTGATTGGCTACAATGAGTTCTTGGCACAATGACAAACAACATTGAATAGGCTGGCTTCAGTTCCCATGAGGAACATGTATTACAGCAAAAAGAAATTTCTTTACATTGGAATAGTAGTGTGTGAGGAGGAAAATATCCCAGGCTTAGAAATTAAAACCAAAGTTATGTGCCAGTTTCAACTCTGGAAAAGCGTCTATTTCTCTTCCCAGCACATTTGTTTTAAAGCAATATCCTTGGATTCTATATTTCTGATCACATCGTAATTGAAAAAAGAAACATTTTGGAAGTTGTTTCTGTGAATTTGAACCCCTGTGTCCATGGAAAATAATCAAGTCTGTCAGGATTTGATGAGTCCTTCAGGACATTGGGGTAGAGTTCATTAGAGTTCAAAAAGAGAATAAAATATTTTGATAAAATTTGCTAAGGCGGCTGAAATGTAATGATTATTTTGTTATTCAAATCTAAAAATGTACAAAAAGCTTAATGCTATGGCTTTTATTTAACACACCTACCATGTAAAATTGCAACAATATTTTTCTTTCAATTCAACACAGTGCACAAATATTGCTAACAAGTAAAAAAAATACTGTATCATGATTCTGTATGAAGTTTGAGATGAAAATGAGAATTATAATTTTGAAAACTGGTAATAAAAAACATTTAAAACCTCAAGTACACTTTCCCTAACAAAGTGTCTTTTTAAAATTTTTATGATAGTATTTTAAGATGGTCTCTTAGGTGATGTCTTTTGCCAAAAAACTCAATAGTTTTACTAAGTACATAATCCTTTACTTAATAAAAATGCTTTTTGGTTTGGCTTACGACCTAAAAAGTTTTGGAGCATGTCCATCCCATCTAATGAGCCTCCAGGCTTCAAGATAAGATTTTTGTATTTCATTCCAGCCTAAAACAATAAAAATAAAATGAGTAGGTTAATGTTTCATGTTTATATAAACTTTCTAAATTCACAAAAAAGTAAAGATAAAGGAAATCTGCCTACATGGCAACAGTCTGTAGCTCTCTCATGATTATATTTGTGTTGCCACAAGCTATTTTTTTTTTTTACTGCAATCCAGAATGTCATTCCACAATGTAACTGGCACAGACATGATGAAGTCACCCATGCTCATAAGTTTCCATGTGACAAGACAATCTTTTAAAAGCATCTTATACTGACAAAGAAGATCAATGGACATTGGGCTCTCTGAGAGGAACACATGAAGGTTTTTATCACAGTCTCATTTTGTGGCCAAGTTTTATATATGGTAATCTGCTCTTAACAGAGTTCACAGTGTGCAGAAATCTCTCCTGATCATTTATTACAAAAATTTACCTGGCACTCAGTCAATCCCTGCCTCTACTTCCCCAGGGTTCTCTGTTACATAATTATGAGAATATGCTTTGTGTTTCTATAATCCTTTCAGAAGGTTGTTTTCCTTTGGCATGTTTTCATAGCCATGGATTGTTCCAATAAAAAAATCCAAAACTATCTATGGCACCTAAAAAACTAACAGATTTAACAGTATAAAATTTCATAGACAAGTCCCTGCTTCACTAAGGCAGGTTGTTATCTTCTATTGGCAATGTATATTTATCCATCTTTGCCAGCTGAAAGCTTTAACTGCAACATGTGGAAGAAGGAGGCATGATATGATTACATGTACTGGGTCTTGTCTTTGTGGTTGGGCATGTGGTAGAATCTATCCCAGAAACCCACACATTAACATGATTACCTATGTTGAAGCATTAATAGCTAAGATATGGGCTTTGTCACTGTAGTCAACTATATTAATCTATGGATTCAGCAGCAGCCTTTACTACCCAATTATAGTCTTTCATGAAGGTTGGGGGGGGGACATAAAAGGGAAGCTAATAGGTTTGTGTTTTTTTTCTTCCTTAATAGTACATCTCCATTGCATTCCCAGTATCATTCCACTTTATATATACGTATCTGAAAGTGTTCTTCCATTCATCCAAACCTTGGGAATTGCTTTCACATGGTATTTTGCTGTTATCTACCTTCCTCTGAAGACTAATCCATTTGTAGCTCTGGTTTTAGATTTTGGCAGTGGTTTACTCTTCAAGCTTGTTTCATTTTAGTTTCTGAACGTTTTGTTACCAGACTAGGTAACACGATCAGCAGGATTTTTTTGTCCTATTCTTTTTTAACTTATATATGTCTTGTTTGCCACTAGCACACAAGTCATATATAAGCTAAAGGGGAATAGGTCAAGAAAATCCTGCTGATGATGTTATCTAGTCTGGTAATGAAATGTTCAGAAACTAAATTGAAACAAGCTTGAAGAGCAAATCACTGCCAAAAACTAACCCATTTTACATATAATTTTCATACCAGTCCTGAATATTCCTGGAGGCATCTACTGGTGATAAACATAAAATTCTATATAACTGGTAAAATTCAATTCATACTCAAGCTGCATGAAGACAGCTGCACATGAAGTAGTGAGATTATTATAAGCTCTTTTACTGGTTTTGCAATATATCATTGATAATAATTAGCTGTATAGTTTTACTCATAACTATGACCTTGTTACTCCTCTTTTAGCTAAACCAAACATTAGATCTAATTCTTCATGACGCCTTCTGCTTTTCTGGTGGTACTAGAATTCACTTACTGCCTCATATATTAGTAGAATCTAGTCCTTCCTGCTCTTCAAGAAATCTTTCAAAATCTGTCTATTATTCCTCCATTATTTTCCTTCAGCATTTCCTCTTTCTCATCTGTCTAAACTTTTAAATCTTCAGTTTTGTTTCAGTTATTTTCCATCTGGCATTATACATATTGGGTTTCAAAAGAAGCTAATAAAGCTAATAAAGATATTTTATTAGTATTACTTACAGGAACGATTGATGTTTATTTAACAATATACTTCATCAGAACTGAGAAGCTCTCACAATTAAAACAATAAATATAGTAAAGCATATTAAATTTTAAGCAAATATTAAAATATCTCAATATAAACTTTATGATTTGTTATAAAAGTGAGGCCCTGGAACAAACATAGCAGCAAAATGCATGGCTTTAATAAAAATGCCAAGATTGTCTTTAGCTATTTTATATTAAACAAGCCAGATTCAATCTTGAAAGAGACAAAATATGTTTTGTTAATTCCTTTCTGCTATCATGTTGTCCTCCTATACTTAGAAACAGGTGAGGAAAAAGGATAACAAAGAATAAAACTAGTTTCCTTACCTTGGGATTCATTATCCCTTCACATTTAAAGCAACTGTAAAAAATATCCATAGAAAACACCTCACTCCACAGGTATCCATAATATTGGCCATCATACCCACTTGCCAAATGACCAAAGGTAGCTGGCATATTTGTACCTAAAAAGAAACAAATAATAATTCTGAACAGCTTGTGTAAAATAAACAAAACACCACAGAGAACAATCTGAAGATGTTTAATTATGTTATTGAAATGCTTATTATGTTTCAGACTGGTTAGAATCAATGTAGGTATTGATGAGAATGCCATGTACTTCAGGTACTAATTTACTGAAAGACAGCCACATTAATTTGGATCTGCTCTGACCAAACAGAAATATATCCTCTCTCTATGTTCTGTGGCTTGAAGCTCATTGAACTGAATCCAAGCATGCCTTAAACTTAAAACATTTTCATCAGAGATTTTCTCAGTGTAAACCAGGGGTGTCAAACTCGTGGCCCACGGGCCAGATGTGTCACACGCTGGCCACGCCCACCCCCATTTTAGCGAAGGGGGAAAAAAGTCACAATACGTCACGTCATGACGCAAGTTTGACACCCCTCGTCTAAACTATTTTATAAGCATTGTGTTCTTTAAAAAAATAATGTCATTATATATTTATTCACAATCACATTTCTCTTATAAAATACTGACAAGGGGTAAATAAAAATTTTGAATTTCCATACCAGGGGTTGCAGATATACCCAAAATTTCTTCACAGAATTTGGCATATTCTTTGGCAGGATCAGCCGAAGACTGGGTATGAAGAGCCTGATCAACCTTGCTCAAAACAATCTGACGAAGAGTCAGAAGACCTAGTTAAATAAGAACACCGAAAGGAATATCAGCAGACTTTGTTTATATAACTGTAACTATGAAAACTGGTCTGGATTCAGTATCTAGTATGTCAAGTCAAGGTTAGCAGAGAATCTTCCCTGTAATCATCTAGAGGTGCTACCAGTTACCTTTGATCATTCTGAAGTAGGTTGAACAACTTTGTTTCAATGTAAGGAAGTTTTCTACGATTCCAAGTTAAACATTTCTTTGGGATTCAAAATTGAATTCACTACTCATTAAACTCTTTTACTATCTGAGTAAAAATGCAAATCACAGCAGATAACAGCATGTAATTAATTAACCTTGACTGATCTTGAAAAAGCTAAGCTAGCCTGGATTGGATTGGATTGGTATTTGGATGGAAAACCACCAAGAGAATCCAAGATAAGACATTTCTAAATGGTAAACTACTTCTATATTGTTACCAATATACCAAGCAACATGAAAATATTGACTTCAGTTTGAGGGAGACTTAATCTTTGGATGATTCAAGATACATTTCTTAGATTCCTTTCATAAGTAATCTCATTTAATAATATTAAACAAACTATATTCAAATTTGCTGATTGATTTTCTCCAAGTGGGCTTCAATCTTTTCTCCCTTTTGTGAGGGGATACTTTTCTTACATTTTAGACTTTTTGATAAATCTTACAAAATATATTCTTTATTATTCTGCTTGACTCAGATTATAACAATTCTTTCTTGAAACTATCAAAATCAAATTAACTAAAAAATAAGGAAAATACCTGTGTTGGCTAGTCTAGAAGCTACTAGTTTCTCAAGGAGATCATCGGGGACCCGGCTTCCATCTTTATAATGTCTGGACATTTGTTGTAGAGGTTCTTTTTCCCAAACCCAGTTTTCAAACATTTGTGAAGGTACTTCTACAAAATCTGTTTCCACATTAGTTCCACTAAACCTAGCAAAATCAGTCTATGAAAGATGACAATATAAATAAATATATACCGTATATATGTGAACTAATATAAATGATAAAACTTTAAATTGTAGCATAGCTTGAAAAGTAAACATTCAATATTCTTTATCATAGTTTCAACATTTAGGAATGTTTAGGCAATTCCTAAATAGGAATGCAGCAAATTTCCCAAAAGAGCCTGGATATTTGCATCTTCATTCTATTGTTGCTACCTGTTCTACAGTGGGTTGGTATTGTCTAGGCCCCCTCTAACTAGCTCAACTAAAATCACATGGAATGAATGAATGAAACAGACAAGTAAATTCTGTTATCAGCTGGAAAATGTGTAGCATGGAGTCCACCAGCATACTATTTGCAGTCCCCAGAATGGGTGGGGACAATTATTTCAGCGATTTGGGTAAATGGTTAGGATTTTAAATGGATATATGCAATACAATGTGTGATACCTACTTTGTTTAAAACATCAGTTTAACCATTTAAAACTTATGATAATCCACTTATGAAGTATATCCGTGAACATGTTGTGTCCTTGACCTGATATTGTGGCTCACATGCATGAAATAAAATTGTTCAATCACTATTTACCTTCTGGGAACTGACAATTTTGTTCAACACAAATTGACTATGTAAGCCAATTTACCAACCCTACCATAGGTCATACCAGACTTTTCAGATAACATTCAAGCTGGTCCAGTTTAACATTCTAATGTATGAATGAATCAGGATCAAGAGTGGACTTTCCGAGTACAAATTGGGATTATTCCGAATGGGTCAATAAGCAAATGCACAAGCAGGTTTAATCCTCCAAACAACAGTTCCTAAGTTAACAAATTAAACTGTAATGTATGCTTATGGCTTAGCACATCGGGAACCATCATCATTGAAGAACCGAAGTTTAGAGTTTAGCTTGTAAGAACAGAACAAATAATGGATTTAGTTTGTTGTTCTTAGTTGCGAAGTCGTGTCCGACCCATCGCGACCCCATGGACAACGTTCCTCATGGACGTTCCTAATGGATTTAGTAAACACTGTTAAATAAGCTGTAACTCACCACAATGTGTTAATTCAATCAGTATCTTTGCATAAATCACTGGCAAGTCTCATAGTGACTTTTATGAAATCAGGGTTAAAGGAACTATTTTAATTATATTTCAGTTGAAGAAATTTGCCATACAATTCTTCATTGCTTGTTCCCTTGTCCCACAGAAGCCCCATAGCCATAGTAGAATAATTTCAGAATAAGGCAGAATACTTACCTGAGCGCATATCTGGTGCATTACATGCCCAAACTCATGGAAGTAAGTTTTCACTTCATTATGCTGCAGCAGTGATGGGCGATCTAAGGTTGGTTTTGTGAAATTAGTTACGAGAGCTGCTACTGACATCATTCTGCTGCCGTCAGAAAGAAGGCAGCCAGGCTGGAGACCAAAGCATGCAGCATGCCCATACTTTCCTTCTCTGAGTAATAAAATAAAGTAGGTCAAAAACAGAAAAAACATCAGAAAGAAAGAAAGTGAATCATTTGGCACTTCTTAACTGATATCTATATGAATGACTCATCCTTTTCTTGGAAGAGTCAGGAACAATACATTTGTCTAAAATTCCATAATGAGCTTGCTTTTGGGGTTCTATCATTATAATAGTCAGATGTGTATACATTATATCTTTTAAAAATCTTAAAGCTAAACAGTTTCATTTAAAAATTTTTTAGTACAACTCTTAAGAGAAAAAAAGGATGCTTTTGTAAGATGGTTCAACTGTACGCTAATATTAAGTCATAGCAATTACACAAAAGAGTTATTCTATTGCTTGAAGCATTGGCTTTTCTTTCTACCTAATCTTTGTAAGACTAGAATTAAAATAACATAAAAAATAATATCTAAGATATTATAAGATAAAATAATATCTAAGAAAAGAAAAAGAAAAGAACTGCTGTGAGAATTTTGAAAAAAGTTAAGCCTGCAGGTGATGAGAGTGTAACCTGAGAAATGTTATAGAATGGTTGTGTTTGAAGTCTGTAATCTGTGCTCCCTTATACAAAAGGAAAGGTAACAAAAGTGATGAAAAAACTATAGAGGGATTACCTTCAACCAGCCTGGGAAAGTGTTTGGCAGAATTCTGACTGAAAAGGTATGAGACATGACAAGCAAAATTGGAGAAGTGCAACCGTAAGCTGAATGAGGAGAAAGAATATTCACTGCATGTTTGTTGATTTAGAGAAAACATGATAAAGCGAATCTCTTTGAATTATAGAATATTTTGTATGAATATGGAACCGAAGGTTGGTTGCTTAATGTAATAAAAATGTTATAAACAAGCAACAAACAAAAAACAGTGAGAATAAATGGAATGCTGAATGAATGGGTGAAGCAAAGGTAAGTCTGTATGATGCAGCAAGAAATATAGATTTGAAAATTAATGTATTAAACACCAAGGTAATTATTTTGACTAAAATATAGAGTGAATGCCTGAATATATATTTCAGTTTATTTATTTATTTAGCATATGGCAAATACATGGATGGACTTATAGTGGTTCAAATGTTAATGTCCAGTTCATCCAATCATTCAAGGACAGGGTGGTCTATGTTGAAAAAATCAGACATTGGGCCGGTGTAAGCTCTTGATGGACATTTCAGTAATATTTCAGTAATATTAAAGGACAAATAAATAAGATGAATTTGTGTACCTTGGCACAATGTTTACCAATGATGAGAAAGTGGATGAAAAAATATGTTTAAAGGGTGGTGAAGATAAGGAGGTATTCTGTGGTCTGTGTCATCACCAGTTAGGCAGTTATCATATGCCTGACAATACAGGCAGTCCTAGACTTACGACCACAACTGGGATCGGAAGTTCAGTCGTAAGTCAAGGCTCCCATGTGACTGGATCTGATTTTTAAAGCGTTTTTACAGTGGTCATTAAGTGAATTATACGGTCCTAGGTCTGAATCACGTGGTCATTAAGTGAAACTACAGACATGTTACCGTGGGACCCTGCAGCTCAGGGTAAGTGTGAGCCAGTTGCCAAATACCTGAAATGCAATAATGTGACCAGAGTCTGTGTGCGCTGTCTGGCAGTGTGACAGCCGGAATTGCTTTACAGACTGTGAAGCACCCTTTCTGAGGCCATGATCATTTTGAATGGCTGTTAAATGACTGGTTCTAAGTCAAGGACTACCTGTATTAAAACTTACATTACTTATCCCAATCAACAGAAGCAGTGTGATGTAATTCTGAGAGATGTACCATAACTAGGATGCTCAGAAAACTGCTATTATTACCCAATAACATATTGTTGGAGAGATGAGGAAAAACATAGTTGTGGAATATTGGCTTATAAAAACCTTTGTTCAAATCTTCACGGATTCTCACTGGATGACCTTGCACCAGTCCCCCTCTTTCAGTCTAATCCTACAGGGCTACTCTGGGAATACAATCATAGACTTGAATCATGTCTACTGAAAGAGTTCCTTGGATAAAAAGATAAGATACAAACGCAATCTTCGAAAAAATGTGTTACCTTGGGTACAGGTCTAAATAGAACTGCCCCAGAATTTCTCCTGTTGAGCTGTCTTTCACTGTGTAAAGAGTAATGCTCTCATGCCAAACAGGAGCATCTTCCACTCGTTCAAATACAAGTCCCAACAGCTGCTGGTAAATTTTCAGCAAGCCTTCTGTGACTGCTTCAATAGGAAAATACTCCTTCAGCTTCTCTTGGTCTACAGAATATTTGAGCTCTTCTGTCTGATTCATGTAATAATGTAGATCCCATGCGTTAATCTTTCCATCATATTCGACACCCATTTCTTCACATTCCTTTTTCTTCAGATTTAAAATAAATGCTCTCTCTTCTTTACCCAAAAGTTTTAGCTTATTACTTAGATCATCTGCAAAACAGAAATTTAAAAAAATTACTTTGAGAGCTTGTTACATTCCATTTCAGATTACATTCAAGACTAAGAAAAAAATACTTTTCTCTTTCTCATGCCTAATTATTGGATGCTAAAACAAGATACAGTTTTGAAAAATATTTTCCAATTGTTTGTGCTGCTGTTTCCTGATTTGGTCTGTATATCATATAATCTCAAAACAAATGTATTAAATTACAGCTTAGCATTATGAGCACTGGGCCTTCTATGCCGAGTGATACTGATTGATAAAAGCAGTAAATGTTTTAACATTTGACTGATTTTTCCATAATTAAAAGCTAATATTAATGATATTGAAGAAGCAATTTCACTGAAAACAATAGTGAGAGTAGCTTTGTACAAAAGAATTCACTCTGGTCCAAATATTATAGCAGATCAATTGGACCAAATCAGTTTGGAATTATATGATCTTGATAAAGATTTTATTACATTCAAAATATCTATTTTAGAACTTGTGGAATGGAATTCCATACTCTAAATCATATAAAACTGGAAAGTTTTATAATGTGTAAAATTCAGGAATATTAACTTCATGTTCTAGCAATTGCTCTACTTAACAAACTAAAAATAATGAGTTCAATTTTGAATCACTCTTCTTAAGTTTCATTATTAATTACACAAAAATGTGAAATCACAGTTGCCAGTTCTTTAGCTGGTATTGGTCTTTATACACATCAAGTTGTTTCCTTAATACAATATTATTATCATAATTATTATCTCTAAATTAACACACAATTACTATTTTTTTAAAATTAAAAATACTTCAGATTCATCCTGTCCCTGGCAAAAAGCTCTATGTTATTTTCACTATAAATATTTTACTATGACTTAAATTACTCTGATAATATTTTACATGTTAAATGAAAACTGACCTAAGAATGTTATAACATTGTCTGTTATTTTTGCAGTGTTCATTTCAAGAACAAAACTTGCATGTGTGCTATAACCCAGAAGTTCTGCTAGTTTTGCCCTCAAAGGAAGAAGTTGTTGAAGAATGTCAGCATTTTCCTAGGAAAATAAAGTTGTTTTGAATCATTAAATATAATATTAAAAACATAAACTTAAAATATGTTACAAACGTAGTTGAAAACGGCAACTTCACATTTTGAATGCAACCAAACTTAATTCTTGTATGAAATAACAGGTTTTTTAAAAGTTTAAAGTTCCCTTTTATTTTGTGATAAAGAATTTATAATGAATATTTGCACTATTTAGGGAAGATTCTCAGAACAGTGATAAGAGTGTCTGGATTGTATGCCAACGGTTTCAGTTCCAATTCTGGCATCTTTAGAAAAAAGACTACAGCATGATAACATTGAACAAAATGGCTTAACTTAATAAAAAGCAAACCATTGCTTACATGTATTATTCTGGAAATGGTATAAGTGCATATACAAACAATACAGCATTCAGTAAGTTTTCTGAAGAGAGGAAATGAATCAAATAAATTCAATATGAAGTGGGTAACAATTAGTCTGGCTTGTCATTTATATAAGGTTAATTATGTTATTCAGTCCCGGGAAATGTTATGATGTCCTGGATTTTTAAGAATTATCAACATACCACATTAAAAATGTAACATGACAATTAATACATAATTTTCTTGCGACATAACTGCTTTAACAATGTATCTTTTCCAAGCAAACCTATCCATCTATTTTACTCACTCATTGCTCAGCCTGTAATTAATTCCTTGAATTTTATTCAGTTACATTAAATCTTCTGAGAAATTTAGTCCCAAAATATCCAGAAGGAATTAGATTGGGAAGGCTAATATAAAATACCTTGACTGCTTATATGACAAATGTAATTAAATATATTAGCAGTGATGTTTATGAAATTCTGCTTCTGGAAATAAAATCACTGTTATCAACAGAACGTATGCAAAAATGACCTTGTGGTTGAGATGGGCTGCCTGCAAATTAAATTATTAAACAAATATTAATTGAATAAAGTTTAATACAAAAAATTGTATTATCCTGATTTGTTTCATCTTCATGTTATAATTTTTAAGACTCCTATTTAAACATGTAATTTATATATAATGATGTATTTATCACAGGAAGTATATTATAGATTATTTTATATAATATTAATATAGGACATAAATCTGGAACATTCAACTTAGAAAGCATATGCTTCTAAATTTAACATAGTCCTTCACATATATAGCTTTGTTAATACAGCCCTTATATTTTATTTTGATCTGTTATGAATGGGAAAACTTTTTTCATACCTCTCTGCATCTGCTGTTAAAAGAAGTTTCCATTTTTCGTCTGGTATCTGGAACACTGCACTTCTTCATAACAGGAAAATAGTGGGGATATTTTAAGGTAATTTTATACTTGTCAGCTTCAATCTTCTCTAAACTACTGATAAAATCATCAGGCAGGGCACCTGAGAAACACATTTCACTACAGGATTAATATAAGGATACATTTTTTCAGACATGTCTTTTAACAATCTTCAAAAATCATTTTAAATGTTTAGTGGCCAATAGATTTCTATAGACAAAAGGCATTTAAGGAACTTTGAAATGTAAGTTAACTGCCTGTACCTCCCAATGAGTAAGCAATGATTTTATCAGTTAACTGTCCATATTACAGTAATCATGGTTATTCTATTATTAACGAAGAGCAAAATTGTAGTTATCTATTTAAATGCATTGTGATAACAATAGAAACTTAAACAAGTATTTATTTTCTGGAGTTAAATAATAAAATATTTAAAATCAAGGTAGAACCTTTTGAAGAACACAGGAACAAGTAGCCAAGACCGGTAAAAGAAAATTATAGTTATGGAAAAATGGAAGGTTAACATAAATAAAGGGGAAATCACATTGAACTGATTAAGGTTGATCAGCATATGAAACAATTTCAATATAGCACGAAAACTTTCTGTATTGTAATACTAATTGTAATGTTTACCAATATGATGATACTATTGAAATATAGATATAACTCATAAATAGCAAATAGAAATACTCACGAAGTTCATTTTGAGAAAATATCAGAAATGTGTTATCTTCATTGAGATTTTTGCTAAAATCTATACATAATTCACTCAGCTTCTGCTTGATTGTCTTGATTTCCTTAATGTCAATCCATATATAAAAAGCAAAATGTTACATTAAAGGTATCACTGTTCATTACTGAAGTCGTGCAGAGCATTCAAAACAAGTGCTTCTCAAGGTGGGCTGTCCCCAATGTTCTGCATGAACACGGAACAGTCTATGAAGAAGCTGCCATGAGCCTCCTACAGGACACAAATGCCTTAACGTTTCAAAGAAGATGCTTTCCTTATGCTAACATGCTTTGTGAACAACCTCCTTCCGTTGTTTTGTTTTAAAGAACATGGCCCAGTTTTATTTATTCTTATATTCTCTTCCCATCTTTGGCACACAGTTTGAAGGGAACAAGAATATGCATCATTTATGACTTTAGGAAAATACTATCTTTTAAGTACTTTTCTGAATTATGGCACCATAGCTGGGTAAGACAGATAAAGAAATATGATAAACTTCTTTACTAAAGTATTATATAAAATAAATTTCTAGTATTCTTTTAATACGTCATTTTGACATAAGTCAATATGGTGTGCCTTCAACTAAAAGAAACACACTTAAATTAAGTAATTCTTAATTTATCCATACTTTCATATATTTAAGATAACAGGTTACATACAGTCTCAAGCAAGGAACAAACTTCTGCTCATCTAACTTATTTTACCATCTCATAGGGGCAGAAATTGGAAAGGCTGGAAATTATGACTCTCAGCCTAGAGAAACTACTATTCAAACATGGGACAAATGCAAATGATGGAAAATGAGTCAAAAGGAAAAGGCTAGGATTTATTTCCTGAGGGCACACCTATAGGCTTGATACCTATTCTCTAGGATCTTATGGATATATATTTACTTTTCTTCCTGTCTTCAATAAAGCAATTTATCTATCAGCATTGCCTCTTCGAGAATTACTGCTGTTAGATAGCTTCAGTATATGGGTGGAGTTGAGAAGTACTGGAAAGAAATCTCACACTTCTACAGATTCCCAGTATGCCTATAATATCTGCTATGAAGCCCACCCAACCACCCCAGTTTCATTGAGAGGAGGTTTGCAAAAGAAGACTTGTCATTAATGGATGCTGTTCCATGAGTGGATGAACAGACCTTAGTATCATCCATTGGCATTTTTATAGTTATTATTTTGGTAAGTTTCCTTGAATATGTGTAAGTAGAAAGTTGTCAATAATGCAAGGGAGCAATTAGCTAATAAAAAAATTAGTGTCGTGTTTAACACTACAGAATTAGGATACTTCAAATCCCCAATCAGTCATAAATCTTGCTAAAAGAGACAGTTAATTAGTTTTAGCTTAATGAATATTGTATGACTATTCTTTAGATCTACACCGTTGAGTCTTAAGTTAACGTCTGTTGTTGGCTATACCAGACATATACTCAAAGGAAATTATGGCTATGCACTGTTCAAATAAACTAAGAAGATATGAAACAAATTTGGAAATATAATAATCCCACCCAATAAGATATGCAAATATCCAGGTATGGCAAAACATTACCATACCTTCTAGGTAAGTCTTTTATGAGATGCATACATTCAGAAGAATATAAAACAGAAGAGTCTAACTAAGACCATAAAATTATATCATTTGAAATAGTCTTTTATCACTTTTATTCTACAGAATTTGCAATCTTAGAGTAAGTACCGTGTTTCCCCAAAAATAAGACCCTGTCTTATATTTTTTTGAACCCGGAACAAGCGCTTGGCCTTATTTTCGGGGAGGTCTTATTATTTTGGGGCGCGTGGAGCAAGACGGGGCTCCTCTTGCTGTCTTACCTGATTTCCAGCTCTGTCTCCCTAACCCTAACCAGAGGAAATGGCGGGGACCGGCTGCGCATGCGGTTAAATATTTTCGGGGGAGGTCTTATTTTCGGGGAAACGTGGTAGGAAACCAAGGGGACCTTTGTATAGGATTTCAATGTGTTATTAAAGTTAAAATTAATATACACATACTTTTGGACAAATATGATTTTTCCTTTTTTAAAAATGTTGAATTATGCTACACTTACATCCTGGACTTCTGCAGGAAGGTGAAGCCCATTCCTTTCCCCCATTTTTATTGACTTCTCTAAGTATCTTTTAGCTTCTGGTCTTAAAATCTCAGGGTTACACATTTGCTGAAATGTAAAGAAATAATAACATTTAATATATTCAAAGTTCAGTATTAATACATGAGTTGTATTTCTATATAAAACATGAAATATTTTGCTTGGTATCAGAAGAATAGTTTGACACTGTGAATATTATATTCAGTGATGCACGCCTGTTCAGCAGCAAAAACAGTTCTGGCAGAACAGATTCCTATTTTCCAAATTTCTCATATTTCCTAAATTGGATTAGGAGATCCTTTTTTTTAAAAAAAAAAAGGTAATTATAGCCGGGGTATAAAGCTGGTGTTAAACAGCTTCAGTTGTATGCTAACAGCCTCATAATCTTGAAGACTAGATGTATAGATCACCTAGTAATTTGTCCCAGAAGCAAGATTGGAAAAGAAGCTGATATGTCTCTTATTTGAAATAGTGAACTAATGAATCCAGCTAGCCATTTCCTATTGGTATAAAAAACTTAATTTTTGCCCATCTGTCTCACAAATATGCATGGAATTGGTGCCAGGTGAGAAAATTTAACTAATACAGAACTCCTATTTATCAATTAATATTCTTTCAGAAATATGCTTAATACCAAAATAATTTAAACAAACATTAAAAGCAAATAAGAAAACATTGCCTAATATCTAAGACAGCATATTACTAAGATCCAAAGCCAATCTTTGAAAAAAATCAGATTTGTTTCAATTAATTTGCCATTTATAGATATTACAAGAAACTACTGTCAGATGAGGAGTAACATGAACCACTTTAACTCAGGATGCTGTAAGGCTGACTAAGAACACATAAGATTTTAAAAAATGCTTTAAAAATGCTTTTAAAAAATGTCCCACCCTTGTTTTCTTTAAAACTAGTACCCACCATCGTTCCACATTCATTTAAATTCAAAATTTGCCATTAAGACTTTTACACGTCTCACAATACAGGCCAGCTGCAACACATCAACTTAGCAGCATCTTTGGGAGGACATTGGCCTCCTATTTTCATTTAGCTTTGGTGGACATGTCCTTTCTTCCACCTCCTGAGGAATTATATGTTCAATATCTGAACATATTAATGTTTGTATTTTAATAATTGCAAATGGTAACAAACATTCATAGCCATTAAAGGCAAACTCAGCTCTAACAAATTCATTCATCTTTATACCTTAGTACTGAAATAGCATGAAAAGATTAACATGACTGTGTGTATTTTGTGACACCCTTGTTGACTAAGACAATTTAGAGCAAGAAGAGGAACCCTTTCTTCTATGGGTTAGTAAACAAACTATGGTTTAAATTTTTTATTCAGCATGATGTATGAGTTCAAAGTCTTGGTTGGGGAACCAGAACATTATTTGCCTCAGCAGATTAATACTGCATTCTTCTCATTCTAACTATGGATCTGGGAATAAAATTGATTGGTGGGTAGAGGAGTTAAAACTATTTCCAACCATAGCAAATCAGGAGCGTTGTTTTTCTGCAGCTTTGAAGGTAGGAGGGAAATTTCTTTTCAACTATCAACCCTGGAAAGCTTACTGAAGATGAAGACTAACAGGCCACCTTCAACAAATGTTTACAAACACACCCACTTTTTGGAATTGCTTCTCTGTCCTGTTATGCTCTTCTTTATACAATGATGCTTTTTATGTGTATATTTGACATCCAAAATTCACCCCATTTGAGAACATGTTTACATCTGATATTTATTTATTTATTTATTATTTATTTATTTTGTCAAGCATGTATATGATTACAGGTAAAGTATAAATATTAATGTGAGTATATAATAAGTACAAACATAGTTTGAGTACATATTTTTCGAGTACATATTTTTTGAATACATGGGGACTTTAGGACAGGGAAGGTAGGCACGCGTGCATTTAGGGTTATTCTATGACCATATAACAGCATCAAAGGTTGCAATTCTCAGTGAATGTGCTTTTTTGGACATGCTATGATGGAATAGTTAAGAATATGGAAGGACTGATTCAGAAGATGTGTGCTAAGCAAAGTTATACCCAGAGTTTATAAACTCTTGCCTGTTTCTTGGATTGTATTACTACATAACTCTATACTGGATAGAATATATCTTTATTTTAATTTTTGTGTGATGCATTAAGACTTAAAGTGATGAGCAAATGAATCCACTGTATCATTCTAAAAATACAGAGAAATGTTGGTAGAAGGTGATATGTAAAAGGACTTTCACCATTCCTTTCTTTTCCTTACAACCTCAAGTTTTTTTTTTAATGTTTTGAGACATGGGAGTTCAGAAATGGAATGCATTGTGGCAGAGAATCACATGAACTGAGTGGAGGCATTTTCTTTGAGCAGAACCTTCATTCAACAAAGAGAGGCTGAATTCATTAGCTGCACAAGCCAAGCCGGATGCTTCTTTTCTGCTCATCAGCAAAAACGGAATCAAATTGCAGGGCAACACCTCTAGGCAACTGAGCGTCTTCTATTGAAAATCATCCGTTTTAGAGACAGGCTTCCCGATGGAGCATTGTTTATTCATATAAAAGGAAAAAACAATGCTCCAATGAGCAGCAAAGGAATGGGCCACAAAGGTAATTCAGCTGTCATCAAGACTTGAAGAAGCCATTTAATCGGCTGTCCTTTTATGTACAAAAAAATCATATAACAGTTGTCAGGCAAATAACCAACAATGAATAGATTCTATGGAAAGCGTTAAACGTGGAATAAAGGTTTTATATTATTGAAGATCATTAGATAGTTTTACAAGTTTAAAGATAAATTGAAACAAAAAAGTGAGGTTCTTGTTGGCTTATTAATTACAACTGTCTCCTCAGTGTACAGATGCAGCTGAAAATATTAGTATCTGTCCACCTCCCCCCACCCCCAAAATCCTAATTTCCTGTTAAATAAAGCTGAAACTGATATAAGCTAGTGTCATCCACTATTCTTATTCCAGTGTCTATAGAGCAGACACTGTGCTTTTGATGTATGACTTCTCTTGTAAGTAATAAAACAAATGAAAATGGTATTCCTTAGAAAATAAAATACATTATTAGATGTTAGTGATCTCTCAATCAGGCTATTTTCTTTAATTAGTATCATAGATATTTTCAATCTCATAAGTCACTGATTATGGAGAAAAATAGTCAGGCATTTTGGGTCATGAGCAGTATAGTGAACATGGACAAGAGAAAGAAAAGCAGAGGGTTTTCTGAGGAGGAAAGGAAAAAGGTAATAACCAAGCACTGTAAGGATAAAGACTACAAAACCATTTCCAAAGAGGTTCATATTCCTAAAGCACAGCTGCTAATATCAAAAACTTTAAAGTCCCCAGGACCGTAGCCAACCTCCCTAAACATGGTTACAAGTGGAAAACTGACCCCAGACTGAACAGAAGGATAATTTGAATGGTGTAGAAAGAACCAATGAAAAGTTTGGAAGAGATTCTGTCTGACCTCCGAAGATCAAGATACAACAATATCAAGTTGCACGATCCATCGTCTCACTAAAAGACACCACCATGAGAGAAGACCCAGGAAGACTCCTCTTCTAAAAGGCAGACACACAACAAGCCAGTCTGGAGTTTGCTAAAATGAATGTTGACAAGTCACGTTTTCTAGGAGAATGCCCTCTGAAAAGATGAAAACAAATTACAGCTTTTTGCTAAGTCACAGCAGCTATAAGTTCACAGAAGAAAAAGTGATGCTATTAAAGAAAAGAACACCATTGTTTACTGAGAAACTGGATACTTTGAATCTGCTAGGGTACAAAGAAACCAGGAAATCGTTAGGACATTCTGGAGCGAAATACAATGCTCATTCTTAGAAAATTCAGTCACAAGTCATCTGGATAATGACCCAAAACATATATCTAAGAAGAATGAGACTGTAATCTACACATTGTAAAGAATGGGACTGCCTCTGTAAATGGGACTACATGGTTTGTATAAGGCAGTGATGGCTAACCTTTTTGTCGCCGCGTGCCGAAAGCAATGCAATAATGCAATGCGTGCGCCCCATGCCCCGCGCATGCACGTGCGACCCCCGCGTATGTGCCCCACCCCCGTGCATGACCCC
>QLTV01004248.1:125454-145426 GCA_003457575.1 Thermophis baileyi | reverse complement strand
CGCATGCAAAACCCCCCTTGCATGCCCCCTGCATGCGCACATGACCCCCCGCATGCACCCTGCCCCCACGCATGCAATCTTGAACCGGTCAGGATCAAACTCCTTGGCAGTGGGCAGAGTTAGTCTGCAATACTGCATTCTAACCATTGCGCCATCATGGCCTTTGAATGGTTGCTGAACGAATGTCATATCTCAAGGACTACTTGCATCATTTAAATCCATTTGGAATCGTCAGGCATGTTCTTAATAATTTGTCCCAGAAATGTAATGTTTGCAACTGGCGTACAATTGCACAAATTTCCCAATCTGAGATACATCTTTAGGCAAATTGGGAGTATATCCCTTCTGTAAGAAAGCAATGATTACTTTCTTTAACTATGCAGCTTGTGCCACTCTGGCTGATTTAATTGGCCAGGAGGGGCAAAGGTTGAAAAAATAGGTGATGATGCTAATTTATTCACATGCACACATTCTTGAACTGTACAAGCTGGAAAGGATTCAAAATTACAGGACAAGTGATTGCTGAAGTTACATCCCAATGCTGGAGTCTAAATCAAGGCAAATCTAATCAGTTATGTTCATGAAGAATGATACAAATTGCTGACAGCATGCCATCAATTGTTCTGGCTCTCTCTATTAAGCATGTTGAAAGATACTGCATATTATGGGAGACCAATGCCAGTCTATCCTGTGCAACACAATGGAGATAGAGAAGTGTTCCTAACTGCCTCCTCTGCCATAGAATAATAATTTAAATGGGCATTGACATGACTCCCACATTCTATATAATCTGATCCATCCATTTGTTTTACCCCATTCAACTCCCTAGAACAAGTAGGATTACTATAATGTGGCTTTATGAAGGTACTCTTTACAAGCAAATGTATCCACATTCCACAGGTTAACCAGGCATGAGCACTATCACAATGTAGGAAATACAGTATCTATTTCCACTAAACTATTCAAATCCACCAGGCATTTAGGTTGGACATTTAAGTATACAATCCTCCACCCCTGAAGACTGAAGACATTTATATGACCTGTCAGTCTAAAACTGACTAGAGAATGATCTGGCATGATGACAAGCACATACAAGGTCTTCCATCTTACAATTTCTAGCTCTATGCAAACAAAAAAGCAGTGATCCCAGCTATCTCAGATTTGCAATTCTTTAAATCCCAGACCAAGGTGATGCAATCTTAAGTAAATTGACTTTGTTGGAAGCAAACAGTGAAAGGTCTGATTGTGAAGAAAATATTTTTCTACAGGCAGCAAGCAGACTGACAGATGCATTTTCCCTTTCCCTAACTGTCTGCTTGGGCTTAGCAATGGTGACCTTCTCAATTTCTAGTCATAAGGAAGGTTGCTGATGTGGCTAGATACTGGCTGGCCATCACCATCAGGGGAAGAGGAACAAATTTTTGCATTAGCAGAAATGATACTGTATATACTGCTCACAGAAAAGCAATCTTCTCTATTATAGGTCTATACCGGGGGTTTGCAACCTGTGGCTCCGGAGCCACATGCGGCTCTTTGGGCCCTCTGCTGCGGCTCCCTGTCACCCTGTCATGGCAGAGGGATGAAAGAACCGTCACCCTGTCACGGCAGTGGCATGGCCGGAGCCTCAGTGCGGGAGCGAAGTGCCCCTGCACTTGCCTTTGCGTGGCAACAGCAGTCACCCTTCGTCGCGGTACATTTGCTGTTGCTGCCAGCAAAGAGGGCTGGGAGAGAATGGTGGGGGCGGATCTTGCGGGGTGGGGGCCATCCCCCAAACCTGGCCTTCCTCCTCCCTTGACAGGGCCAAGAGAAAGAAGGAGGCGGCGTGGGGAAGCGCTCCCCTCCCCTGCCGAGCGCCGAGCACAACAGCCCAGCGGGAGGGGGAGATGGCCCAGCAGAAGCGCCCCCATTGTCAAGTTGGACGGCGGAGAGGCGTGGCCCGGCTCTCGCAGCGGGACGCTGTTCGGCACCTCCAAATGCGAGCTGCCGCCTTTCAAATGTGCCGCTTTCTGTTGCCTGTGCCTTCCCCGATCTCAGCTCTTTCGCCCCAGCGAGAGCTATGTTTCTGCTCACTTTCTTTTCCTGTGCCTTCCCCGGGCAGTGATGGCTGGGGCCATGGGTGGGGGGGCATCAGAGGCATCAGGAGCGCAGAGAGTTGCGGGCGAGCGCCGGAGGGTCAGAAGACGTGCACCGACGTCGCCCCAACACACGTTTCTAGCGTGCGCTCTGTCCCGAAGTAGGATTGAGTGGGGAGAAGGGAGCAGGGGGAAGGGGGAAAGGTAGGAGGGAAGGAGAAGCCTGGCTGGCTTTCCTTTGGTGTGGGGCGGGGGAAGACCCAATACCCCCTCCATGGCCTGCCCACTGCTCTCGCAGCGCCTTGCGCAGCACAGCGAAAGCGTGCTTCACAATGGGGGAGACTGGATCCCCTCCTCCTCCTGGAGCCCATTACAACACAATGCGACCCTGCCCCACTCGCCTCTGGCAACTCTCTCTCTCTCTTGGGGCGGAGAACAGGTCGTGCGTCCAGCACCAACAACGCCGGAAGTAGCCGCCCGTTTCCCGCCAGTCAGGCTGCAAGAGAGAGACAGAGAGAGGGAGACAGATTTGGCTCGATTCGACTCTGTCTGCTCTCCTCTCCTTTGCCCAGTTTTGCAAGGAGTCAGCGGACACTGCCTTGGTGAGGGGGGGGGGGGAATTTCATCCCATACTTTGCCTGCCAAGCATCTTCAGGGGCGCCCAGGGACTATATTTTCCGGCCACTTTGGACTGAGTTGCAGGATGCGTATGCGTGCCTGTGTGAGTGTGCTGCTGCTTGGGATGATGCTTCTCTGAACTGCGTGCGGTGATATAAGGCGGCAACTTCGTGGCGCTGTGATGTAACAGCCTGACAGTCACTCCTTTTGCAACACAAGGTTTATTTTTGTATCTTCCTAGAGACAGAGAGAACGTGGTTGAATTTCCTTACAGTTATTCCCTGGGTGTGTGGGTTGGGAAGTGGCGGTGGGGAGTGGGAGGGAGGAAGGGAGGGAGAGAGTGAGGGAGGAAGGGAGGGAGAGAGTGAGGGAGAGAAAGAAAGAAAGAGACAGAGAGAGAGAGAAAGAGAGAGAGAGAGAGATATGAGGGAGAGAGGGGGATGAGAGGGAGATAGAGAGAGAGGGAGATAGAAAAAGAGAAAGACAGATGAGAGAAAGATGAGAGGGAGGGAGAGGAAGATAGGAGGGAGAGAGATGGGAGAGAGAGGGAGAGAGACAGAGAGAGGGAGATACCTATTTCCCATAGAAAAGAAAACACAGGGAGCCACAAAACCTGGGTAGGCGTGGCTGGGGGGGTATCATGTGACTGGGTGGGAATGAGTGATGTCGAGTTGGCCACACCCACCCAGGTTTTGTGGCTCCCAGTGTTTTGTTTTCTGTGGGAAACGGGCCCAAGTGGCTCTTTGAGTGTTTAAGGTTGCAGACCCCTGGTCTATACCAACCAAATACACTTCTATCTCTTAAGCATCAACAGAAAGGATCAGATTGGGAATCAAACTGAATCTGGGCAGTAAGTTATCTGATTTTATTGTAAAAAGTAGAAAAGTAGCCCAGCTCAGCATGATATAATATTGGTTGTGGCTGCAGGTTGAAATGACATCTTTGCACTTTAAAAGGGCTGCATGGAAACAACCAAGACCGGTGTGGTTGCTGCCAGCTCAAATGGTGCTTCCCTGGCCTTCCCAAAGTTGTGCAGGAAAAAAAGGAACTATCCAGCTGTATTTCTGTATAGAAAGCTATACAGAAGAGCCTGACTAGCCAAACCCTGCTTCTTATTTATCCCGTCAGTATTTCCAGATGGCTGTTTGACCAGACACAGCCTTTTAGGATATGCAATGGTGTCCATAGCTGGCTTATCTAGCTACACCTTGAATTCTTTTATGATGTGGTTCTTCTGTAGTCAGACAGGTTGCCTCCTTCGCCACACGTGAGAATTGGAGTTAAAGAGTTAAAGGCAGAGTTAAGTGTGGGGGAAGGGTGGGCAAATATCAAGATAACTAAGGAAGGTTCTGACAGCAGAAATAAAGCCAACAAAGGAGTCCACCAGACAGCAAGGCTTATCAGGATCAAGTATTTCAGCCACAAAGACAAGAGCAGCAGGAAGCAACCACAAGTCTGCCTGAAATGTTGCTTGGGAGCTCAGATACTTAAGTAGCTGCCCTGCTCACTGCTCATATTGGATCTTTAGAACAACTCTGCATGCAGCCTGAAGGCAGCTAGCGCTGAAACAAGAAACCCTGGGGCAACCATGACTATGTCAACTTCCCAAGTGGGCATAAGGATAGCTAAATTGGCAAACTCCACCTGAAAGGGTCAAGGTATATTAAACCTTTGAGGTAATTCAGACAAGAAGCACAATGAATACTAGCTCTATCTTAAGGTTACTTTAACACAGAGGTCTTCAAACTTGGCAACTTTAAGACTTGTGGACTTCAACTCCCAGAATTCTGGGACTTGAAGTCCAGAAGTCTTAAAGTTGCCAAGTTTGAAGACCCCTGCTTTAACAGAACCTTGCGACCCTGAAAATATAGGTAATCCTTGACTTACAACAGTTCATTTAGTGACTGTTCAAAGTTACAACAGCACTGAGAAAAGTGACTTATGACCATTTTTCACACTGATGACCATTGCGGCATCCCCATGGTCATGAGATAAAAATTCAGGTGCTTGGCAACTGACTCATATTTATGACAGTTGCAGTGTATCGGATTCATGCGATCACCTTGTGCAACCTTCTGACAAGCAAAGTCAGTGGGGAAACCAGATTCACTTAACAACGTGTTACTAACTTAACAATGGCAGCGATTCACTTAACAACTGTGGCAAGAAATATCGTAAAATGGGGCAAAACTCACTTAACAAAGGTCTCATTTAGCAACAGAAATTTTGGGCTCAATTGTGGTTGTAAGTCAAAGACTACCTGTATTCCTCCTCTTCTTTCTTTTTTATTCTCTGAAAAACTAGGGAGGGTTCCTTCTGAAATGCTTCCCACGCCCTCTCTGCTTCTGTGTGCTGAGATTCCTTTTGCATGATGGTTGTGTAGGCTGCGGCTCTTCCTTCTGTCTCCCAAAGTCATTCCCACATACCATTATAGGGTGCTATTAAGTCAACTCAGCCTATCTTCAATAAACTGTACCCACAAGGAACGAAGGAGGTAAAGAGGGCTTGGGTCAGGTACATGCTCAAACACAATACAGTGTTAAAAAGCCTCCACCCAGTCTTTCTGTGTGTCTCCTATAACGGCTAAAAGAACTCACCCAAAATAATATTAAGAAATCCAGTCTACTTTAGAAGGGTCCACAATAGCTTTGGAGGATTTTTGAATGTGACTCTGCTTCTGATGATCACATGGTAGTAGTGATTGAGTATATCTTTCATCAATTTTCTTAACAATTTTACCCATTTTTGCAGAGGTCTTTTTTAGGAATGCTAGCCCTAGCTAAGTCATTTATGACACACACACCCTTCCTTTATTTTGCTACCAAAAATGAACTAAACAAGCTAATGGAAAGCGGAACCATTAACAATTAATTTTGATGGACACATCTTAGTTCCTGAATCACAGACTGTGTACTACAAACATCAAATCTAGGAGCACTGTTCCCCGACTCTCAGCATGTTTTATGAACATCAAGAATGTACCCATGCAGCCATTATATAGTTTTATGTGGACTTTTCACCTAATACTGCAAGGCTGCTATGTTTTTCAACTTGGTAACTTCTTCAGGTATTTAATAATATTACTGTAGTGCCTCTTCTGTCATTTTCAAAGAGATAGCAATTGACAAAGATGACAAAAGCACTGACTATCCAAACTGTAATGCTTTTCATTATAAAGAGTTCAGCAAATAACCCGTAATCTTTATTTCTATTTACCTGTAAATGGACAATCCTTTGGAACACATCCTTTCTCATGCTCATCTCAACATCAAAGTGAGAAAGCTTTTTATCAGCTTCGGTACTTGCTGCACGGACATCTTTATCAGGGGATACGTGTTGTGGGAAATCCAATATGCTCCTTTCCACTATCAGAAGGAAACAAAAACTTTCAAAGAAAATATAACAGATAATACAGTAGACTGATTTACTTTAAGTATTTGAAGGGAGAGACTTTCCCATTACAAATATATCATTTAAAGTTTTTAAACTATGATTACTAAGACATCTACTAGATCAGGGGTGTCAAACTCAAGGCCCGCGAGGTGCTTAGATCTGGCCCATGGAGCCGGTCTGGAAATAGCAAAGGACTGGCCCGCGGTGCCTCTGCTAGCAAAAATGGGGTGCAGGCGGGGTGCGTGCGCCCCCCGCAACCGCTTTTGGTATCCAGAGTCCTCCAGGAGACCTTCCAGGCCCCAAACGGGGCCTCCGGAGTGCTCCAGGAAGCTGTCCTTGACTCAGAAGGTTATAAAAGGGAGGAAAAGTAAAATATTTTACCTTTCAGGATTGCAGGATTCTGCTACTATAGCCTGTTAACAATTTATAGTTCTAGTCTTCCTATGGAGTCAGTTTCTTGATCTGGTCTCTCTCTCTCATAAGGTGATCAAGTAGATCAAGTAAGTATTAAAAAAACAAAATCACAGAAATGTACACCTCTCTATTTTTATAAGTTTATAAAACTATGCGGAGGTGCGGGCCCATGGCCACGCCCATGACCTCGCCCACCATGACCACGCCCCCAATCCTGATGTGGCCCTCAATGAAATTGAGTTTGACACCCCTGTACTAGATAAACACCAGAGACTTTTGTAGGATATTGAGCTGCTGCAAAGATAAATACATATCGGTATTTAATAAACAAATGAGTTATAAATGGGAACAAAAGCAGCAATAATAATAAAAAGGCTTTATTTTATTAAAAAAATGCCTTTAGTAAAAGAAACCATACAAAGTAGTTAGCATTTAATATATCTAATTTAAATTCAGTAATACTAGAGTAGAGAAATGGTGGAAAACTAGTAACCTTCCGCTTAATGAACTACAACTTCCAGCATTTTTCCACACTGGCCCTGTTATCTAGATTTATGGTAAGTTTAGTGTTGAGCAGCTTCTAGAGCACAATAGTTTCCCATCTTTGGAAGATAAGTTTTCAAAAATTTAAATCATTTTTTAACATTTTTGGTACATTTTTTTTACTGAACACTCTATTAATTCAGAAGCATGAGAAAGGGGGAAAAATATTTACCTGCAGGAAGTTATTTCCAATTACTTTATATGATAGATAATTTTTGTAACACTAAAATATAAATGTCCATTTTTATCTGTCCCCTTCCCATCATCAAGTTCTGAGCACAGCTCAATGAACTCTTCTTTTTTTTTAAAAAAAACTTTAACTACCTTGTAAAGCAAGGTAGAATAAACAGACACAGAGTGACTTTAGATTTCTAGGCAAATTTTCAAGGCTGATCAGTGTTTTAAAAATGCCAAAAAACCTACAAAGAAATCATATTATTGTTTGGTGCTATATGTGATCAGATCAATCTTTTGCCATAAGCACTTTTACTGTAAAATTACATTACACAATCTTTTCTTCTATCTCAGATTTTAATTTCCTTCTTATGAAGCCAATTGAGACTGATACCAGTTATCAGTGTAACTATACTGATACTATATATACCTGAATATTCCACTTCTAAATCTGCTAGAGTCTGTACGGTGTTCTCATAAGTGATTTCTTCCATATTAAGTATGCCAACTTTGTCATAAACTTGCTTTGCTTTCTTGATAAGTTCTTCAGTTTTTGTTCTAATCTGCTCAGGTGAGAGATCCCATTTCAGGAAATTTCGGTCAGCTCCACTGTAAGAAGACACCTTGAGAAATGATGTAATCTCTGTTCCTAATGTCATTTTGAGTAAAATCCTTGGGTTTCTAACTCTGCAAGTTAAAATAAAAGAGTAAGACAAAAAGTTAATACTCCAGGATACCCAATTACAAAACCCAAAGATGAAAACAGAGACAACAGATGTAACTGTCCATTAAGGGGAGATGAAAGATCATAGTGTTTTATGGATAATTATTATTTTGCTAAGAAATTATATTGAAGATAAAAAAAGGAAAATATGTATTCGGACAATGTATCCAGAAGAACGTTATAGATGAAACTAAAAGAAATCATTTTGGGAAACTATAATACTGGGGAAAAGAGAGAATAATTGAGCTCACACATGCTTTTATTGGCTACTATTTATTGAATAAACTACAACAGATAGGTTCACACAACCTGCTAAGTCATGGGCATCCACAGAACCTTCTTGCTCTTATCAAAATGATGAAAGCAATGTTGTGATGAAAACTCTACTATTCAATTGGTTTCCTGTGGGACCACACTTTCTCTGCAAACCCAGCTTCTTTTGGCTGGAAAGGAAATCAAAACCCCAGCTTCTGCAATCACTTTTTATTTTAATGAGTTGTGAAATGGTCAACCCAGAGAGCACAAAGCTTTGAAGTTACATTCATTTTTAATGCATGTAACAGAACGTATCATCAAAAAGAACTTGTTCTTTTACACTTTTACAGCTTGACAGCAGGAAATTTCCTTCTCTGTGGCTGCTGTTTTCCTGAATGCCTTAACAACGCTTATCCAGTAGCCGCATGTCACCTATGCAAATTATCATGATTGCTAGGTGGCAGCCAAGTTTTACAATAACCTTTAGCTCTTTCCTGCCATCTAGTGACTGAAAAGGTCTACTTATTGATCTACAGATTACAAAGCATCAACACTGATTAGCTCATTCCTGGCTTAATGTCAATTATGAACATGCAAACATGAAAGGACTTGCTGCTGCAATTCTATCACCGTAGTTGGGAATTCCCCTCCCAGTGGCTGCTGCTCCCAGGAGAGTCTTGACTTCTTGCTTCCTTTCCTCACAATGTGTCCTTAGGGTTGTTTACAGCATCTACATCACGCTCCATGGCTAAACCCCTTTCTCGAATTCCCAAGAGTACTTTTCCACTTGCTGCATCATGGCTGCACAAGCCATTAAATTGGCAATCAATTAAAAAAAATCTTAAATTTTGCTGCCATCTAATGGCTGTTAGAATGAACATGCATCCAACTAACCTATCATTCAAGGATTTTTTAAAAAAAGGGACAACAGGGCAGCATACAATCCGTTCCACATGTGCATTAAGGATGTGCAGTGGGGACAGCATGATTTAGAGTGAGATGATTTCCTGGCAGCTCTACAATGGGGTGGGAGCATAAAAATAAAGCTGTGTGGACGTGGCCACAGACACATTTTCTGTAGGATAGAATGGTAACTGACATGAGCAGATGGTCTTCATTTAATTCCTTTCTTTCTACCAAGCACACTTTGTTGAACAAAACAAATTACAGCCTAATGGACAAGACTTCAAAATTCTTTGTGATGTGCCCATCCATCAGGCTCCCAGATTCGTTAAATAGGCATGAGAGAAAAATGAGAAGTCACCTTTCAAAAAGGGGAATCCAACATAATGTATTTAAGGTGGGAGTAAAAAAGAATAATGGAAGCCAGGGAAAGATCTTAGATAAATATATCATATGAAGCAGGTCTGAATTCAATAGCAAGCCTATTGATAAGACAGCACGATAAGCCATGATTGGTTTCCTCCCTAAAACAACCAGCTGGCTTCATACAATAACTTGCCTGTAAAACAGTTAACAAACCACAATTGCTGTTTAGCATGAAAGTTTATGGTAAAACCAAACATGTCACATTATGGCTTAGTTTATAATGTGAACCAGATTATTTGTGGATATGAAATTCTGGAACTGAAATCCTGCTGCAGGCTCTTAATACTCTGGCTGGGGTGCTCTTTGATAAAGGCAGAAAGCTTTTAAAAATACTATATTCTGATATTTTAAAAAAAGGTCTTTTTTCTCCCTTCATTGTATTCTTGATCTTTTGTTCTGTCTCATCATACTGAGTCTTTCTATCAGAAATACTTTACAAACTCTTTTGAGATTTCCCTTGAAATAGCCCTTATCTGAGATGAAGAAAAAGTGCCTAGATATTTCATAGGGGGCACTTCTTCTTTTCTTTTTCCAGAGTATAAAATTCTTCTTCTAATTGCAAAACAGAAAAACATCATCTGAGCAAAGTATGCAGTAAGGGTGGAATGCCAAGGAATATTTCCCTATCGGCTAACCATTAAAAGACCACACCAAACAAATACAGTCATGGTTGGAATTCTGACAACATCAGAGAAACATAATACTGCTAGCTTTATTCTTGTCTTCAAAGAAATGCTGGAGTCCTGGCATGCCTAAGACACAAATGAATTTTTTCCTATCACTACATCCCACGTAACAACATAACAGACCAGAGCCATTTAAAGCTAAATTCTCTGGCATAAATTCCTCAAGCTGACATAGCTTGAACTCAGCCTTCAAAGGAAAACATAGGAGGAGTCTCCTTCCTGTCTTATGTCCATTAATCAGGCAAAGAATCCTTCTGAGATTTTCATTAGCAGTATAAATAAAAACTGAAAGTTCTCTCAGGACGCTCTGTGTGCATACATCATGGTAAGCAGAATTTGTTCAAACAAGGATGCTAAAACCCCTCTATTTTCAAACCACAATGGCTTAATGCATTGTGAGAATGCACTTCATATAAAAAGCTTTTATCCATTTATCAGCTCAAAAGTAAGTATGAGAAGTAAATAAGTACATGCAGCTAGATAAATGATTATTGGCTTTAATTCTGCAAATACAGTTACGAATACAGTTAGGCGGTAAGTAATGGAACTGCTTCTACAATTAAGCTTAAATATCATTACTCTTCTTCTTACTTTAAAAGATACAGCTAAATGTTTGTGTGAATGCATTTAGCATTAGAAATAATAGAACTTATTTCTATCTCTGTTATTTTCCAACAGTAACCAAAAATATGAATTAGTAATATAGTTTTTAAGATACAATGATAATATTACTTTCCAGACACTAAGCAGTGCAAAATCCATTGATCTGGGAATGGAGTTTTCCAGAGAATAATGGAATGTTCCCGTTTACTCATAGCAGGTACATCTTTCCATGGGAAGTTGAACAGTTTTCATAAACAAGTCCTCCAAACCAGAAGCCAGGTGCTTAAATAGCACAATGGAGAAGCAAGTTCAACATGCACTGGACAAAAATAGAATGTTCCTGGGTTTTTCACAACGTTCTATTACAGGTATGTATTCCATTTTATAGTGGCATCATATTGTTTATGTGTTTTGCAGAAATAAAATGTCAACTAAGGATCAAATTCAAGGATTTTCTGATTTTATATACCTTTTCCTATAATATACTCACATCAGACATTTATGTGTCAGGCTTGCAGCTATCAACAATTTGCTGCTGGATATTAAGCAGATATATAAATGTAGATGAGTCTAAGCTTGGTACAATTATGCTAAAGTTTTATCAACATAATCTGTGAAGGTGGTAAAATTGATAAATTCTGTCTGGGCTTTGAAACTAAGCTGGGTCAATATCTGTATGGGAGTCATTCAGAAAATACTTTGCAGGAATAACTTCCCTCAAGTGGCCCAGTTGGCACCCATCTTAATGTCATTCCAATTGGCCATCAAAATCAAACTTTTCTATTGGACTTTAAAGTTTACTCACTGCTAAGTTAATTGAATCTAATGTCTACCATTATTATTTTATTGCTTCACTTTTGTAATTTGATTGTATTTTGGTTTCATCTATTTATAAACCATTGTGAGTTGTTCTGATTCAGTGGTACACAAATATTGATCAAGTGCCAATTAATTGCTGTTGACTCTCAGTGACCAAACAGATTTTCTCTGGGAAGATCTGTCCTCAGCCCGGTACTGTAGATTTCCCCACATTGTACCCTTCATTGCTATAATTCAGTCCATGTACTTCCTACTGATAGTTCTCTTTTCGTCTTTTCTTTCACCCTTCCCAGCATTACAGACTTCTCCAGAGAACTAGATCTTTTTGTACCATGTCTCAAATATTTGACCCTGGTAGTTTGTGCTTCAATTTAATTGTTCATTATCCATATGTCTGTTTTCTTGGCTATCCATGGAATTCTTAGGAGTCTTCACCAACACTAAGTAGCAAAAGCATCAATATTCTTTCCATCCTACTTCTTCAACGTACAACCTTCACTCCCTGGAGTGTCACACAGAATATCATTGCCTGTTTGATTCTGATCTTCGTGAGCATAGATATATCCTAGCAAAGCCTTCATTGCTACTCCAGCAAATATTAACCTGCAGTGTATTTTTTGACTGCTGGTTCCTTTACTGATGATAGTTGATCCTAAAAGACAGAAGCTATCTAAAACTTTAATATCTTCAATATCTAATGAGGGTGTAGCTGTTGTTGCTGGTTTGATCAACTTGTAAGAGTGTAGATCTTGTTGCTGGTTTGATCAACTTTGTGTGTGTGTGTGTGTGTGTGTGTGTGTGTGTGTGTGTAATCTCCTTTGAATTAGATGCGGTTTTCAAAATGTAATAAATAAATAAAGTATAGTTTACTGTGTTCCTTGACTTTTTATTTTTTATCAGCATGCAAATGGATTCTTGAAATAAAATAGGATTTTGGTTGGTTTCCCACCCTAAATAAGATAGAATATTAAGTTTGGATCTGGCTTATTGTGTTGAGGAATCCAATATCCAAAACAACAACTACCTTCATTTCAATTAAAATTTAAAACCTTAAATTTATATGCACAGAAAAACAGCTGGAGTATGTATACCAATTATTTAATCTTTGTTTTGCCTTTACCATTGCCTTAATGATTTACCCCTAGATACCCCTATACCAATAGATAATATGTTCTTGTGACTATTTTAGCTGTGAAAAATATGCACTTCTTGAACCATAGCCAAATATCTTTAGTTCAGAAATAAGCTTTTCAAATCAATGACCTTATTTAACAATTACTATTTGCTTTTTATTCTTTGTCACTGATCTGAATCTTGATGATCAAAAACTATAGTATAGTACAGTATTGTAGAAAGTTAGCACCCACTCCTCTCCTAGAAGAATGAAATATTTTGAGAAATATTAAAAAAGGCAGGATAAAATATTTCCCCTAAAAGAGAAATAAAAATCTTAAGGGAGACAGAAACTCAGAGCCCCAGCTCCCTGCCCCCAAGCAGATACTAAGCTGAGGCCAGCTTTTAGAAATGTAGATTTGGTAATCCATTACTCACTGCAGCAAGGTCTGAACAAAAATAGTTAGCCCTCAGCCACAATAGGAATTGTCCAACAAGCCCCTTCATTGCATCAGCCAAACTTCAACCAAGCTTAGCTCAGACAAACTCCTAGGATTTGTACATGGCACCATGGGAGTTTGACAACAGCCAATAGAATACATGTTCTTGCATAGGAACAGGAAGCTCAAGTGCAAAGCCCAAGAGTAGATATATATACCCCCCACTCTCAACTCCATGGGGTCAGCTACCCAGAATCACAGTGCTTGGTGGTTCTGCTTCAATAAATGAACCCTCTTTCCAATCAGCCTCCTGCCTCCATTTTGTCTCCAGTGCCTTTCTCCCACTTGGAACTGAACCAGATGGATATTTCTTCCAACAGTATACTATAGTATAAAACAGGGGTCCCCAAACTTGGCAACTTTAAGACTCGTGGACTTCAACTCCCAGAATTCTCCAGCCAGCACAATTCTCCATTGTGAAGTCCACAAGTCTTAAAGTTGCCAAGTTTGAAGACCTCTGGTATAAAAGATACTATTCTAGCTAAAAGAAACTATTTGTTTTAACACCTTTACAGGCCATGCAACTCCAATCTTCCAATTGCAATGCGTTGATCTGAGAGGCATGGATTTAATAAAATATTTAATAAAAAATTATTTCAACAGAAGCAAGCACTGGGTTTCTTAAATTAACTGAATATCTCAGTTATAACGTTTACTGCCTAATGCTGCAAGAGATGACACATCCAACATTATGAGGCTGCAGAATATTGTCTGCATAATTCTTTCATTTTCTTCTAGAAAATCTAGGTGGGTTTTTTTGCATATTAATAGTAATATCCGAGTTCAGCTGACAACACAGCACTCATCAGAAATCTAATCAATATATTCAAGAGGAATAAAAGAGACCAGTTATAATTCTTGCTGTGGGTTGACCCCATTGATCATTGTTATGGCTTGGGGATTGCCCCTCTCCCAAATTAACTGACAGGAGGAAATCCAGATATTGTACAGGCGACAAGACGGTTCACCTTCTTGGCAACAGGCGATAAGGGCTTTACAAATGTAACGGTTTCATACAAAGCTACCTCAGAAAAAGTCTGGCCTAGCCATTTTTTAACGCCTCTCCTTTTGCTAACAAAAGATGCTGTTTTAGGGGATGGAAGGAAGACGCGGACGATCTCACACTGCAGGCGTTTGGGGGCCACCTCGTGCGATCCCGCCCGAATCTTTATCGGGGCGACAAATGCCGGGCTGGTGAAGCGGGTGTGTGTCTTTTGCACCGAATACCTGCTCAAGCTTCGGCCCGCAGAAATGGCCAAGGACAGCATCGAGCGAGGACAAGGAGAACGGGGCAACCGCGTTCCGACCGACAGCCGGCCGACCCGAGCCTTCGCAATCGCCACAGCCGCTTTCCCCTCACCACAAGCGCCGGCACAGCTCCCCACCACCACCACGTGCCGCCCAGAGCCCGGCCGGCGACTCGGGGAGAGCGGCGGAGTCACTTCCGCCCTTCTGAGCTCGGCGTCGCCCGCCCTCTACAGCCTCCCGCGCGCGCGGCTCACGTTCCTTCCCCCCCCCCTTCCGGAGGACGCCACTGGAGCCCGCGAGCCAGCCAGCCAGCCAGCGGCGGGGAGAAGTTTGCTGCGCCTGGAGTCGGCGGAGGAAAGCAAGCAGCCCGCCCGTCTGACCAGCCATTACCATCACACCACCCGTCCATTCCTGCCGGCACGGTAAGCCACGGCCGCTAAGCTTTCCCTGGGCGCGGGGCGGGATGCTGCTGTCCGCTGTCTGCAGCAGAATAGGAGCCGTGGCCGCGGCGCTGCGAGAGGCTGCCGCCGCCTTTACCTTATACTATAAACGCTGAGTGGGACCCGCATCTGGCTCCCCGGTTTGTTTTGTGCGTCCTCGAGAGCCGTCTCGGGTGACTGGCCACGATCAAGGCAAGGCACCTGGCTTGCCTGGTTCCCCCACCAACCACCCCTCCCGGCCGTTATCTTTCCCTCTCCAGCATCCTTAAGAGGACTGAAGGATTGGAGCCCGCGGCTGGTTGCGTCTTTAGGATTCCGGGGATGGGATGGGAAAGATGGACGAGCGGAGCCGTTTCTTTTCGAGTGCTGCCTGGCAGGTGTTCCCCGTGTAAAAAAAATACGATTGCTCTCATTTTACGTGCTCAGACCATTAAAGATGCCCATCTGCCGCTGATTGCTTAGTGTGGGTCCCAAGGTGTGACATTTCAAAGATCAGATTGCCCAGTTATATAATCCCATCAAGCATGTCGCCGGGGTTGAATCGTACCGCATCTTCGAATGGGTTGTACCACCATTCGGACAAAACATGCTTCTTTAATAGCATTATGTGGCCACAAGCTTCAGCCTCCAGTGGGCCAGGCCCCTGTTAAAGAAAAAATATGTTTATATGGCAACACTTGCATTTCCATTCTTGCAAATCTCCAATCACTGCTTCACCATTCTCAACAACAACAACAAAAAACCTTTGTAGTCTTTTCAGCAATAATTTCAAGACGTGTAAAGCTTATTTTTCAGGATAAAATGTGGGGGGGGAAAATGTTATAAGAAAATGGAGAACCTTGGAAGTTGGGCTAAAATACTTTCTTGAAGTTATATAATTCTAATAGGTACAGGAGATGTTGAATGTAAATGAAGCTCTGATTCAGCATGTGCCACTAATCACAAGTTTGCATTGAGGTCACAGTGTTCTAGATTTCATTATAAAATGAAGGTTTATGAAAATTTGGGCTGCTTATAAGTGAAATGAAAAGTAAGATATTTTCATGGGTGCCCACAAAGGTAGTAAGTAATAGCACCATGACTTCATTGTGGAAATGATGTGAGTTTATAGTTTGTGTCATTTTTGTGAGTATGTGATGTCATCTTGCCGCCTTTGGGATATCTGATATCCCAATTTTAATCAGATTTTTTGTTTTTTTCTAAATGCATTGTTTAAATTAAACCACATAATTCTGTTTAAATGACACGGAAGGCAATTCTGAATTTGCAATCAATATTACAAAGAATAAGGGGACAGAAGTCTATTTGGAGAAGCGTAGTTCATTCTTTGTAATAGAATATGCTTTTGGTTTGGTAGGTAGGGCTAACAAGGGCATGGTTTTAGTTTTAAAGTTTATTAAATATTTAGATTGTACAGCCTCTAGTGCACAAATATCTACTGTATGTAAGTGCTATATTGTATGCCATACAGCAAAATACTTAGCATTTGACATCACAAAACAAAATGCTAAATGGTTCTTAGCTATGTATTTACTGTTATGGCTTTCTGTATAATGTGCAAATGGGAATAGTTACTAAATTTATTTATTGATATCCTGCCTTTATTATTTTTATAAATAACTTAAGGCAGCTAATATACACAATACTTCTCCCTCCTCCTACTTTCCCCACCACAACAACCCTGTCAGGTGAATTGGGCTGAGAGTGACTGGCCGAAAGTCACCCAGCCAGCTTTCATGCTTAAGGTGGGACTAGAACTCAGTTTCCTGGCTTCTAGCCTGGTACTGTCACCGTATGTGTGATTTCCTAGTTATTTCTAGTTTGTCTTCATGCCTTTTCCAAACCTCTAATCAATTTATAGAAGTGCAAATTTTAAAGGAGGGAAGACAAATGGGGATTTGGTCAAGAAGCTACATAAAATGTTCTTCCAGCAAGATTACTGTACTCTGATTCACATTGTCAGTTGTGGTTTGTTTGTGGATTATTCCATAAATCACATTTGCTAGATTCATGCAATATGGTGAGTTGTATTGGTTATGTGTCTGAATTCATGGGAAAATTGCCACTGAGTTGTTGTTCAATAAGTCATTGTGTATATAAAGTGGGACTTAGAGATAACGGAGAACCCAAGCAGAAGCAAAAAAATAATAATATCTTTTTGATGTTTATGTTTATTTTGTAAATTTCTAATCAGAAGTGTATCTGTTGAGTTTAGTAGGGTTTACTTTCAAGTAAGCATCTTTAGGATTACAGTCTTAAATTTCCTAGATTATTGGGCCAAAAATATAAAAAAAAATGGATTTGGAAGGAAACAAGACAATGTATTCAGGAAGATAATTGCAGGCACAAGGAACAAGCAAGAGAAAAGACCGGGAGGGGAGAGGAAGGATGGTGATATTTGAGGGAACTGAAAACTTTGTATGATTGCCAATGGTAGAACTGGAGATATGGAAGGATACATGTCGGATAGAGAAAAATAAGAGGTGGCATTTGTGACACAAGTAAAGTTAAAGAGTTTATTCTGGATTGATATTATCCACACAGTGTATGTTTGAAACTGGCAGGTTTCCTGTTGTAGATTTAATTCCTTTTTCCCTCTCTGCCCATTGCCAGTAGCAATGAACCTGAAGCCTGACTAGAATGTAAAGATGAGCTGGGTTAATGTGGCAGAGAAGTTGAATTGTGAACCAGTAGCTAAACTCTGAGAAAAAAACTTTTGAAAAGAAACCCTGTCCATTTTGGATTAAGACATCTAATTGCATTCTAAGTGTGGCAGAGATAAAGAAGTCATAAATTGGTTCTATAGTTTAGAATAAGGGAAAGAAATTGGGGAAGGAGAGGGAATCCGACTCAGAAACAAGCAGGTGGCACAAAGAAAACACCACCCATTGCACTGCAAAATAAAACAAAGACAGTACAACCAGCCGAGCACTCAAACTACCCCTCTCTCTGCTGTTCTGTGTTACAGTGCACCATTCATGTGTATAGGTTTTATTATGATTCATTGGAAGGAACCACTTAGGTCTGCCTCAGCATAAGATACATTTAATTCTGAATGATTGGCAGTAGATTGCTTACAGCTAATGTTATGATAATTGCATTCCCCAAATTATGTGATTGGCAGGAAAAAAGCTTGGAAGAACTAAAAGTGGATTTAAAGGTAGAAAAACTTAAGTACTAGTACTGAAAATATATTTTTAGTGCTTAAATTCTTTGAGATCTGACACTTTTCATCTTATGTATATGCATTTTACAACAGGTAATGCTTGATGAATTTGGGGATTCTAGAAAAAAGCAAAGCAAATCATGCATGCCTCAAGTGTGTCCAAGCCTGGCCTGTGTAATGATGTATATTCAGAAATTCAAACAGACAAGCTTAGTGCTCTAAAAGAAACTAGGATCAGGAGTGAATCAGAAAAAAACAATCCAGGACAGATATTAATCCATTAATTGACTTGTAAAAGTAAAAAAAATAACCCTTCCAACTTTTGTACTACATTAGAAATTGAAAAGAACCTTGATAGATAGTGGTTTAATGTAAGCAGGAAATTAGCATTCTTTAAAGGATAACTGACAACCATGATATTTTTAAACCAACAGAGAAGAAGAAAGGATATGGTAGAATGAAGAAATAAGGTTATGAAATAACATTTAATTTTTTTAATTAATAGAATATTTAATATTATCAAAGAATGATGCAGATTAGTGTAAAGGCTGAAGCTGATGAGTAAAACATGAATTTTCAGGCTTGTCAGAATTGTTGAATAAACATTGAACAGATGTTTTCCAATCTCAAGACTGGGAAGAGAACAGCCCAGTGTCCTTTTATTCAAAAATTTGGAGGAAAAAAATTATGATTTAAACTTTGAAACAAACATATACTATATTTAAGGCCTGATCCTTCTGCATTATACATTATTTCTCTTGTCTGCAATAAAACAATTATACAAAGCTGTATTGTGCCTGAGAGCCGAAGCAAATTCCTGATTATGGATTTAATGTCTGGCAAGTCAAATTTTATTGCCGTGCCTGACAAGTTTGACAATCATAGTACAAGAAATATTAGAATATATAGATGGGGGAACTTTTGCTTCCCTTATAAGCCAGTATTTTATGATTTCCCAAGATATAACTGGAAGACCAACTCCAAAATGGCTTTTTATTTCTAATGCTGCTTTGATGTTTGAATCATTACCTATTAGAGTCTACTCTACTGCTTTAGTGAAGAGCATCATTGCTTATGTAAAAGATGTAACACCCTCACCCCCAAATTTTAGCACGGTAGAACATGGCTGAAGAATATAAAATGAAACAGGTTTGGAGAAAGAAGACAGGGAAGAGCTTTTCTCTTATTCTCAAAACATTGGGACCATCCAGTGAAGCTGGTAGGAAGTTTAAAATAGAGAAAAGGAAGCAATTCTTCATACAGTGTGTAATTTACCTGTGGAATTCATTACCATTGTGTGGCATGATTGCTACCAATTTGAATAGTTTTAGAAGGGGGTTGGAGTTGTTCTCACAATGCTTAGCCACCATGCAAAAGGTTAGCCATTTGTTGCATATCTGAGCATTTGTGTCATCTGTGAGATATCTGCTGTGTCTGCTGCACTTTGTCATCTCTCCCAGATAAATCAGACAGGAAACATGATTAAAGTAGATTAATTAGTTCTATTTTTTTTTGTAAGACTACGTTAACAGAATTTTGCAAGCCTGAAAGTACAAATTTCCTGCCGCCACTTTTAACTGCTTGATCCATTAGGATGGGTCCTTCCTAACTTTCTTTCTCTGATTGTTGAGCCAGTGAGGGATCCTGTCTTTCTTGTCTGATTGTTTCCTAAGTAGCATCTCTTCCCTTCATTCCCCAAGATCATCCACACATTTCATAACAACCTAGTCCTAAGCCAACAGTTTACTACTTTTGCTGACTTCAAAGTGGTGCCATTTCTTGTAATTTGCTATGGTCCAAACCTGACAACACCTCAACTGATAAACACCTTTTCTATAGGTTAGTTTGGGTGTATGATACAGTTGAGCTTTTTTA
>QLTV01004248.1:93089-104646 GCA_003457575.1 Thermophis baileyi | reverse complement strand
CCCTCCCTCCCTTCCTTCCTTAAAGGCCCATTGAGAACTTTCAAGGACATAGGGTAATAAGTATTTTTAAACTCCATGATAATATTTTGTGGGTTATATAACATGGTTTCAAGAAAATAGGAAGTACTTTAATCAATGGCCTGTTTTCAGTTGACTCATCACATTGACCCTCTCTGTTGACTCTCATTATTTTCAAGATAAGCAAGATTTGAGCTTCTTAAAAGTAAGATTGGATCCCAACCAGTAGGAAATTATCTTTGGTTCTAGAACCTGACAATTGTTTTGTGCAACTAATCTATAAGCTACCGAAAGCTATCTTGCAAAAGAAAAATTTACATTCTTTTTCAAACACTATTTAGCATTTACTATTTGAGAAGTTTACTAAGTGAGAAGTTAGTGTAATATGCATGTAACCGTATGGTAAGCCCAATTCTCATGGTATCCTACTACACAGAATTGAAATTATATACACTCCCTATTTTCTAAATGTATGCAAATTGTAATAAAATTCTTCTTATACGTGGTGTGATACTGTTAGCTACACATATACTACATTATATCATTACAAACTTATAGATATGGTCCATATGTTTAAAGGGGCTTCTTGTAACTTTCCTTAGTCGCATACTTTGCATACAAAACTGTCAGGTGCAAAGAATCAGAACTATTAATGTAGGTTGCAGCATAAACGATGTATTTACTATATACAGTCTATAGCTGTATATAGCTATACACAATAGCCTATACACAGGGGTGGGTTCCTCCTGGTAAAGACCGGATCGCCCGAACTGGTAGCGACCTGCTGGTGATGTCACGAATCCGGTTCGGTCGGTGCAGGTCCGTGGGCACCGCCATCTTTTTTTGTGAATTTTTTGTGAATTTTTTACTGTTTGGAAGGTTTTTCCTGTTCTGCTGCTTGAAAAAGGGCCTTCCCATCTGCCCCTGGGTTTATACTGACCTTTATTCCTTTGCCCGAAGCACAGCTGATAAGCTCCTCAGCTGTGTTTCGGGCTGCAGCTACTTAGCATGTGCGGAAGCAAAATTGCACGAGGGAACGCGCGCGCGCAAAACATCGCAATGCGAACCGGTGGGGAAGGTAAGTGGAACCCACCCCTGCCTATACACAATCTGGTCAACTAACGATCAGCACTAAATTGGCTCTAGATAAGTGTCAAAGGAAGTCGAGGAGGGGCTAGGCTTGGATCACTTGTGACAATGCAAGGACTCTAAACTGATGTGTTTTATTCTGCCCATATCCGTAGCTCTGCCTGCTCTTCTCCTACAAAAACACCTCAGCAATTCTACAGATAGTTGGGATGAGGGGCAGAGGGAAGCTTGTATGAAAGAGAGTTACTGCTAGACACTGTAGATAAACTGAGCAATAAAGTAACAAATACAAATATTTGGTGAATGCTGTTTTAAAATAAAGCTACAGAGCCAGGGAAATATTAACATTTTTATTACTTTGTGGCATACTTTTAATGTATTTGAGCACATTCTTTTCTCTACAATTTAAACTGTATATTTTTAAAGAATAGATTAAAAAAAAATAGAAATATTTATTCAGATTGTCCCCATATTGGCTTCCTTTGTTCATATTAGATTGGCTCTGACTTCAATCAATAAATATCAAGAGGCAATTAACAGTTACCAAAAGGCACTGGATCTTGATCCAGAAAATGATTCTTACAAATCAAACCTGAAAATAGCTGAACAGAAATCAAGAGACATGTCCAGTCCTGTAAGTTAGCTTTCAAACCATTTGTAATAATACATTGTTTAAATGTTTTAGTTATCCAGTACTTCTTTACTTATAGCTGACATGTATTTATTTTCAGACTGGAACTGGTCTGAGTTTTGATATGGCAAGTTTGATAAACAATCCTGCCTTCATTAGCATGGTAAGTGTACTTAAAAATTATTTTTGCTGTTCCTGGGTTCCACTGTTTCTCATATTGGCTAACTATTCCTTTTCTTGATGTAATATTTTCATTAATTGTTAAGATGATGATGCCATTGATTAAAATTAAATCCTGTCTTTCGCCTTATTCAAAGTAGAATAGAATAGAATTTTTATTGGCCAATTGTGATTGGACACACAAGGAATTTGTCTTGGTGCATATGCTCTCAGTATACATAAAAGAAAAGATAAGTTCGTCAAGAATCATAAGGTACAACACTTAATGATAGTCTGGGTACAAATAAGCAATCAAATCATAGTAGGAACCAGTCAATATAAATTGTAAGGATACAAGCAACAAAGTTACAGTCATACAGTCATTTGTGGGAGGAGATGGGTGATGGGAACGATGAGAAGATTAATAGTAATGCAGACTTAGTAAATAGTTTGACAGTGTTGAGGGAATTATTTGTTTAGCAGAGTGATGGCATACCTTGTATCTTGTAACTGGAATACAAAATACAAAAACTCAACAATCAAATCAATACAATTAAAATCAGTGGAGACAATGCAATTTTCCTAACACCAGGACAATTAAAACTACTTGAACAGCTAAAAGCCTGGTGAAAAAGAGTGTTTTTGATATTTTGCTAAAAACTGGGAGACTGAGGGTGGGGTGAAGATATACTCCCTGGGAAAGTATTTCATAGCTTGGCCCCACACTTGAAAAGATTCGAATAGCTGAGCTTCTGACAGTTGGGGCATCTTCAAAAGAACCACATATTACTTATATAAGACTCATAATAGGCCAGTACTGAGATACCATAGTCATTTGATGTTAAGATTAATTAAATCCCAACAAAGTTTGACTTTGAAAGTGCAAGTTTAACCATCACTCAATACTACTGGCTAATGAAACTATCCTGCCTAATTATTGGCTTCCTTATGGCTGAAATTATTTCATCTATTTCAGGCAGCAAGTTTAATGCAGAATCCTCAAGTCCAGCAACTGTAAGTATCAACACAGGCCACCTGTATTGTCATAGAGGTGACAAAGCAAGCATAACATAGAGGATTAGGGTGAGCACACATCACTTTCAGGAAACACACCTAGTGCTGAAATTTCACTGAACAATTTTCTTTCTAGTAATGGTTTTTCCATTTGTTAGGGTAGGATGAAGAAGAGATTATAGCTCTGCTTTTGAACTCAAGAAAAAAAATCTGGCAGTGGAATCTGTTCTTTGATAGGTTCAAAGAAAATTCGTATGAGTTTCTGAAATTCAAATCCTAATAAAATGAGTACATGCGTGTTATGTGACATGGTTTCTATTCCACCACACTTTTAGACTCTAGGTGACTCATAATACCAATAGAGTATAAAATATAAAGCTTGTAAGTAGTTTTGAGAGATAGCCTTAAGCAGTATGTGATAAAGAGAGCATCAGTGACTATTGAGCAGAATTTGCTGCTCAAAAAATTGTCACTCTGGTGCATTAACTAAAGCTGAGTAAAGGTTATCCTGACTAAACCTCCATCTGCTGTTCAGGATGTGTCAATAGTTTTGAATGTTGCTGGGAGGTCCAATAGAGCAAGAAACACTGCACTCTACCCATCTGGATGAGGATGTTTTGATCACATGCCCAGGTTAAAATCCACTTCATCCAGGACTCTCTCTAGCCAAATCCTCATCACATTCTCAGCCTTTATATAGAAAGGGTCAATTAAAAGCCCAGTGGTATTTGTTCAATCAAGGGATCACTTCTTCAAAGTGACTGGTATAATCCCTTCCCTTAAAGAAGTATTTTCCATCCCTCAAACCCAGTTGCCTGTTCCTTGTCTGCTTATATAAGTCCAGGAAGGGGGGAAAAAACTGCTCCAAAAGATTCCGCAGGTTTAAAACAGTTTCAAAGAACCTTAGAAGCCATTGCATCAGCTATGTCATTGAATTTTACCTTTAATTATGTGTGTCCAACTTGCAAATTCAAGTGATTTTTATCTCCAAAATGCCTGATAAACAAGTCCCAGCAGCCAGTTCTTTTCATCTATCATTCCCTAACAGCATGTCAGTCCATCTAAACAGAGCTGTGAGATGCACAGACATAATAAGGGCACAGATAGAACTATTTCACCACCTTAACCAGCAAAGTAAATGTTTAACATTAAATTTGAGAGAGGGAGGGAGGGAGGGAGGGAGGGGGGAGAGAGAGAGAGAGAGAGAGAGAGAGAGAGAGAGAGAGAGAGATATGATAGGCAGGCAGGCAGGCAGGCAGTGTAGATCCAAACCTAGGCTCATACCAGTGTGCAGTCATATTTATTCATTTTTTACTATCTGGAACAGGGTTGTCAAATTCGCGTCGCCACGGTGTCATCACGTGACGTATCACGACTTTTTTCCCCTTTGCTAAACCAGGCGTGACTCATCTCGCCCATGGGCCACGAATTTGACACTCCTGATCTAGAATCTGTAAAATCTACATTTAATTTCCTTGAGCTGTCTCTTAAAGAAAAAGAGTATAACATGACAGTTAACAATGGATTTGGAAATCTGTATTTCTCTCTATCAGTGTCATATCTGTTCCCTTTAGAATGTCAGGAATGATGACAAATGCTATTGGCGGTCCTGCTGCAGGTGTTGGCGGTCTCACTGATCTCTCAAGCCTAATTCACGCGTGAGTATATATGGTTTAATCCAGTTAGTTAGTTCAGTTAGTTAGTTTAATCCATTTAGTTAATCCAGGGGTGTCAAACTCGATTTCATTGAGGGCCACATCAGGGTTGTGTTTGACCTCGGGGGCTGGGGTGGGTGTGGCCAGAGTGGGCATGGCCAGCTCAATGTCACTCGTGTCAGGGTGCCCGTGGTGGACCGAGTGCTCTGCCAGCAAAAACGGGCTCCCGATCTCGGTTTTTGGCTGCAACAGTCTCCTGCCACCCTCTGCAGTGAAAAAGGAGAAGAGGCACCATTTTCACTGGCAGAGGCACCACGGGCTGGTCCTTTGCTGTTTCCAGGGTGGCACCGCGGGCCAGATCCGGCCCACGGGCCTTGAGTTTGATACCCCTGAGTTAATCCATTTGAGAAAAGGTTAAGCTTGTTTGTTTTACTTTGTTTTGTTTATATCTTTGAGTTGGTCTTGTCTCTTGGCAACTGCCTGGACAAGTCCCTGCAGTTTTCTTGGCAATATTTCAGAAGTGGTGTTCCATTGCCTCCCTCTTAGGGCCGAGAGTAAGTGACTGGCCCAGCTGGATTCATGCCCTTAGATACAAAGTTGAAAAGAGCTGCTTTAGTTTGGGTGTTAGCCTGTGCTTATTGTATATGTTGCATGTATCTCCTTAAATAAGCCATTCCTTTTCATCAACTTGCACAGTGCCATTTCTATAGTGTGTGCTAACTCCCAGAATGAAAACCTCTTTTTGGCTTTTACTTTTTACTTTTTCACCTTATTATCCCTAATACCCATTCCATTAGTTCACTGCTTTAAGAGTTCATTTGATACAGTATATTGTTGCAAATACTACCTGTAGTAAAAACATATTAGACTTCCTGAATTTTTTTTATCAATTCTTACCAAGACTGAATTCACATACTGCTCTTGTTTTATCCCCAATGACTAGTTCACCAGGCATACTTTGCTCTCACACATATCAAATGTGGCTGAGTTTAGATACGAATTAAGCCAAAGCCAACCAAAACACATTATGGCTTAATGTAGTGTAACCTTAAATCTTGTAGATTTTTTTTTACAAACTATAATGTATATTGACATATAACATAGAAATAAAGATTAATCTTTGTTGTTTTTATATTGCTTAACACAGTAGTCCTCTTTAAATGACAGTCACTTGGCAACCACTTGAAGTAATGATGGACACCCCCCCAGAAGGTAGTTATGGCCTGGTTCCGACAGCTGCCCCCCCCTTAAGTCACATGACATTTCAGATGCATTCCAAATGGCCCACATTTACAGCCATTTTCAGCATCCCAAAGTCATGTGACTGTAATTTATGATGTTTTTGACAAAAACCAGCATTTACTTCAACTTTTCAGCAAATCACCCTATAGCAGTGATGGCGAACCTATGGCACGCGTGCCACATGTGGCACACGGAGCCATATCTGAGGGCACGCGAGGTGTTGCCCTATGTCAGCTCCAGCGTGCATGCACGTGCTGGCCAGCTGATTTTTGGCCTTCTTTTCAGCCGTTTTCGCTCTCCCCAGGCTTCAGGAAAGCCTCCTGAAGCCTGGAGATGGCAAAAACGGCCCAACGGCCCAACCAGAAGTTCACTTGTATGCTCACCCCCAGCCTCCTTTTCGCTGTCAGAGGTTTTCGGGAACTTCTTCGGCTTTGGACAGTTGCAGCCAGGCCTCGGGCAAGGCCAGCAAGACTTTCCTGAAGGCCTCTGCAGCTGATAACAGAGCTCAAGATCAATCCAGAGCTCTGTTATTGGCTAGAGAGACCTTCAGGAAAGGCCTTTAGGAAAGGCCTCTGCAGCTGATAACAGAGCTCCGGATCGATCCGGAGCTCTGTTATCGGCTACAGAGGCCTTCAGGAAAGCCTTGCTGCAAAAGAAATGGGCCGAGGTGTGCGAGGCCTGGCTGCAACTATCTGAAGGTAAGTAGTAGGGCAGCTCCACTTCAGTGTTATTTCTGAACTTCCGATTGGCCCGTTGGGCCATTTTTCGCCATCCCCAGGCTTCAGGAGGCTTGGGGGTGGGCACGCATGTGCATGCTATTGCGCGCGCACACCCTTTTGGCACCTGAGCCAAAAAACGTTTGTCATCACTGCCCTATAGCAAACAACGGGTTTGCTTAACGACCGAGGATTCACTTAATTACTATGACTATAATAACGGCGGCTGCTAAAATGGTAAAATAAAGTTGGTCATGTGCTGACCTGCTTTGCGGCCATCACAATTTATGACCATAATGGGCAGGCTTCATTAGTGTCATAAGTCAAGGACTACCTGTATATCCTTAGGTTAACATTAAGTTAGAGAGAATTTTCAAATGCTTATGTGTTTTTCTCTTAGGGTAAACAATAACTTCTGTTTGAATAATATTATTTCATTCATCTTTGAGTATTACACGATAGTGACTGTCTTTATTTGATCTTTGTTTTAAAAAATACACATTTTGTACAGGGGACAGCAATTTGCCCAGCAGATCCAGCAGCAAAATCCAGAGCTCATAGAGCAACTGCGAAACCATGTTCGAAGCAGATCCTTCAGTGGTAGCACTGAAGAGCATTCTTGATTCAAGAAACATCAGTTAAAATATTGTTCCACTAATTCCAAAAGGCATATTGTAGCTTGTAGCAAATATCACCATTGTAATTCTTCTCAGACATGAGATAGAAAATTCTTTGTGTGTATTCCTTATTGTCTGTTGGAAACAGATCATTGCACACAGATTTGAACATATCATGTATGTTTAGTGATGCCTTTGTACATGGATTATAATTAGAACTGTTGACTTATTACAATCTCTGTGTCAGCGGAGCATCTTTATATTAATAAGCAACAGCATGTGTATTTTTCATTCTCTTTTGAGAGAATGGATTTTGCAGCATACTGTGCACTGAAAAACAGCTGGTGCATGTCAGAGGAATAGAAGATGGGCTATCACTCCTGTATACAGGTTATGTATAAATTATATTCAATAAGGTTATTTCTTGCCCTCCAATACAAGGCTGTGGGGTACATATACAATTATGCATGTCTAATTGGCAATAAACATACAAGGGTTCACTCTTGACAAAGTATGGTTGATTATTGGAATTGTTGAAAGAAAAGTCAGCCTGACTGTTTGAATTGCTTTAGGATCAGATAATATGGCAGGAGAAAGAAAAGCTATGAGTGAACAGATGGATAGGTGTGGTTATAGAAAGTGGACCAGAGATATTAAGCTGCATTTATAATGTACGAGGGCAGCCAAATCAGTTTGTAGTGATTGCTATTGATTAACTGCTAAGTTTGAAAAGAAGTTATAGCGAAATGCTTGCTCTTCTGTATTGTTTTACAAAAAGGATAACATCCAAATCTTCTATACTATGGGGATGGGAGAAGACGATTGTGAATTCCATCTTTAGGAGGTATAAATAACTTGTGTTCAATGGTTAGTAGAAGGATGAAATTAGAATGGATGTCCAGAAGTGGTACATAAAGGAATGTTAAAGAGAAAGCTCCAGAGAATATAGAATGGGGAGAATCTGCATATGGAAACTCTAAAGACCTTTCTTATGAAATGATACCATGTTCTATATTAATATAATTTTATACGCATGGTATCAACTGTATTTGTCATCTATCTGCTTGCATAGTCCTGGAAGGTTGACTGTACATTACAAATCCATTTAAGAATTTGAGATGGCATACTTAGGTACATTGTTTAAAACATTGACTACTATATAAAAAACTGCGTTCATCACAGTTTTATCCCTCTATTATGAATCTGATTTCACCACCGCCACCACCCCGCTATTATTTTTCCTTTCTCCCTCTTCTCATTTTTTTTAATGCGGAACAGAATTACTTAAATAATTTCTACAGGAATAGAGCAGTTCATTCAGGAGAAAGCTTTCAGTGTCACAGTATAATGTTATATTTAGAAAACTTTTCAGGGGAGGATATTCTGGAATATTGAGTGGGTGGAAGAACATTGACAACCTTCTGCTCCAAACAACAGTTTGTTAAACATTTATTCTGAATATATGTGGAGCCACTGAACTATCCTGAGTTTTCCACAAACGTTCCTCCCACATGTGTTTAACAAGTTCTGTTGCACTAGAACAGATTAAACTAACTGCATTAAGTGTATACTCTAAAAGTGGGAGGAACTGCTAACAAATAATAATTTAGAGTAAGTTTGTAGTCCAGGTGTTAATAATTAACTCTAAAAACTGTTCTAAATTATACTATGTGTAATGTTCTGAAATCATTTGGTAAATTTACTCCAATGCTAACTTAAAAATTGCTACTATAGTGCTTACTGTTGCTAGTTTTAATTCTAAAATGAAGATTCCATGTTTTTCTTAGCTACCCTACCCCTTCTGTAGGCATGTGTTAAAATGTCCTGTATATCCTGATTCATTGTATTTCAAATTCAAAAAGTTAGGTGCGTAATACAGCACTAGCACTTTCATATTCACAGTGGAGTATTTGCCAAATGAATACATATTTCAGAAAGTAACATTTAAATAATTATTCACATTCCACTCTAGTTACTTATATCAATTTTTCAAGGACGGATAATGGATCAGTCCTCTGTTATTTGGAATAAGTTTAATAAAACAAATATGCCGTTTTCATACAGTATTGTCTGTGGTGTTTTCTTTTCATTCTTTATTTCAGGAAAAAGTCAATTCTCATGTCTCAAGCTATTTTAAACCAGGGTGTATTTGTAGAGGCAACTGTATTTCTAAAGTTTTTACACTTATAGCTACATATTCTATTTAGAAAGTTAATCATTGCTATTAAGTGACAGACTTCTTATTAAGTTTAATATAACTTGTTTCCTAAGTAAAGATTGCCATTCTGATTTAAAAAAATCCTATTTCAGGTTAAGCTTTCATAAATGCCAACGATTGTGGTAAGTACCAAAAATCACCATAGAAAACACTATTAGTAATCTGATATAATTCAATTTTCTTGTTATTCTCAGCTCTTTATGCCCTTTATTTGGTCTACAAATCTGAATATTTAATTATCAAACCCCCCTTTTTAGTGAATCACTAGATGTAGTCAAGGAGATGATTTAATAGCTGAACAGCTGCTGTAAGGCTGTAATACTGAAATGATGCAATGAGAATGAGTCAGCAGGGTTATTCAACTCTAATTACTTTAAGAGGCTGTTTTATAAGAGAGGCCCTGTGAGGGCATCTCTCTCTCTCTGTGTGCTTCAGTGCTGTAGTTGATGATTGATTGCTTGACTTTGCCTAGTACATGTATGTATATATTCCTTGTAGATAAACCACTATTTGAAAGACAAACCTCTGTTTACTGTATTTTGCTCCTGGGTTGTCTCAAAATAGTCACACTGTGCACACTCTGACAAGATGCCTTATTAACTCATATTCCTTCAGTCAGGCAAATCCACCATCTAACGTACAGATTGAGATGATCCATGTCAAAAATAACTGGAGTGAGAAGAAAAGGAATCTGCCCAATTGGAATCCAGTACTCTCCATCAGTTGCAACCATCTTGGAAAGATACAATAATGCCTTTTCCAAAAGAATCATAGTAATGTGGTCCAGCAAAGAATCTTGTAGCAATTTGAAGGTTTCAATTCATGGTAATCTCAAATTCTGGGTCCTGTGTTACAATACTTTCAGAAGCACGAAGTGGTTACCATTAGTTGTAGGTGTATCCATACAAATTCTTTAATAAATGAGATCTAAGGAAATATATAGGAAGTTACTGGAGATGGCACAGTTCTGTTACAGCTACGCTAATTTATATATATAGTGGAATTAATTTTTTTGTGCAGTTAGTTGAATACCAGTGGCTGAAAATTAAATGGCTGAAACTTCTGTTTTCCAGAACCTTGATTTAAGCTAATTGCTAAAGTAATAGTATGGAGCACCCTGACCCATTTCTGAAAATCTTCAATGGATTTCAGTTTCCTCTAAATATACGTTATTGCAGGTGGCAATAATATTAATATTTTATTGAAACTTGCTTCGGTTCTTTTTAGTGACTGGAAACCTCTTATGCACTTTCTGCTGAAAAAAAATGAACTGATGATTAGAAATGGTAGACTATGGAAGAAGGAAACTTTAATGCAACCTTAGAGAGGGTAAAATATAAATATTTTTATAACTGCTGTTAAGACTTGTTATTTTTTCTTTTTCCTCTACTTTTTCACTTTTCTACTACTTTTTTCCATTTCTCTTTAATTCAAAATTTGAATCACAGCATACATATGTTGCATTTAAACCCAAAATTCAATCAGTTATCAGTATTTTCTAATGATTTATTGACAAATGTAGGGACAAATGGAAGTTGGAAGGTGTTTCTTGACTGAGAGTTGTATAAATGGATTCAGCTATGAAATAAATCTTGAGACTGCCAACTTCATCTAGTTTCTTTTAATTAAAAAAAACAAAACAGGAACATGGAGCAGGACTTACCACGCCTAAAGATACTGGAAACATTCATGGACTCATTTGAATTAAACTTGGTAAGGGTTAGAAAATCTCTGGTCCTTCAGTTGTTTTTGCACTATAGTTTCCAGCATCTTTCATCAATAGCTACAGAAGTCATGGTAACTCAATTATATTTAAGAATCATCTGGATTCTCCCAGTTTCATATACCGTGTTTCTCCGAAAATAAGACAGGGGCTTATATTTTTTTGACCCCCCAAATATGGCCTCGGCCTTATTATCGGGGGGGGCTTATTATTTTGGGGGTGCAGTAGGCGGCGAGCGTGGGACTGCATGTCCCATCGCCGCTGCCTCGCCTCCCCTCCCTGCCGCCACCGCCTCGCGGAGCAGGACTCAGCAAGGGTTGTTGTGCCGTTGCATGCACGAACTGCAGGACTGCCGCAAACTTCATCATACTGGCACAGCTGGGGTCCTGCTGCCGTTGGTGCATGCAACGGCACAACAGGCCTTGCAGAGTCCTGCTCCACGAGGCAGCGGCGGGGGCGGGACGAGTCTCACAGA
>QLTV01004248.1:50084-89753 GCA_003457575.1 Thermophis baileyi | reverse complement strand
TTGCTCTCTCTCTCGTTCTCTCCCGGCCAGGAGCTGCTTTTTAGCAGTGGGCACTCTTGGCTGGGAGGTTGATGCATGCACACCCCGCGGTACTGCCTCGGCTCCTCTGGGCTCTGCCTCTGCCAGCGTTTTGAAGCGCTCCTGCCTGCGATGGGGCGGCGAGGCAGGCATCAAGGCTCCCCTTCTCTTCCTCGGAGGCAGGAGCGCATTTGAAAACGCTGGCAGAGGCAGAGCCCAGAGGAGCCGAGCAGTCTCGTGGGGTGTGCGTGCCCTCGACTCACTTGCTCTCGCTCTCCCGGCCAAAAAAGTGCCCGCACCTCCCCACGGGACTGCCTCGGCTCCTCTGGGCTCTGCCTCTGCAAGCGTTTTGCAGCGCTCCTGCCTGCGCTGGGGCGGCGAGGCAGGCATCACGGCTCCCCTTCTCTTCCTCGGAGGCAGGAGCGCATTTGAAAACGCTGGCAGAGGCAGAGCCCAGAGGAGCCGAGCAGTCTCGTGGGGTGTGCGTGCCCTCGACTCACTTGCTCTCGCTCTCCCGGCCAAAAAAGTGCCCGCAGCAAAAAGAGCGCCTCCCGGCATGCCCCCCCCTTTCCCCCCGGAAAGTAATGGGGGGGCTTATTTTCGGGGGGTGGCTTATTTCAACGCATGTCCCGAAAAGCCCTGTTGGGCTTATTATCGGGACATGTCTTATTTTCGGGGAAACACGGTACTAAGGATGAACAATGTAAAATGAAAAAAGAATTCAGACAAAATAGCTTGCAACAAGAATGGCTGATCAGTTTTAAAGGGCAAATAGATTACTATTCATCAAAAAGCCTTCTAGTTCATAGGCAGTAGCTTTATTCATGCATACCTCTGAGCCATAATATGATGTGTCTCCTTTGAGTTAGAGCTATACATTCACCTATATTACTATTTACGGTTATATATGAACCGAGAGATTGTGATTTGTTTAGAGAACCATAGTTATCCTTTTAGCATCAGGTGTAAATTCTTCGTATGTGCCAGGACATATATACAGTTCCTAAGAAATAACAATGAGAACTATCTATTAATTTCAAGCGTCCCTTGACTCCCAAAGATATCTGGTTACTTATTGGAAAAGAGAATGGTATATTAGATGGATGTTTAATCTGATTCAGAATTTACTTTGTTCAAATGTATGTTTGTTTCTTTTCCAAATCAAATTTGTTTTCCAAACCACCTATTTCTCCAACTCTACATTTACATGCATTAAAACTATGTTAAAGCTAGATTCATGCAATATATGTTGTATAATTCTATATAACATAGTTCAAACCACTGATCCTTTAATCTTAAAATATCAGTTATAAATCTGTGTTCCTACATTTATAGAATCCTGTTTTTTCCAAATGAAGACTGGGAAAAAGTTTCTAGTCCCCTTCCCATGTAGAGAATTATTTCCCCAAGAATTACAAATCATACTGCAAATATTAGAAAATGTTCTGTACAAAAATGTAACACAATTAAATAGTTGTGTAAGTTGCCTAAGTCTTTATTTCCAAATAGATTAAAATACACATTATTGGTTGGCTCTTAGCAGCTATTTTTAAATGTTCCAGAAGTGTCACGTTCATTTATGGGAGAATTATTAAATAACATTTTTTTCTCTTGGATACAGTTAGATTATTCTGGATTCATTAGATTGTTGTCAGACAGTTGGTCCACAAATCTTAAGAATTTTTTTAAAAATATTTTTTTTCACTTTGAAGAAACCACGCAGACTTGAGCGATATCATCATACTCATATGTTCTTTTCAAAAAAGTATCTGTTAATCTTAAGCCAGAGACACTCTAAAATGGAAAGAAAGGATAGACACAGTGATTAATGTGATTGGAGAGAAAATAAGGCTAAAATCAGAGCCACTTTCATATCTTACTTGTAGTCCCTGTACTGATGATAGCAGCGTAAGTGTCAAATATAGTGATGAAGTAGGATGCAGTTTGCCCAGCTGTCTTCCTGACACACCACACCAGTGAATTGAATTAGTATTGCACATTTCCAAAACCAGATCCATGGTCCTTTCACTGCTAGATAAAATGTACACATATAATTTAATACAAATACCAGTTTTTAAAAGATCCAGTTCATATCATTTTTCTCACTATACCAGTTTTTCTTTTGGGCAATTTTAGATGGTACGCATCATGGTACGCATTATTTCTGTGATGTTGAATTTCAAATACCGGGGCAGAGATAGAAAATTTAAATCTAAAGACCACACTATTTTGAGAAGTCTTTTCTGGGAATCACATCACAGTTGGGCAAGTCCCTCTAGATTCTCTCTCTCTCATGCATAATGGCCTTTCATAAATAATATTGATCTAATAATTCATACCCATCCATCTGTACCTCAGAAATTCAGTGTTTTGGTTATGAGTTTGTAAATGGCATTAAAGAAAATTGAAGAAAGATAGGATGCAGATGAATTAGAGATTCCCCAGCTTGGTTTATATGCTGCCCAGCAGTGAATTTTAGAAAATTTTAATTTTAATTGATTTAAATATGAAGTATTAAAGCAAGGGGCAGTGTCTTAGCTCCTACAAATGCTAGCAAAAAATGCTAGTCTTGTTAACAGAATACATGACACGTATACACATTATGTCTATGAAAGCTTGGTTCACGAAATATGACTAGATTCCGACAGCATACTAAACTACAAACATCTCATCCATATCTTAGTTAATGGGTTATACAAACCAAGTTCTACATATTTATAATGGAAAGCTCAGCAAAAATACCAGTCTTCTTTACAAATATGCTAAATCATACTGTGGTTTGCTTATTTTTGGCTTGGTGTGGTATGTGCACCTAGCCACTGTGGCTTGTTAAACAATGAACCACAGTTAAGCAAATGACTTGGTATAGTTTATTAAATAAGCTACAATCACACTAGTTATGCTACAAACTAAAGTTATCACATTAAACTAATTTTGGACCCAGCCAATAATAAAAATTAGAACACAACTTTATCCTTCCTAATTAATACATATGCCTCAAACATTGTTGCTGAAATAAATCAGTTGTGATACTAAATCTGAATGTTTGAAGGTAGGATTACTGGCAATCTATTTGTAAAAATATTTCTAAGAGCCAATTGCTTCAACAGTTTTAATCATAATATTAAAAATATATTTTGTGAATGTCATATTAACATTAATATTTTAGTACAAACAATCCTCGCTTAACAACAGCCCTGTTTAGCAATCGTTCAAATTTATAATGGTACTGAAAAAGTAACATTGACCAGTCCTCACACTTATGACTGTTGTAGGGTCATGTGATCGAGATTCAGATGCTTTGCCACCAGCAGGTATTTTACAAACTCCACAGCATCCTGTGGTCATGATAGCCATTTGTGCACTTCCCTGCTGGCTTCCGACTAACAGTCAATGGAGAAGCTGGCAGTAACATCACAAGTCATGGACCTGTGATATCTGATTAACTAGTGAATCGATTAGTGACAGACTTGCTGGTCCCAATTGTGGTCATTAGGTGAGGACTACCTGTGCATCTAAAAATAATGATCAAAACATACTGAGAGCCGTGGTGGCACAGTGGTTAGAGTGCAGTACTGCAGATTACTTCTGCTGACTGCCAGCTGCCTGCAATTTGGCAGTTTGAATCTCACCAGGCTCAAGGTTGACTCAGCCTTCCATCCTTCCAAGGTTGGTAAAATGAGGACCCAGATTGCTGGGGGAAATATGCGGACTCTGTAAACCACTTAGAAAGGGCTGTAAAGCACTATGAAGCGGTATATAAGTCTAAATGCTATTGCTATCTCTACAGTGCTTTTCCTTCGACTGAAAATAAGGATCACATTCTGAAAGTCCAAATGAGCAAGGGAAAGTATTCCATTACCTGCAGTTTGTTATTTTACAAGTGATGTTGAAAGGCTCTTCCAGGCCGACTGTGTCGGGTATTGTCTCCAATGAAAGCCTCACATCACCATAACCTGGAGCCTAAGGAGTATTAAAAGCTTAGCAAAGCATGATTGATCATTCTTACGTGCCATCAAGTCATTTTCAACTTCTAGCAAAAACACAGCATAATAAAAATACCTTTGTGCACTTTGTCTAATCTCAATGTACTTTGGATGAAAGTGTAAGAAATTAAATTAACTCTGAAAATGTAATTGAGACCATAATCTTTTGGCTAGATATAAGCAGGAGGAACTTGCCTGAGATTCTTTTTAAAAAAATACTTAGAATCATATCATATATATTCATGAAATAGTGCATTAGTCACCAGTTGCACGCTATACATTCTTACAAAGGGAGATATCCAATATAATATTTACAAGTTTTATATTTTCTATTTGTTTTAATGGCATCCTCCAGCTGCTGCTATTCCTCATGGACTATGTTTTAAAGATAGCATTAAGTTTTATTTCTTTTTAAGAATATTGTACTGCCATTTGCATGAGACCAAAAAAGGTTCCTATTTCAACTATGGTTTCAATGGATTAGGAAATGTTAGATTATCTAATGGTTTCTGGGAAACCTGCAAGCAAGGCAAAAAGGTGATAGCTTTCTCCTACTGGCTGCCTCCTAGCATCTGATATTGATTCTGTATACAGAGGATCTGCTGAGACAGCCAAGCTATTACAGAGTGATAGTTCTATGCTTCATTAATCTGTCTAATCCCTTTTAAAGGCATTTAAGCAAATGGCCATCATCCTACAGGGCCATCTTGTGATAATGAAAACAATGAAATAATTAAGAATAAGGGATATGTTCATTTCAACTCTTTAATAACAGTTGACAAATGAAAAAAGCATATATCACTTGTTTTTTTGCTACTTCTGAAAATTGTTATTGAAGATAAAGATGCTCAGATATACCTAAAAAGGCGTTTTCTGAAAAAACATACAGGTAAATATTAAGTGTGAATTATCAGCAGACAGATCCTTCATTTTTTTCTCTTCTATTCACAGCAAAGAAAATGCAGCTTAGTTTTCTTTAAAGAGAATAATATAAAAAAGGACTTGCCATTCTTTGAAGTTGGCTGGTTTGCAACCTTCCCCTTTCACCCAAATTTGTCTTCCATACGATGTCGAGCTTCCCAATAACTGTTACACCTTTAATAACACCAACTTTTTCTGAAAATTCCTGCTTGGGTTTCAGACAATATAAATACTGGCGTGTATCCATTGGTTGTAAGTATGTTCTTGTACCAAATGTTGACACACTGGAGGGAAAGTAAAAAATCACCTCAGCTTATACTTCAGATTTGGACTTCTAGATAATTCATTTAGGAATCAGTCTATAAATATGGCAAATAAATTGTCACGAAGAGAAGGAAAACAAAATCACTCAAAGTTAAATAGGAAGCCCTTGTGCTTTAGTGGTTAAATGTTTGGGTTGGCATGAGGAAACAAAGGTTCTCCAGCCCAATGGAGGCTCACCAAATGATTTTGAGCCAGTCATTCTCAGCCCAACTGTAAAGGTATGTGGAAGTGCCTTGGGAGAAGTGGGGTGGGGCAGGGGGAGAGGAGATGCTGCCTAGGAAATGATAAGAAAGGGTGGCAAATGAGGCTCAAAAGGAATCTCCCCTTTTCAGACTTGCAAGTCTCTGTTAAGGTAACCTTACATTACAGCCTTACAGTAAAGTAGAATTAGTTCATCTGGTCCTTTTTCGTGTCTGTTCTACCTCAAAAAGCTAACACCAACCTATCTCACAAAGTGTCGCTGACAGAAAGAAATAGGAAGATTGAACGTTGTATAATATTGTCTTGTGCTCCTGAATGAAAGGTAAGATAAATAGCTAACCAACACATAATAAATGTTAAAAGTCTGTTTGTCATATTTATATTAAATACAATCTTTGAATTTAAAAGATGGTAGCAATTAAGGAGTTTTTAAAAAGAATACTAGTTTTCCTCACGTTAACAAATGCAGAGTATTTAGACATAAAATTTATCCTATGTCTGAATGAGGTACTGTAATCCAAACAATGGCACTAATAATAAGTTTGTATCACATCTTACACAGGTAAAAAACTTAATGCTTAGGAATATAAAACACATTTTTATTTCTGATACCAGTGAGAGACACTCTTCATCCTGCAAAACATTTAATTAAATAAGCGGTTAAGGTTTTTACATAAGAGTCCATTTTATGTAGATCAATATCTTTTATAATCTAAGTTCTTCACAACTGCAAACTTATGTGAGTGGGTTCCAAAAAATCACAACCATAACATTTGTGATTCTTAGGTGGTTAACCTAGAGAAAGGAAGAAAATCTAAAGGAGAAATATCAGTATTCTTAATACAGGGACACACAGTACACAGAGCCTATATATAGAAACAGTTCCAATTAGACACAGATGTTTTTGCTTTCTATAGGTGAATGTAAATACAGCACTCTCAAATAAGACTGGCTACCAACAAGTCTCTTACCTGTTCCCCCCATGGTTGACTGTATTTAATTCTGCTACATTGTACATAATAGAAGGTTCTAAGGATACCTTCTCCATAAACATTGGAGAGCTTGTGATATTCTGAATCTGAGCTTCCAAAAACACTTCATCAGTCTGAAAAATCAAGAAAAAAATGCTTAAATAAAGAGTAGCTTGAACTGAGAAAAGTTCCAGCACTTTAAAGGTTTGAAAAACATTAAACCACATACGCAGTTAGTTTCATGCCTGAAAAATCAAGTAACAGTAATTAAATGCAAGAAAAGTCTTCATCCCAAAGGAGAGCAATAGAAGCAAAAAAGTTAGTCAACTGGAATTGTGCTGAACAATGGATGTGGGATAATTTATTACATTATCCTGGCTTACGGTAATATCTTAAGGTCTGCATATCGATCTACAATCACATCAATTCAGAATTTGTCAAAAAAAGGAAAGTATGTTTAAGAAATGAGAAATGACTGCAATGCATATGTACGCATGCCATGCCAGTGACGCATCAGACTGCATACGAAGAAAATATGGATTAATGGGGAGCTTTGCCACTGTTTCTGATAGTACGCCAACTATCCCAGAAGCTCTGGTACCGTAAATGCTATAATCACTATTAACTCTTACATTTTATTCCTATGAATTTCTTCTGAAGCTCTTATAGGGAGCCCTAAGAGCCCTGTCACATAGGTTAATTTTCTTATTATCTCACTGTTATTTCTTGCTCTAAGACTTCCAACAATAACCATCTGATCTTACTTTTATTTCCATGACTGAATAGTTGGACACTAGTGGACTCTGCCAAAACGACTAATTTAGCATAAGAGATTAGTTGTCAGTTTCAAGACTAAAATACATGTATTTTAAAACCCCAAGCTGGTTCTCACCTTTCACAAAGATTTACGGACAAAGCCGTACTGTAAAATCCATGCAGCAGATGCAGTCTTTATGTGTGTGAACTCAACTTGATCTAATTTCAATTAAATCAACTCCCTAGGTAAATGTGCAGAGGATATTAGCCTGAGTTTCTTCACAGACAGAATGCAAAAGTACCTGAGTAGCACTTATGTAATCTAGTACTTCTCCTTATATTAATTAGTTCAGATATTAATATCTTTAATTAAGTTTATTAACAGAGTTAATGAACAGAGTTCATCAATAAATTATATCATTTCAATTATATGTCAAAATAAAACTTGAAGTTAAAGGAGACACAGGAGGGGGTAATAAAAATAAGCAAGAACTATTCATCGTCAGGATTGAAATATTTATAAATCATTAAGTGACAAGTAAAAGTGATTCAGTTTTAAAAATAATTATAATAATTGATATAGCAGTATGCAGAGATTCATGGATGTTTGCATGTGAACTGCATGATTCCTCTTAGCAGAAAAATAATTCTTTATGTTTTCATTCTCTCCAAAAGCTTAGTGCTGCAAAGCAAAAAAAAAAAGCTAGCTTTTTCAAGCTGAAATCAAAATCTGTTGGTGATTAAAGAGGCTAGCATGGTAGAGATGAAAATAGCTACTTGATCAAGTCTCCTTATGCATACCCTGCTCTTCAAAACATATGTAAGGAAAATTTCACAGCATGTTTTCTATGGCTAGGCAAATCCTTTTTTTAAAAAAGGTCTTTGAAATCTGCAGTAACCCTTCTCACATGGCTGCTTCATAAGATGCTTCTGGTTGTCTCTGCATACATGTAAAAAGACGACATTGCTTTGATGATTCAAAAAAAAAAAAGAGGTTCATACGCGCTCCCGTGCATTGTAAAACATCTCTTTTAAAGGATTTGTACAATCCCAATGTATAAAAAATAGTTAGAATAGCACATTGAATAATTGTAGCTAACTGCACAGTAAATTCTAGTCTATGGTATCCTGGGATGAACATGAATTCAGGCAAACTCCAGGAGACAGTGGAAGACAGGGGAGCCCGGCGGGCTATGGTCCTTGGGGTCGCAAAGAGTCAGATATCACTTAGCAACTGAACAGCAACAAATATCCCTGGATATTGATATGATACCAGCACAAAAGGAAAAATAGGCTCAGACTCAATCCCAATTTAACTTTATCAAAACAAGGGCATATGGTTCTGGGACTGCAAGCTCCTTCCTTTCAGGTGCATCTTGAAATTGTTCAGAGCTCTTCTTCCCATTTTAGATTAGCACACAATCCACGTGTTTTCTGTGTTACTTCAAATTAATTACAGTTATGAGAATCAATCTAATTTTACAACACTAATTATGGCTTACTTGCATTACCCATAGTTAAGATTAATGAAGATTTGGGTGCCATACTAAAATGTGGTCAATTCTATCCCTTCCTAACCACACTGGAAGAATCCAAGGAATTGGGGACCCTTCAAGAGGTCATAAAGATACTATAAATGTAGAGCTATGTTTGAATGCAGCCTTTGTCAAGCAAAACACCAGTGACAAATTCAGTTATCTTGCTTCTTAAGCATTTCAGCTTAATTGCTCCCACATTTTCCAGTATCTGATATTTAAAACATTCTACTATTCTGCAATAATATCTCATAAATTCACTGCTAATCTCTGGGGTTTCCATATTTCCCTCTAGTAGATTTAAAAAATAATTGATTAACAAAAAATTAGCAATAATTCAGTTGAGGGAAGAAAGCAAAATCAAGTAATATAATGAAAAAGCAAAGTAGAATACAATAAAGCAAGAACTTCATAAAGTTAGCAGTAACTTTATTAGAGCAAAATGTTTCATAGCAAATTTGTAGATTCCACCACATCTATTAAAATTTGAAATAAAATCACACTGCAGTAATGTTATAGTAAACATTGCCACATGTGTTTAGGAGTTGGAAAGCAGCATAAGCATGTGAAGAAAAATACAACAGATCTTAGACTCTCTCCTCCAATCCAATGTCTTCACAAAAAAGTAGGTAACAGAAACCTAACCATGATGTAAAATGATATAAGCCTATATGAAGGGCTGCATGTACTTCATGCTACTAAAAAAAAACAAAACACACCTTTTTCCTCAGGCCATCCAAACTGAGAGAAACTGCAAGATATATACATAAAAGAAATTTAAATTCTTGGCTGGATACAAAGAATTATAAGAGGAAGTAAAATGGCTGACAGATTTCTGTTTAAAAACACTTTCTGCTTGACACAATGTTCTGAAAATATGTTTCATAGCAGTTTTCAGGCTTCAGTTTGTCCCAAACCTTTTGTACCTGGGGGAGGGGGGGAAAACCTTTCATGAACCCCGCCCTCCACAAAGCAAACATTTTATTTTTGTCAGCAGAAAAATCCTTGCTAATGTTTTCCACCCAATGATTTTACATACTTTCTTTATCATTTTGCTTAATTTATTCTGGCTTTGTTAGTCATGAGAGAGGACCATGTAAAATGTAAGACCAGTAGTTCTTACTATCAAATAGCAAAATTTTTATTCAAATTCCTGTTTGGCTTCAGAATTTTTCAGGTAGATAATAACATTTTCCAGTGTTATAATACTTAAAAAGTATGAAGGCATATATTCTCTAGATTCTAGAATGTGAATTTATTTCCAATTAAAAATTGTATTTTTTCCATGTAACACAAACAGCCTTATGTATATAATCTTGCAGTAGTGTAATGTACCTTGAGAATATCACGTGTTGCTCTATGTTCAAGCAAAAAAAAAAAAGGAAATTGTTTTTGAGAGCATGTTACTGAAAACTAATGAAAGCAATGGATAACAAGGAAAGAGCTAATGCATTTGGAGAGCTGTTTTTTCTTTCTCCCCACCCTCACCCAACATTTTTTTTAAATTCCAGAACAAAAAAAAAGCAAAAGGCAATATTTATGGGTCAGTACAGCAAACATTGCTTTTCCATTATATTTGAACAAAATGTTAGTAACAGGCAGAAAGACAAACAGAAGACAAGCAAACATACATATTTATAAATAATAAATAAAAATTACCACAGAACTGAGGTCACTCTAATGGGAAAATAAAAAGAAAAACATTAGAGAATTTAGGATTAAATGTTAAAGAAAAGAGGAGGATAACCACGTTTCAAATAAAATGCATCTTTTTGCATTTTTTGTGTATTTAAACAAGACAGCATTAGTAAGAGAAAAATGTACACTGCAGTAAAATGAAAAGGATCACTAATAAGACATTTGACTTCTAAATAAGATTTGTGCCAGCAAATGGTATAACAAAGGGAAAAAAATATGTGGAATGGTAAAGACAGTAATTGTACAATGAACACACTGGTAAACTAGTACATGCTCAGGAAAGAGGTTCTACATGGGAAATATCTGGGTTTCTTTTCTTTTAGGGTTTTGTCTTGTACACTGTCTTTCAACATGGAAGGTGTCCATAAGAGAAACCAAATCTGTTTAGACATGATTTCCCTCTCTAAAGCATACAACCAAGTGCAAAGTTGCAGGAAGCACTGTTGACGAAATGTAATTTTAAAAAATGCACCTTCCACTCAATTACATACATTGAAACATGAAACTGCTTTCAATTTCCCAACTCACTTTAGATTGATGAGGCATATTTTCCTTTTCTGTATGCAGCTGTTATTTAGCCTTCTGTTCATTCATTCATTCATTCATTCATTCATTCATTCATTCATTCATTCATTCATTCATTCATTCATTCATTCATTCCAAATACTATGCAAAGACCTACGAAAATCAAATTAACAGACTGATGCCAGAAGAGCATGACTGTACATTTTTTGTCTCCTGTCACAGTTTTCCCCCCCTCTTTAATTTGGCAGGTGTAGCTTTCCTCATAAGGAGAGGCAGCAATGCTATGGAGCAGGCAAGAGATGAGAAACATCACAGAAATGTTATTTCTTGCTAACTAAGACCAGTCTTCTTCATCTAATAATTCTCCTTTGAGGAGAAATGTTGAGCAAGAATACTCAATACTTTTAACATTTTCCCCATGTCAAAACATATCATTATATCAGAATAGCAATTATAAATGGGTAGAGTAAAAAGGGAGGGAGTAAATTGTATTTACTCAGCAATTTTTGCTCAGTTATAAATAGGGATACACCCACCCAAACAGATATTCAATGGTCACAGCACCTACTAGGTAGCTATTTTATATAACCAACATACATAAACTTATTGTCAGGACTGACATCCCCATTTTGCACACCTTTCACACTTGCAACCTCATACCAAGGTCCCTAGAGGCTCCATTGTGCCACAGACACCCTTGATGTCCCTCAGGTTCTATGTTGTATTGATTATTTAGATTCTTTCAATTAAAATTAAATTATTTAGATTCTTTGATATAAAAAAGTGAATAAGCTAATTTGTTATTTACAGGAATGTTTCTGGATCTGTATACACACAGAAGCATTCTTAAAATGGGGCTAAAATACAATGCTGAAAAAGGCAGGGGGGAAAAGAACCCAAGGTAGTAAAGAGTACGGTATTTTTGGAGGTATCAGGCTGTAACCCCATAGTTAGCACCTGAATCATTTAACCAAGTTTAGAAAAATGTAATATATTTATAGAAGAAAAGTTAGCAAGACTTAATAAAACAAGTCCAGTGATTGCTGGTTTCAAAAGCACAACATTCAAACCCTTTGTATTTCCTTCTCTGAGGATGCTCAGGAAAAACCTCAGCAACCCTGATACTTTATCACTGGGCATGGCCACCACACCTCGCATTTTGTGAATGTGACATAATGTGCTGTCTGCTCTTTGGGTCAAAAATGGCTGAGGATATCTGACACAGATTTAAACAAAATAAGCTCTAAGTATATTTAAATGAACTGTTCTTTCAATTACTTTTAAAACCATTCTTTTATTTTTATTTTTGTTCTTCCTAGTTTTCTGATATTATCATTTGGTATTCTCTTAGTCCATAAAAATAATTATATTCAAAACATCCTTACTATCCTTATGATAGGAAGAAGATACCTAAGTACAGGCAGGTGCTGGATAAACAGATACATTCATAAAAAAAGCACCTGGGCTTATTTGTTTCTCTCATGCAGGAGAAAAATCCTGACACCAGAGTTTCCATTCCTAAGAGAAATTTCCTTATATTACTGTACATTAAAGGCACCAATATTTTCTACTTACCTCAGCATTGTAGAATTTAGTTTTAACATCTAGTGGTTTAAGGACCTGCAGAAAAAAATAATAAACACTAACAGAAAATTTACTAGATTCCTTCACTGGTATTAATTTACTGGCTTTTGTTTTTCTAAGTCCAACTATATATCTGAGTCAAACAGGAGATGTCATTAAGGAGGCTGTAAGAGTCTGGATGGAGAGGAACAGTTTGAAACACAATTCTAGCAAGACAGAATAGCTGTGAGTTTGGATGCCATTTGAGACCAATGAATTTCCTCCTTTAATTTTGGAAAGGGTTGTGCTCTCTCATGCTTAACTGGTATGCAGTTTGGAAGTTTTCCTGAACTCACAGCTGCTTGTCAAAGAGCAAAATTCAGACAATTGCATCTTGTGTACCAACTGCAACTTTTCCTGGATCAGAAGGCCCTCCTCATAGTCATTCATGCCTTGATCATCTTATGAGTACTATTAATTCTTGTAGAAAGGGATACCCTTCAAAACATTTGGAAGTTACAGCTAGTCCAGAATGAACTAGCTCAAACAGCTACAGGTTCTACATTATATTCCCATGTGACATCTCTAGAATTGTACTAGTTACCAATTGACTTTTGGTGCAATTCAAGGTACTGATTTTGTCCTTTAAAGCCCTGCATGCCTTGTAGATCCAGGATCTACAAGGCTGTCTTCTCTCATTAATATCTGCTCTTTCAATAAGATGTGGGAGGGAAAAAATTCCTCCCTACACTTAAGAAGTGCTTCATCAGGGACCTTTTTCTGTCAGTGCTCCCTTCCTCAGCATTCTCACAAAGTTCAAGCTGTCTCCAATTCTATTACAATTCCAAAAAGTTATGAAGACTTAAACAAAGATCAAGCATTTTTATCCATGTTGGTTCAATAAGATTTGCTTCAAGTAAGCCCAGCTTTCCATGAAACTTTCATGTCATAGAAAACTGGGCTTATTTGAAAAAAGTACCAGTATGGATAGAAGTTTTCAATCATCTTCAGAAAATATTATACTATTTCTGTAGAGGCAGTTACACAATCTAGAGATTTCCTAAACATGGTGTTACTGAGTCTCAATGGATGGTAGCATCTTCTAGCCTTAAATGAACTGATTCTAGGATACATTAAAAATGTAATAATTAATCTGAAAATGTAGCCCAGGTCTATGAGCTTTGCACAGTGAATAACACAGTGATGAAAATTATTTAGTATCCCAACAGCACAATCATGGATCTTTGTTCCAACTCTGCATACTCCCCTGGATTCCTCTCCTCATGTGCATCAAACCCTTTTCCTGGTAGTTTATTTTAGGACTGATACAAAGTAGTGCAGACAAGTCTAATATTAAATACAACATTCTGAACATTCTCCCCTCCCAGATTTATCTTATAAATATTCAATACAATGTTGAGAATATAGGAAAGAGCGATTGGGGAATAAAGAGATACAATCGACAGTGTCAAGCCCTAGCTGTATTTTCAATACCTGGAACTTGAAGAACTTTCGGAAATACATCTTTTCACCGGTCTGTGTGGTATAGCTTACAGCACATACCAAACTGAAAGACACAAAGAGTTCAACGGATTTTAACTATTTGGGATAGGGACAATGCATATCTGTTATATATCTGCCTGCCTGTCTGCCTATCTATTACAAAATATAAACAATGGGTATGTGCTTATGAATATAAGAAAATAATAAATATCTCACATATGTGTCCCTATTTCCTTTACTTCATGATGGATTACATCATCAATGCAACAGTCCTGCTTCAATTCTGCCACTGCAGCACTAGAGGCTGAAAGGTTTAAGCGTTGTGAACTTGTCTGTAGGTCAGCCTTGGAAATTGGAACAAAAGAAAAAAAGGGAAAAAATCACATTAAGTAAAAGAGTAAATAAATTTTGGAAATGAATAGTGTTGTATCACAATTGTAGATTGGCTCAGAGAAAAACAGAAGTCAATACTGTTTTATTAGAAAATTCTCATCTTCACATTTTACAGATGGAACAAGACATATTCAATAGCATTTTACTAAGGTCATCCAATAAGTTTGATTTGTCTACATTATGAAACCTGACTTTTCCTGGCCTAAAAACAAACTGGCATTTGGTGGTCAAGAGCTGTACCTCTGCAAATGGCTGGCAGGTGGCCCATGGCCTGTTGGCAGGGCTGGATTTGCGGGGTAGTTTGGTGGCATTTTCTTTTTTTTTAATTGCAGTATGTTTATTTTACAATTTACAGCACAGTTATCATGCATTTACTACTGCTTTGAAAATGGCAATGTTGTTAATTTTTCAGCATTCAGAATTAGGATTCTGAAGGTTGCAAAAAAAGGAGACACATGAGACACAGATAATCCTGGAACTGTAGTTTGCCCAGCCTGCTTAAATAGTCAAACTGACATATATCTATTATATACAGTAGAACCTCTGGTCACGACCATAATTTGTTCCATAACTTTGGTCGCAAACCGATTTGGTCATGACCCGAACCTAATTTTGGAAATTTGGCGCTTACACAAAAAATGGCGCAGAAGGTGAAATTGGCTGCGGGGAAAAAAAATTGTGAATTTTTTGGTCGGAACCCAATTTGGTCGTGGTCAGAAGCATGGTCAGAAGTTCTACTGTAGTTCATATTAATTCTGGCTAATACATTTATGTCAGTCATAGTTAAATCAGAACAGGTGAGATATAGGGATTAAGGTGCTGGAATGGCACCAGAGAGACCAGGCTTAAGTTCACACTCAACCACAGAAATTTCCTAAGTGACCTTAGGGAAGCCCCTCCCCCCCGCTCCGCCTGAAAAATAAGTGCAAAGAATGGTAAATATGCTGCCTTATGTTCATGAAAGAAAGGTGGGCCATAAATCTAAATAATATATAAATTCAAAAGCCGGATATTCACTAAGTAGAAAATTCTCATTCAAAGTAGAGCTGAATTCCAATAACTACTAAATTTGATCATTAAGATTACTGAACTGTTAGCATTTTACACAGCAGTTTACCCACAATTAAATTCTTGGGCAAAATGTACTAGGAAGATCTGTTACAAAAACATCACTGAGGCCAATCAGTCCCTGTCCTGTTTTATTACACAAAAAGCTTGCACCATAGAACTTCCAACGGATTACACTTTTAAAAAGAAAGAAAAGTGCAGAACAAAGTATTTTCCAGCTTCTCTTTAAAAATTCTCCTACAAACAGAAGAAACATGCCTTTACAATTTCTCACATTTGTGGACAAAATAAATTTACAAATTACAAATAGAAGAATTTTAACATATTAAGAGTGGCTATACAAAATGAAGCATACCTTTACCAAAATGTCTTTTACAACTTGGTGACTGTCATTATGAACACTAATGTAGCTGGAAAATGTTTCTCCTAAGAATATATTTCTGTTCAAACAGAAAGGAGGAAAGACAATAAAGTTAAAAATCATTTTTTTCTTTCTCTAGCTGATTCATCTTTACGTTCAATCGCTAGGTAACCCACCCCTGAAAGATTTCCAAAGTTTCTGTAATACGTCTCCCAGGTCAATGACCTCCAAATATGTTGGTCTGCAACTCTACAAAGTTCCCAAATAATGTCATTGATTAGAGATTCTGACATTTAATGCCCAACAACCTGAAGAACAGCAAGCGGAGGAAGGCTATGCTAATGCAGTTAGTACTGATGAAATTGATTAAACCTGTAATCAATTATGAACCTATATCTTATATAGATTTTAGCAGTTTGTTGTATGACAAAACCAACTGAAAATATATTAAGAAAAAGCAGAATTAATACAAGGAGATGATATGGATGAATGTGTAAGAATTAGCATAACTGTTAAAAAAATTAAACACATATGGTAAATAAAGTCACTAGTCACACTCTTGCCTATGCATACCAGTTGCTAGGACACAATATAAGGAAAAAGCTATTTATATCAGATCCATCATACCATATGATATAAATAGTTTTTGAACTTCCAAGCTGCAACTGGTTGACCACAGGATACAGGATGCCGGATGTTTTGGTCTGATCTAAGAGCACTTTGACTAATGCTTCCAAATATTAAAATGTTGGAATATCTCAAGAGTCTCACTGCACTACTAAAAATGAATATAAAGATTCCATTTTTTTATAGACTGTAGAAAACAACTATAACAAACAACTATATTAACCAGAAATAAAGCAGATATTCTTGTGCTGAAAAATTAGTAATATATGTAGTCTTTTTATAGTCTTGGAAAAATAATATTTGAATTAGTTTATGAGATTTCTCCTCTCAAAAATGCAACTAAGTGTGTACAGGTAGTCCTCGGCTTACAACCACAATTGAGCCCAAAATTTATGTTGCTAAGTAAGAAATTTGTTAAGTGAATTTTACCCCATTTTACGACCTTTCTTGCCACACTTATTAAGTGAATCGCTGCAGTTGTTAAGTTACGAACATGGTTGTTAAGTGAATCTGGCTTCCCCATTGACTTTGCTTGCCAGAAGGTCAGAAAAGGTGATCACATGACCCTGGGACACTGCAATCATCATAAATATGAACCAGTTGTCAAGCATCCAAATGTAAATCACGTGACCATGGGGATGCTGCAACGGTCATAAGTGTGAAAAATGGTCATAAGTCACATTTTTCAGTGGCGTTGTAACTTCGAAGGGTCATTAAATGAACTGTTGCAAGTCGAGGACTACCTGTAGTCAGACAGCATAATTAATTCAATAAATCTAGATCTATGTACAAATTCTTACCCAAAATTCTGAGGCAACGTCAACATTTCTCCAAGCATTAATGTTTCTGCTCCCTTTACAGTAGAAGGATCATCTTTCATTAATTGATTAAATAGATCTCCTGAAGAATACAGAATTATGTCACGTCAGCTCTATTTAGAATGCAAATTAATTAAAGATCTTTTATACATATTTATACCAATAAAACAGAATATCTGTAGCTCAGGATTGAACTGTGGAGTCCTTGGTGCTTTCTGAGCTTAATTGTTGGTTTGTTGGTTTGTTTGTTGGCTTGCAGACAATTACATTACCCAACTAGGTAACATCATTAGTGTGAGTATGTGTTAAAGCTATGAAACACATAGGCTATGAAAAGGAAAACACTATCATACATCAAATTTTTTTAGAAACAACCAACAGACTATTACAAACACACAGTTTATGTGGCACATAAACTCTCCAAGATGTCTTAAGTAAACCAGAGGCCCCAGTAGCCTAAGAAGAAAAAACAGGAGTCATCTACAACATAGAATGTAAGGACTGAAACAACCAATACATAGGACAGACAGCAGAGACTAGCAGAGCACATTCATGAATACCAACTAGCAGTTAGAAGACACAATGGAATCTTAATCTCACAACATATGAACAATCTTAGCCAGTTTCAACCAGGAAGCTGTCAGTACCCTAGATCAAGCTAGATCTAAAAATGCTAGGGAATTCCTGGAAGCTTGGCATTCAGACAAATCAGCCACCAATAGACACATAGAAATAAAGCATATTACACACTTTTCAAGAGAGATAATTAAAAAAACCCTAAGAACGAAATTAAAAGATTAGAACACATATTCTCAAGCAGCTAACACCCAACATCCAGATAAGCAGAGATTAACACCAGGCAAACAATCAAGCAGAAAATATCAAAATCAAGAAACTACCAAGGAGAACCCTCCCAACATTGGCAGGGCAAGTTACTATATATAAAGAGGGGGCAAACCTTATAGTCACTAGCACTGATGATGTTATCTAATTGGCTAATGAAATGTCTTCAAGAAAACAAAGCTCAAGGACTCCACATATATTTAAACACATACACAGAGTATTAATTATAGAAGTCAACCGTTTAAACTAAAAGTGCCAGCACCAGGGTGATTTCATATTTGATAGATGGAAAAGCTATCTCAATTATCCAGGTCATGGTTGTGCCAAAGGTGCTTTTCAAAAGGCAACTGGACTTTCTTCCCCCCTCCCCCCGCCCCCAAAAAACTCCTTTATCTTTGTTTTATTTATTACAGATATTTATACACAATCTAACTCAAAACTGACACTTACGTTAAATTTATTTTATAAATATATTTATACTTCTTTGTTGACAATGAAAAACAGCAGGATAATTTACCCTGGGGAATGAATATTACTTGCTTTACCTATTATTCCCTGTCCACTCATCCACTCCCTACTTGTGTGTAGTAGCAATGGTGACAAGAAGACAACATATTCCAGCAGAGCCTGAGAAAGCTTACTGCTTTAAAGTAAAAGCCAAACCACTTTTTCAGAATTTAAGAACCTAGTGTATAAATAAAAACAATTAATTAATAACAGTTTAAACTACTTTTAAACCTAACTTTATTTACCTGGCAGATCTCTTTCTTCACAAGTCACTGGTATATTGGTGAATAATGTAGGCTTGGTCAATCTCATTACTGTGAACATAAAAAGCAAATTCAATTTAATATAGAATATGAATATTAAAGGAATCTTCAAAAAATATAAGACTGATCAGTCATTGCCTTGGCATTTTAAAAAGTAGGGCTAGAGTTAGGTAAGTATATGTACTGTCTTCTGCAAATTGAAGAGAAATAGATATTGTGTTTAACGAAGCGTGACCATTTATCACCCTGCTAAATAATTTCTAAAATGAGCTAAATAGAAAAGGTATAAACAAAATCCAAGAATATGCATGGAAAAAAGCATATATAAAAATAGTATATGGCTGTTTTCTGACTGTTGTGAATGTAAATTGCACATTTTTTTCATACAAAAATCTATCTGTAATGATTCCATTTTTCTAAATTGTATTCAAAGCCAGGTAATAATGAATGGTGAATATATTAACATAAATATAAAAGACAGCATAATTTCTTAAACATTAAGAGAACAAAATTGTCTTTACTGTTAATACAATTCTATCAATTAGAGCCCTGGTGGCACAATGATTAGAATGCAGTATTGCAGGCTAATACTGCTGACTGCCGACTGCCAGCAGTTTAGCAATTCAATTCTCAACAGTTCAAGGTTGGGTCAGTCTTCCATTCTTCTGATGTCGGTAAAATGAGGACCCAGATTGTTGGGGGCAATGTGCTGACTCTGTAAACTGCTTAGAGAGGGCTGTAAAGCACTGTGAAGCGGTATATACGGTAAGTCTAAGTGCTATTGCTATTGTTACTTCTGCGTTTCCAGATTACAACTGTGTAAATAGGGAAAGTGGAGTGTAATTGAAGCCCTAAGAAAGTCTAATATTTCTTAACTTTCTTCATTGAAGTTGGTGACAACTAACACAGGGAATTATCATGAGTTAGTTGTGATTCATGGTTAGATCAATATACGGTATGCATCTGATTAATTTGTCTTTTAATATCTGTCATCACAATGAGATTTGGAAGAATTTATTTTTATACAAATCCTATCCTTTGTAAATTAGATTGCATTAAAACACTGACATATTTTAACAGAGATCATCCAAGGAACAGTAGTATACATTTCTATAATCAAAACACAGACATTTCTGCTTAATATTGGTAGCAAGTTCAAGAAGGAAGAAAACTGAATACAGTACAAGCATACAAGTAGTCCACAACTTATGACTATAATTGAGCCCAAAATTTATGTTGCTAAGTGAGAAATTTGTTAAATGAGTTTTGCCCCATTTTATGACTTTTCTTGCCACAGTTGTTAAGTGAATCATTGCAGTTGTTAAGTTAATAACCCGGTTGTTAAGTGAATCTTGCTTCCCCATTGACTTTGCTTGTCAGAAGGTCACAAAAGGGGATCACAGGGCCCAGGGGTGAAATGCTCCCGGTTCACTCGTGCCTGTCGGTCGCCGTAGAGCCGGTCGCCAAGGTAGCGCAAGGCTCTGCTCACCCGCCCGGATGCCGCCATTTGGGTTATTTTACCCTCTGCGCATGCGCAAAGCATTCTGTGCATGCGCAGAGGGTAAAAGAACCCAAACGCCGGCATCCGGGTGGAGCATCGTGCTACCTTGGCGACCGGCTCTACGGCGACCGACAGGCACGTGCGAACCGGGAGCATTTCACCCCTGACAGGGCCCCAGGACACTGCAACCAACATAAATATGAACCAGTTACCAAGCATCCGAATTTTGATCACATGACCATGGGGATGCTGCAACGGTTGTAAGCGTGAAAAACTGTCATAAGTCACCTTTTTCAGTGTAACTTCGAACAGTCACTAAATGAACTGTTGTAAGTCGAGGACTATCTGTATAGAAATGCAGCAACCATTCATGTAATTGACTAGTAAAATGTAAGACAAACCATGCAAATACCAAGTTTTTGTAAAAACAATCCAATAATGCTAAATCAGTGCTCCAAAGTAATGATTCAGAAGTTTTCTCTCTGTAGTTTAAATTGTGGTGAAAATTTCCAGGAGCTCCTGACACTTTTGTCAATGGCTCTAAACTGTGAAGAAGATAATTAAGTCCTGTTCTTAATTGTAGGGATGAATAATATAACAATTATATCATAATTGCAAGACAATGAATGGCCAATTGGGAAGAACTTATGACAGGTAGTCCTTGACGTATAACCACAACTGGGGCCAGAATTTATGTTGCTAAGTAAGACAGTCGTTAAGAGAGTCATGCCCGATTTTATGATCTCTTTTGCCATGGTTAAGCGAATCACTGCAGTTGTTAAGGGAATCACAGTGTCATTAGATGAATTTGGTTTCCCCCATTGACTTGGCTTGTGGATGGCAGCTGGGTGGGGGGGTGTCACAAATGATCCTGGGAAGCTGCAACAATTGTAAATACATGCCGGTTGCCATGTGCCTGAATTCTGATCATATGACTGAGGCAGGGGTGGGTTCTAATTTTTTTTACTACTGGTTCTGTGGGCGTGGCTTATTTTGTGGGTGTGGTTTGATGGTCACATGACTGAGTGGGCAGGGCCAACTTGACATCACTCACGCCCACGCCCATTCACATGCCCCCCCACCAAGCCACACCCACAGGAAAAGGTAGGAAAATTTCCCCTTTAGCGGCCCTGTCCCGCCCCATCCCCTGCCTCATCTGCCACCCCCAAATTGCGCCCCACTGCAAGACGCGCATCTTACCGGAGACTGGCAGCTCCATCGCATCTCTCAGCCGTTGCGTGCAGGGCAAGAAGTTGTTAATTGCCTCGCACTCACAAGAAGTTTTTTACTTTGCAAGGTTTTTCCCTGCACGCAACGGCTGAGAGACAACCCGGAGCTGCCAAAGATGCACGTCTCGCGGCCCTCCCGCCTCATGCTCTGCCCCACCAGCCACCCCCAAATTGCGCCCCACTGCGAGACGCGCATCTCTCCCCCCGCTTCCCTTTTACCTTTCTTTAATGCGCCCCACTTCCCTCCCCAAACCTCGGGAGGCAGCCGCTCCCATCCTCACGCCTGTGGAGGAAGAAGCCTCCGTGCCGCAAAGCCCTCACGGCGGCAGCAGGGGGGGAAAAAAAGGCTCGGCCTCTGAAGCCTCTCAAGGGAGACGTCCTTTTGTGTGTGTGTGTGTGTGTGTGTGTGTGTGTGTGTGTGTGTGTCGGCACTATGAGGAGAGCCAGGTGAAGGGAGCCCGGGAAACCACGCCAGCTGCGAGGCGATCGGCCCCTTTCCTTCCGCTGCCGCCACCTCTACCTCTTCCTTCTCTCTGCTAACAGAAGTCAGAGAGGAAAAGGCAGTTGCTTCACCGGGCATTCCTCCACGTTTCCATCCCAAGTCAGCCGCAGCCGCCACCTCCCATCTGCTGTTGAGAAGGCGATGCTTGTGGCAGGATGCTCCTCGATGCGCGGAGGCAGGAGGCGGAAGTTTCGTTTGCTGGCAGCGAGCAGCAGAACGAGTAAGCCAGTGATCTGCTGGCTGCCTCTAATCTGCATTTACTCATGAGCACCATGCGGCGGCAGCGGAAGGAAAGGGGCCGATTGCTTCGCAGCTGGCGTGGTTTCCCGGGCTCCCTTCGCCTGGCTCTCCTCACAGCGCCACCACACACACACACACACACACACAAGGACGTCTCCTTCGAGAGGCTTCAGAGGCCAAGCCTTTTTTTTTTCTTTTCCCCCTCCTGCCGCTGCGAGGGCTTTGCGGTGTGGAGGCTTCTTCCTCCACAGGCCAAGTAAGCCAGTGATCTGCTGGCTGCCTCTAATCTGCATTTACTCATGAGCACCATGCGGCGGCAGCGGAAGGAAAGGGGCCGATTGCTTCACAGCCGGCATGGTTTCCCAGGCTTTTTCAGGGTTTCCTTTAAAAAAACGCCTTTCCAGACGAGCTTGAAAACTTCCGAGGTTGCTTCGGGAGGGAGCAGCAGTCGGGCAGCATTCCCCCCCGTCCCTGGGCGGCTGCAGCCTTGGAGCCTGCAGCAACTCCAAAACCTTGCAAAGTAAAGAAAAACTTCTCGTGAGTGCAAGGCAATTGACAACTTCTCGCCCTTGCTAGAAGTTTTTCTTTACTTTGCAAGGTCTTTCCCTGCACTCAACGGCTGAGAGAAGCGACCGGGGACCGGTTCGGGGGCGTGGCCAGCCAGAGATCACTACCGATTTGGGGAACCACGCCAAATTTCCACTAACGGTTCTCCCGAACTGGTCCGAACCGGAAGCAACCCACCACTGGACTGAGGGTTGTAAGTGCGAGGTCCAAATGTAAATCAGCTTTTTCAGTGTCGTAACTTTGAACAAAGGGTTATAAGTCGAGGATTACCCATAAAAACAATAAAAAATTACGCTAGGCAGATGAACTTAGACCGACTGATTCAACTGCTTTTAATATGAGTTTTCATTTCACATATGCTTTATGTTTGTTTTAAAAAAAAAACAATTTTGTTTTACAGAATGAAACTTACTTATTTTACAACCGTTAAAGGTATGAACTGCAATCTTACTAAAAATATTTGTTTCTACGGAATTTTGCAGCAAGAGTCCCAATAAATAAGGATCCCAATCACACTCTTTTGTAGAACATTTTATTTATTTATTAATCAAATTTCTATAACTGCCCTTCTCGCCAATGGCAACTCTTGGCAGCATACAACATATGAATAAAAACTACAATATAACAGATATAAAATCACTTTAAAAAATAGAGATTATGAAAAATAGAAATACAAATCATAGGTGAAAAGAGAATAAGAATAAGCAGCTCTGCAATTGAGCTATCTAAGGTCTGAAGTTCTCCAAAATGGATTTGGTTCTCAATATGTACATTTATATTCCACTGATGCCAGTATATTCCAGAGACTAGAAAAGCAGGTTCCCTCCAAAGTAGTCAGTTTCATTCCAACAAAACCATTTTCTTGGTTATGCTCCAAGCTCAGTAAATATCAGTAAATATCAAGTTTGGGTTGGTGGTTCAACATCATATTAACACTTTTAAACCTTACTTTAGTTTACAAAATCATATTAATAAAAGTTGGGATATTTGAGCTACCATAAAACAAGCCCAAATCAGGACCAGGTCTCTTCAACTACATCTCTAGTATTTAAAAATAAATGCCCAAGCCTTGTTAAACATCTTCTAAGATGTCTAATAAACATGAAAAAGAATATTTTGCTGAATTATATTGTATTCTTATCTGACATTCTTTAAGACATATGATAATTTACTTTTTCAAAGTAGGCTACTACCTACTAAAATTCTTGCAAATTATCCAATTTAAATTATTTTTCAGCATTCAATACAAAGAAGTCTGATTTAGAATTGTCTAAAGAACATTCCAAACTAGTAATCTGAGTTACAGTGGATGCTAGTGCTTCAAATGCAAATTGAGCAGTCAAAAGACGTGTTAATTTAATATTTTTCCATGCAGCAGATTTAAGCAGCTCAAATTCTTCTTTCACTTCATTAAATCTCTTGAAATAATTATTAAAAAATATCTTACATAGATAACCATGATACAGAGCAGTTCAAATGTTTCAAATACTTTGGAGATATACAATATTTCAAACCTCTAGTAAGAAAACTACACATATCAATGATACTTGTTCTGTGGTCTAAAATACTGGTCTCAGCAATTTAAAGATTGGACTTGATACAGGGAAGAAATTATATTCCTCTCTGACATATTATTTGTTTCAAAAATCATAACACAATTTACTATATAGAAAACAACGAAGTCTTTTATTCTAATTGTGGACCTTTTTAACAGTCTCTTTATTTGAGCTTTAGATTTGTCCCTAATAAAAGACTGAAATTAGAAGTTGAAGTGATTCAAATCCAAATTTGCTAGTTATTTTATTTAAATCATATTAAGAAAATCATTTAATTAAACAGTAAATTCAGAAATGATGTGAGAGACTACAATAAGGATTTCTAGCACTCAACAAACTATTGGTATTTTTAGTTCCTACAGAACTAGAAACATTTAACATAAACAGTCTTGTATTTGTCTGTTATCATTTATAAGAAAGTATGATTCACCAAATGTAATATTAAAGTGCCTTATACCAGCACATTTCATGATTACTTCTGCTTGATTTATCCTGCCAGAAGGCACAGCTAATAAATCCATAAATTCCATTTGTAGTTTATTCAGCATTATATTTAAAAAGAGAGCCTTGCTTGTTGCCTGCACAAACATTCAGGATTTAGATTTTAGCTTCATAGGGAATAGAAGAAATAGATCGCTTTGAGCCTAATACTCACCTAACCATCTGTAAATGCTACCTACTGTTTAGCCCTTTGTTGGGAAGAGTGGTGAGTGGAAGAGTGTGTTTGGCAAATATACAGCAGCAAATATGCTATTTTGGTTTATCAGATCCCAAGTGGCATACTGCCTTGCTTTAGCTAAAAATTAGAAACTATGTATAATCCCATATTTGTGAACAAGCAGATTCATTTTTCCCTTAATGTTTAATTTTTTTCTAAGGCTGTTTGCAACATTTTCACAGTATAATATATCACAAAAAATCAAAATCTGGTTTTCATGTCTCTGGATTGTAGCGTTACAAGATGGAAGTTCATTGTGTTTGATCATGGCATTAAGATTTATCCAAATGTCTTCCAAAACTTGGTTGTTACAAATAGATGGTTCTATTATCCACCAAGCTCTATAGAATACATGCAGCTTTAATTTTTTTAAAGTTCTCTGCAATTCTAGAGATAAAGGAAGAATGCTGCCTTTAAGTTTTGAGCTGGGTAGAGAAACACTCCAAGTTCTCCTTAGCTTGCCTCTGTCATGTCCTGATGGCTTTCCCAAATTGCTCAAGTCAGTTTCTCCATGCTCAATGTGTAAAGTCTGTTCAGCTTTTATATTAGGTTGAAATTCCTTAAGCCCTTCTGCACTGTTATAACCTAAGGAAGTGTTGCAAATAGTTTCTGAAGTAGCAATAGATTGTTTCACTTGTTCTACTTCTCTAACAGAAACAACTGGAGGAGCATTTTTAGGTTTAACAGGCAGTTTACATGAAGTATTTGGAAACCAGGGTATGAAGACTGGCAGCTGCCGTCTAGGAAATTTCTTCAAGGCTTCTTCTGCAATGTTTTGTAATGCTGCAGGGTCCTTTTCCCAAGCTCGGTAGTGCAGAACCATTTCCATCCTTGTACAGTGGGAATCCATGTCTTATTTTAAAAGTTTTCTGGGCAGGCGTGTCTCAACAAACAAGATGTTATTGCTCAAAAGAATCTTATTCTGTGTGCTGTGCAGCTGAGAACAGGACCTAGAGTAGAAGTAATAAGATACTCTAGCAACTTTACCATCAAATTCACTGAGATTTTGTTAGTCAATATTGTACTAATTTATTTTACCGTAAATATATACTTTTGGATAAATACCTCAAATGGTATATGACACCCTCAGTTTTATTAACAGCTTCTTTCTAGTTCTATTATTGTCATTGAAACCACAAGAGTTTCTATGTTACCAATATGAAACAAATGAGTTGGAACTATAGTATCTTTTGTTTTCAATGTTCAGATATTTCCTAGATGATCAAAACAGTACAGTATCTGGATATATACCGTACATTATGTTAATCATCACATATTATGTGAAACTAAGTTTCATGTCATACAATTTCCCTATATATCCTCTCTATGCCACTCTTCTCCAACCTGGGAGGATTCCCTGATTTTCTATTTATGCTGGCTTTGAATTCTGGGAGTCGTAGTTCCAGAACAGACCATCTAAAAACAAGCTAGACAAGCTGCTTTAAACATTAGTACAGGCACACTAAAAAAATACAATCCATTTGCACATTTTTGAAAAGATTCAGTATAAATTATCTTAGCTTTTGAGCAGAAGGGTTTTAGAGGCAACAACCCTGAAAAAGTGATCCTAGCCTTAAACCTTAAATTTTCAATAATTTGAAAATAGGCATTTAAAACAGGCATTTAAATATTTTTTCCCCATAATCTCCACAAACATATTATTTAAACTTACTAAAACTATTACCGTTGTATCAGGTCTGCTAATCATCAAAAAAGCAGCAGAAAACTTTTATTTTCATGCATATAAAATGTGAATGAAATGAATATACACAAATAAGGAACTAATTTTTCCATACATGTGCTCCACATAAGCTTTTTGTCACCCCAGGTTATACTGTTTTCCCATCAGGAAACTGTCTTCTGACTAGGACACTCTGCAAGATGTAATAATTTTAAAGAAAAATGTATATGTATAAACATATTTTTGTATTAATACAGCTTAGTTCTACTAGTGTAATAACAGTAATATTAAAATTATCACATATTAATAATATATATTATTTTAATGCTAACGAACAAATAATTATGCATTTCAAAACAATAAAAGCATTTTGTTTTCTTCAAGAATAGTAAGCTGGGGAAATATCCATAAGTTAACATATATAAAGTACAAAGCTTGGTGAAAGAGTGAAGTCGTACTGCAGAAGGCAATTGTTTGATATAGGTAGTTTTTGACTTATGACTACAATTTCCATTGCTAAGCGAGACAATTGTTTAGTGAATTTTGCTCAATTTTACAACCTTTCTTGCAGTTGTTCGGTTAGTAACAGAGGTGGGTTCCTCCCGGTTCGGACCGGTTCGCCCAAACCGGTAGCGAACCACTGGTGAAGTCACGGTGATGTCACGGAGCCGGTTCGGTCGGTGCCGGTCCATGGGCGCCGCCACTGGGGGGGGGGAATTTTTTATGTTATTTTATTTTTCTTCTGCGCATGCCCAGAAGCTGAGTTTCCAGCACTGCGCATGCATCACCATCTTGTTTTCGGCTTTTTGGGGGGGATTTTTTTTATTTTTCGGCACTGCGCATGCGTGAAGCACGCGCGCACCAACAAGGCGCGGCCACGCGGCGTGGGAGGAAGCGAACCGGCAGCGAGATAAGTTAGAACCCACCCCTGGTTAGTAACATGGTTGTAAAGTGAATCTGGTTTCCCCATTGACTCTGTTTGTCAGAAGGTTGCAAAATCACATGACCCAGGACATTGCAACCGTCATAAATATGAGCCAGTTGCCAAGTGACCAAATTTTGAGCACATGACCATGGGGATGCTGCAATGGTAGTAAGTGTGAAACATGGTCATAAATCACTTTTCCCCAGTGCCGTTGCTAAATGAAAGGTTGTAGGTTGAGGACTATCTACATTTGCTTTATAGAACAGAGTTATCAAGTTCTTTATTTGGGGTTTCTTATCCACAATCCCTACAAAGATAATTTATTAGGAGAACCAACCAAGAAGATACAAAATTGGTGGCTTTATTTTCATAAACTAAACATAGTATAATTGCTCATCAGACTACTTGTTCCTGTTATGGCTAAAATGAGAATAAGAACCAGAAACCAACTTCTTTCTGCCTCGTTTGCAGAATGCACACAGCCACATAGGAAGCCTGATCCTTCCCACTGATCAAACTGGAGGGAGGGGGTGAAATTGCGCCTCACACACCTCCCCATTTTTACCCAATCATCCCTGGAGGGGGGGAAATTGGCCCCCCCCCCCCCCCCCCATTTTACCCCATCCTCCCCGCCCCCCCCCCCGTCCGTCCCGAGTGAGATATCACAAAAAGTGGGAAGAAGGGCGTTACTTCTGCCCTTACGCCCCACAAGAGAAAAACCGATCCCGCATTTGTGGGACACCGGTTTTTCGACCAAGCTTAGGCCTTTTTCCTCTAAACCAGATGAAAATCAGAGCACGACGAGCACCAGGTGAGGCAAGTAGCTTCACGGTAGCAAGGAGTCGAAAACCTAGTAGTACCTTTCAAGGCCAAGAGATGTTCTTGCTTCGCTTGGGTCACATCCATTGCCTCAGCCACGCCACTTGGGTCTTCCCTTCTTCAGTCAAGATTAGAAGTGGGCTGTCGCCGCATCATTCCCTAGCCACTCTATATTAAAAAAAAAAATCCGCCTGCTTCTGGCCCGCTATTTTCAGTCAATAGCGTTTCGCGGAAGAAAAGATCACTACCGTAGTTTCTTCCGAAACTACAATTCCCAACGATTCTTGCGATATGTCGCGCGGTTCGCCTTCCGTAGGTTCGAATATTATTATTTTTTATTGCTACCGAGAGCGACACGGATTGTCAAAACAATGCATTCTGGTAGTTGTAGTTCCGGTGAATCTTGACTTTTTATTATGGCGTTCCGTAGCGTCCTGAGAAGAAACAGACATGCGTAGTGGTAAGAAGCCCATAGGCCCAAGTTAAACGCCTTTTTTTTTTACGTCTCTATAGTAGGCCTCTTTAGTGACGTTTTTCGCGCATTCCTACCCCTCCTCCGTCTCCAGGGGGACCTCCGCTGTAGGTTCCCTAGTGGAGTCCACTTTCTCTCGGACGTTCTCCTTCCTTGTCCAAGATGGCAACACTAAGTGTAAACAAAATCGGGTCTGGCGCTGGGATGGATGCCGGGAACAGGCACAGCCGAAGTCCGGCGGGGCCTGTTGTGAAGGTGAGGACAGTGAACCTGAGAGGGCGGGTCCTTGATTTTGGCTTCTGCAGGGATCGAGCGATGGAAAACCGAGGGGATCCGTCCTTTTACCCCGCTGGCGCTTCTCTTTTTTCTCTCTTAGCATCCCCCGAGAATCACTGGAATTTCTCTGGGTAGATTCTCGCAGGCGGTGTTGAAGCAAAAGGAGGTAGTTATAATGCCCCGCCTTGCCCATGCCAATAAATCAGATTAATTCACCTTCTTTCTCCCATCTGGATAAAACGAGTGCTTTAAAGTAATAGAATCTCCCACGGATATTTTTATATTTATATTTTCCTCATATGTCTATGGAGAGTCTCAACCATCCAGGTCATGGTTGTCTCAAAGGTGCTTTTTCAAAAGGCAAATAACTGGACTATGTTTTTTTTTTCCTTGAAGAAGAAGACATGTTGCTTCTCATCCAAGAAGCTTCATCAGTTCTTCAGATTTTCTTCATAGATTGAATAAGGAAAAAGGATAAGCATTCTTGCCGCCAGGGAGGGGATCCTGTCCTTTCAGGCTGACATATTGGATACAATTTAAATGAGTGAAACACTTCAGGAAAATGTAGTGATGGAGACAGTAATACAATCAGCCCTTTTCAGATTGAATTATTCTTGGCATGTAATTCTTGAAAAAGTCTTTCCCCTCACAAATGTAGTAAATATAGTTCTCTCAAGTCAGTGGAACTATGAATATATGAAGAGAGGAAATCTTAGTAAATTGAGGTTTTTCTCTTTATAGAATAACAATCATTAAAACCTAGGTATTATTCCACTCCAGAAGGCAGTAGATTTATATCTCTTTTTTTTAAAAAAGAGGTCTCTTAGGATGTTCTTTTGGGTTAAAGGAAAAGTGAACTGAGACTAGTAATTGCAATCCTATATACAGTATACTGTCTTACCTGGGACTAAGCCCCATGTAAAATTGCCTCTGAAAAGACATGGATTCTCAGTGTAAGGTTGTTGAAAAAACACTTGAACCAAATCTGCTGATCTGATATGCTCTAGGACGTGAGGTGTAAACTCTATCACCCAGATTGATTGGTGTACAGAATAATTGTTGCAGGTTGATATTGAATTATATCATCTAAACTAAGAGGAAATTGGTGATGTCTTCATTTTCCACTCTTAATTGCATCAGTTTAAGCCACATAGATAGCCTTAATCATTCAAAATTGAACTTTTTTTCCTTCCATTTAATTATGTCCAATTCTCTTCTGTTAATTATAGGTTTTGGAATGTGGAGTCTGTGAAGATGTATTTTCATTGCAAGGAGACAAAGTTCCCAGACTTCTTTTATGTGGTCATACTGTCTGTCATGACTGTCTTACTCGACTTCCTCTCCATGGCAGAGCAGTTCGGTGTCCTTTTGATCGACAAGTTACTGAACTAGGTATGGTATTTTTAAACCTTGATACATGGTTAAGATTGTTTAGTAAGTGGAAGAGTAAGTTGAACTCAACTATTTTATTCAGATTATATATATTCATGCATATGTGTGTGTATATATTAGCCATAAAAGCCAGCTGGGTGATCTTGGGTCAATCTGTTGACCCAAGTACCTGTGAAATCAGTTGTAAGATGAGGACTACCGGTATGTGTATTGCATGTGCCAAGCTAAGTTAATGAAAATCCAAGGAGCTTCATTTTTGCCTATTATTTGGATCAGAATGAATCAAAGTTTTAGTATGAATCCAAGATGCTAGGCCTACAAAACTATACAAAGTATATTTTGGTCCAGGATGGGAAAATATGTGATGAAGCATTAATTTCACTACTACTGATGCTGGTTGATGGAAAGAATTGTATTTGAAATGAAGAGGGGATTTGGAATAGGTTCCTAAGAAAACTGGTCTGAACTCTTTCTAGAGAAGTATTTCTCAACCCAAAATTTCTCAGCCAGCAATGCTAGAAAAATATATCCAGGTCTTTCTCTTGGTTTATCATTTGTATTTCCTTTTTAAATTTTAAAGCCTCCACCAGTTCTATTTGCAGATCCAGTGAAACATCCTTTTCTGGTAATTTTCTTGGCCTGCAGTTGCAAATCCACTTTCAATATCATTTCTATAGATAAAATTTGTTTTGCATCTCTCATTAATTGGATAATTAATGTAGAAGGAAAGAAATCATTCTATAAATCACTTTTTTTCTGAGCATGAAGGTCAGGAGGTTAATGAGATTGATATTCATTTATTGATGGTTTGTGTTGTCCTCAGTTGCCATTTGTATTATTGTTCTTTTGTATTGAGTTTTTAAACCAACGATAGCCAACTAGAGTTGCTATTACAAGATTGATGACCATGTAAAGTGATTAAGTAAATAAAAATACAGGACAGTATTTCAGTGACAACATGTGATTTCTGCCTTCCCCCCCCCCAAATAGGTGATTCTGGTGTGTGGGGATTGAAAAAAAACTTTGCTTTATTGGAACTCCTGGAGCGATTGCAGAATGGATTGGGTGGTCAGTGTGGAACAATTGAAGAAACTATTGGCCTATCTGGAGAGGTAATAATAATTCATTTTATTTATTTTATTGTCACATTCAGAGGAGTGCATTCAGATACCTTGATTTATTTATTTAATTGTTTTGTTGATTGATTGATTGATTGATTATGTGCAATCACGTCAATGTCAGTCCTAGTGAGCACATAGAGTTTCTCCAGGTGGATCCCTCCCAACCTGGCCTTTCAGTAGTTCACCCAATGCCACTATAATTGAACCCATTCATGTGACTGTCATCCTCTTTTTCTCTTTCCTTCTGCTTTGTTATTGGCTTTGCCTAATGTGACCAAAATATTCTTGCTTGCTGCTTCTTTTTCTATTAGTAGCCCATCCTAAAAAGGTGCACAATAACTACTGTATCATCTACTTTACAATTCCATTGTAAAGTAGTCCCTGACTTACAATGGTAATTGCAACTGGAATTTCTGTCACTAAGTGATGTGGTCGTAAAGTGCAACTGCATTGCTAAGTGATGGCAATCCTTGCAGTCCCAATCGCTACCATTAGCCAAATCCCATGGTCATTACCTGAGGCAACTCCCCACAACCAAAGTTAATGGGGAAGTCTGCAGGAAATTGAAAATCTTAGGCCTGCAGGCAGGTAAGTAACTGCTACAGGGTGAGGGAGGAGGCCAGGATTTGTGGGGAGAGTATATATGGGGATCCAAGGGGGTACACAAGGGGCTTGTGTCAGGGATGGTGTGTGGAAGGGTGCATAAGAGGTGCAGTTTGAGAAAGGTGCATGAGGGTGCAAGACTGGTGTGCATCAAGAATGTCATGAAGTGGCTGTAGGTCAAAGTATTTGTGGCTAAGTTGAAATACAATGTATTGGAAAGTTCACAAGGAATGCCTTATATTAGGCAAAGGTAATGTTCTAGTGGAGGTCCTATATAAAAGTGTTAAAACATAGTTGCAGTAACTTATTCTTTAGCTATATTACCTTAAAAATGGATTATTGCAATGTATTTTGATTGCGTTGCCTTGAATCCGCCCAGAGTCCCTTGGGAGTTGGGCGGCATACAAATTTAATTAAATAATAATAATAATAATAATAATCATCATCATCATCATCTATCGCAGAAAGACTAGTTAATGCAAAATGTACCTGCCAGAAAATGTGACTATCTTGCACCCATTTAATATCAGCCACTTTAGCTTCTAATTTCATTTCAAGAATGATTTCAAAATACAGCAAAGTACCTTTGAATAGGATTGTGGAACAAGTGGCTCTCCATATGTTCCTTAGTTACTACTCTAGCAGCCCTATCCAGTGCCATCAATGGTGAGAAATTCTGAGAATTGTAGTTGAGCAAAATTTGGATGATCACAAGTTCTTTACCCTGTTTTAATTGGATAAATGGCTTTGGAGCCACATTTTCTAAACAAGGCAATCCTGCCCATTTTTCTTAAATTAATATCAAGTGCTCTACTCCAGGGGTCCTCAACCCCCGGGCCATGGACCGGCACCAGGCCTAACCCTAACCCCCGGGCCATGAAACTGGGCTGCGCAAACAAGCGAAGCCCCATCCGCGAGATGCAGTACACAAAACCATGCCCCCTCCAGTCTGCAGAAAAACCTCTCTCCACAGTCCCTTACGCCCAAAAAGTTGAGGGCCACTGCTTTACTCTTATTTGGTTGTTAGAACAGCTAGATTGGTGAGAATGAAGGACAGGATTTTTTTTTAGTAATGGCCTCTCAGTTTCTTTCTCTCTGCATATCTCTACATATAATAAATCTGGTACAGATCTTTAAGAAAGTTTTTGAAAAACAAATTAAGACCTGGACTGTCTTAACTATATTTGTAGGGGTTCATCTAAAAAAACTTAAGATATAAACATTTAGATTTTTTTTAAAAAAAAATCGCTGTTCTTTTCTTTATTTTTAGTGCATCATCCGATGTGACGAAGATGACACTCATCTGGCTTCTGTGTATTGCACTGTTTGTGCTACTCACCTGTGTACAGACTGTTCCCACCTTACACATTCTACAAAGACACTAGCAAAACACAGACGTGTGCCCCTTGCTGATAAGCCACATGAAAAGACGATGTGTTCTCAGCACCAAGTGCATGCCATTGAATTTGTGTGCTTGGAAGAAGGTTGTCAGGCCAGTCCTCTTATGTGTTGTGTTTGCAAAGAATACGGAAAACACCAGGGTCATAAAGTAGGTTTCATTCTTGATTTCCATCTGTGTTAATAGCAATAGCAATAGCACTTAGACTTATATACCGCTTCACAGTGCTTTACAGCCCTCTCTAAGTGGTTTTCAGAGTCAGCATATTGCCCCGAACAATCTGGGTCCTCATTTTACCGACCTGAAAAGGATGGAAGACTGAGTCAACCTTGAACCAATGAGAATCTAACTGCTGAACTGCTGGTAGCCGGCAGACAGCAGAAGTAGCCTGCAGTACTGCATTCTAACCACTGCGCCACCATGGCTCTTAATACATGACTGACTGAGTGGGTAATATGTATATGCCAGGGATCGGCAACCTTAAACACTCAAAGAGCCATTTGGACCCATTTCCCACAGAAAAGAAAACATTGGGAGCCACAAAACCCTTTTGACATCTAAAATGAAGATAACACTGCATATATACTGTAATTTTTTACCTTTATGCTATGTATAAAAAAACTATAGTGTGTTGCATTTATGAAATCAATGACCTGCTACAGAGAAAACACATTTTTATTTCTGCATGCAACAAAAACATTTTGAACTCCGAAAAAAAAGATGGGTTGAAAAGCTCAATAAATCATGTGCCGGCGGTTGGCAGTTGTGACGCATATTTTGAGCGACAGGGAGCCGCAGCAGAGGGATGAAAGAGAGAGCTGCAGGTTGCAGATCCCTGGTATATGCATTCCAATAACATCATTTTAAAGTTGCTTGTCTGCAGTAATATGGTAGGATGTCTATGCACGAGTGTTTGTAATTTTATTGGAAATGCTGTTTGTATACAGTGCTTATCTTGTTACTCTCTGTAATATTTTAGAAGCAACCAATCTGTATAAAATAGTCCTTTTTAAAGCTTCAATCAAAATCAGAAAACTTTTAGAAAAGTAGATTTATTCTTTAAATTTACCATCTCCCTTTTTATTATTTTCAATCCAATGGGATATTGGAAATAATTTATGAAAAAGGCCTTGAGATTTTTTGTCTGTTGATAGGATCACACTCCAAATACTAAATGAAATGGGACCAAATTTGGTGGAGGAGAAAACAACAAAAGATTGAATTGGGAAATATAGAAAAAATTACAGAAGGCATTTTCTCAATGCAGTCGTTCAGGAAAGCCGGTTGGGTGGCAGCTTGAAATGTCTCTGCCTGTTCCATTCTAAGCCCTCTCTCTCTTCATCCTTCATGATCTAGAGTGGAACATATGCAACTCCCCCTGTGCTTCACAGTGTGTCCATATACCCCAAAACGTAGCTACAACACAAGGGGAGAACAAAAACACTCAAATACAGAATATCACTAAACAAAAGATACAGACTCCTGATGCTGTTAAAGCTAATGCTGTTAAAGAATTTAGAAAATACGCTTTCCCGTATCTGTTGCATTCCATGTTTTTGTAAGCAGAATGTCCAACATTCTGTTTCCAATTTTATAATGGGTGAGAAATGGAATGCAGATCAGAAGAATTTCAGGAAAGGATGTTCACTGCTTTGTTTGTTTGTTTTTCCTTTAGCACAGTATTTTGGAACCAGAAGCAAATCAGATCCGCGCTTCCATTTTAGATATGGCTCACTGCATAAGAACTTTCACAGAAGAAATCTCAGATTATTCTCGGAAACTAGATGGAATTGTACAACAAATAGAGGGAGGAGAACAGCTCTTCGAAGATGGTATAGGAATGACCCATACAGAACATGTAAGTAATTTTGTAGTTTCTTCAATTTATGCATAATCTTTACTATAAATTCATTTACTAATTTTAGATTTCTTTTGGAAGTACTGATATGTCACATGCTACAGTAGTTACATGATTTATGAGCTTTTTTGTGCCCCTCCCAGTAAATAAATTAACACCAACTATGGCAGACACCCAAAAAGTTGATCAAGTTCTTAACAGGAACTTTTATCTGTAGGATAAAACAGATGTCAAGAGCATTAAGGAGATAATTGATTATGGAGAATTTGAAAACATAATGAAAAAATATCTGGGATGCAGAGAACTCCTTTAAAACTAGGGCAAAGGCACATTCAGTGGGATTTTCACTCATTTCTTTAAACAAACTTAAAAAAAATGTTTTGTGCAGAATGAATGGCAGAAAACTATTTTTTTGGTTTTTCTGATTTTACTCTGTGCTCTAATGTTTCAGCATTTTTAACATTGGAGATACAATACATTGTGAAATCTGAAAGTCATGCATTTTGATTTTTTTGTACAGTAATACTAAAAACCTGCTGCTCTTAATCTTTCATTTTTTCCTCCAAATAATGCAGGATTGTCACATATTAAAAATGAATACTCTCTGTAGCAAGTGATGACGTATATGGTTGAGCTTACACTAGAGAGAAGTACTATTCAAGACAAAAACTGCTTTAGTATAATCGTAATGCCTCTGCAGCCTTTCTGTTTGATTTTATAATCTCACTTCAGGTTCCAGGCACTGCAGAGAATGCTCGATCATGTATCAGAGCCTATTTTTCTGACCTTCACGAGACTCTTTGCCGCCAAGAAGAAATGGCACTTAGTGTGGTAGATGCACATGTGCGAGAAAAATTGATCTGGCTTAGGCAACAGCAAGAAGATATGACTATCCTGTTATCACAAGTTTCAACAGCATGTCTTCACTGTGAAAAGACTTTACAGCAGGTAGGCAATCAATACTATAATCAAAATCAATATTGGGACAGGTATGGATATATCTTGAAATGCCAACTCTCAGATACCAATATTGTACAATTTGTAAATAATAAATATTGGACAAATTGCATTCATTCTGTTACAGATTCTGTTATTGAATTATAACTTGGCTTTACTGAAAATACTGACTTCATAAATAGCAGTGGGAGACAGGATCCTCCAGACAAAAAGCATAACAAAAATGTCAAAGGAACCAAAAATGTCATAAGCAACTGGTCGAAGTCAAATTCAAATTAAAACTTGAGTTTTATTCATGTTTTATTTTTTATTAAAATGTTTGAGACTCCACTTCTGAAATGTGATATAAATACAGTATCTAAGAAAACATATTAGATCTGACTTCGAGGTATAAGCATCGGCATCTGCAGTACATTACAGTGATGTTGGATGCAAATACATAGGTTGTGGTATTTGTGTGATGACCTCATTACACACATTATGTCATTTGCCTCTTTGTGGATTCCCACGGGTAAAAGTGTTTATGGAAGATATTAAACTTGATTATGAAAACATAATTATTAAACAAAATTTAAATACCATTGTGTCCAAAATGTATAAAAGAAGTAAACTAAAATTGACTGGTTTGGTTTTCTGTTTAGCCTTTTAGAAATTAGTTAAAAAACATTTTGAGTGTTGATGAGCAATTTGCTTGTATTCTTTCAACTGAATAAAATATAACTTGTTTTCTTGTTTCTAGTAGGGTGCTGCTCTGATACAAAGAGACAAAAGTGTACTATCTTTGTAGTTTTTTATATTAATGTATTATGAAACAGTTGTATTTATTTCTGTTGCAAAATTATTTTAATCTAAATCTAGCGTTGAAGTTCCATTTTTAATATGCTTTTCTTAACCAACTTTGGAGTGGCATACAGAACCTTTTTTACTTTGTTACAGTAATCTATTATCCATCAGAAAAATGTATAAATATATATAACAGCATTAAATAATCAAATATAATCTCAAAATTAATAAGTATAGCTGTGAGTTATATGACTTTGGTGATATATGGAAAGAAGGGAGGAAGAACTACATATATTATAAGAAAAGCAATTTCAAAAATTTAGTGTGGCTTGAAAGTCTTTTTGATAAAGAGGCCACGAAGAAAAGTCTGATTCAGATGTTGACAAATAATGCATATCAGTAATCTGTTGCTGCAAATCATGACAGATCTCTCCTCCTATGTAGTATAAGTTCCATGTTATATTAAGCCATAAAATTAAATGTTTGGGGAGGGGTTGTATGTTCAGAGATGGGCAATATTTCAACAATTGAGAGCCTTCCAAAGCCCATTTGGTCACCTGTTGATTGTGATTCACATCTCCTGATCACAACAGTAGATTACTGCAATGTTCTTTTTAAGGAACATTTGAATAACTATTCAGAAACTGCAGTTAATGCAAAGTGCAGCAGCCTGCACAAGTGGGTGAGAGCCACTGCAGTCATTTAATACTTGAATTGTGACTGCTGCATAGACCTGTGATAGGAAGAATTCAAAGTGGCCTTTCAAGAACTATGTGGTTTGGTTTCCAGATGTTCACCTCTCTCAAGGGACCTGATTTGTTTTATACACATCTTGGCTCTAAGATGCTTAGTTACCAGCATGTGAGAAGTAAGACTAGTATGGGCCCAGAAGCCTTGTTTTTCTGTGGAGGTATCTTGTGCAATACCATCCCAGCAGAGATTTGATCAGTATTTAACTTGGAATTTTATGTAAGGCTGTGAAGTCAGAATTCTTTTGTAGGACTTTTGAAATGTAATTGTGGTTATTAAGTTGGCTTTAGTACTGGATTGCATTTTTATTGCTGTTCCTGTTGGTTGTTTTTTTTTAGTGATCAATATCTTAATTTGCAGTTTTATTGAATATATCATTTTAATTGTATTGTAAACCACCTGTTCTAATTATTTTTCCCTTCTCCTCCTTCACCATCATCTCCTCATCAGAATGAGCAAAAATGAGTTTTCCACTTATTTTAGATGGGGTTGGGATAGGAATGAAACTCAAATTCCACCATTCTATTGCCAAATGTTGGCAAAATGATTTGAGGGCCTGTGGGCCAAAAATAGGTACCGTGCAAGGACTGTCAATTCACCCATGTTGGAGCAATTTCCCATTCTGTTATATGTTGAGAACGCTAATATTTAGATGATTCTGTGCTTATTACACTAAATTTAGCTTCCCTTTTTAGGATGACTGTAGAGTTGTTTTGGCTAAACAAGAGATTACAAGGCTTTTAGAAACATTGCAGAAACAACAACAACAATTTACAGAACTTGCAGACCACATTCAACTTGATGCTAGCATTCCAGTTACTTTTACAAAGGTATAGTTCTTTTAATCTCTAGGTTAAAGATTCAGAACATGAGTTTGTATTCTTCGCCCACTAACAACTTAGGCAACTTTGAAATAGTCTGTTGTATGGTACAAGAATCTATTTGGGATAAGATGAAAACTACAATTAAAAGGTTAATTTGGTTCATGATCTGTAGCTAAAAGTGGAACCTGGAACGTTGAGTTCCATTCATTCCTTCTGTTTATGTTCTATCCCAGATGGAACAAAGAGCATATTGACTGTCGCCCTCCATGAGCCAAGTAGTTCTCAAGCTGTATTTGGTTGAACCATTATCTGCTAATGAAAGACTGCACAGCTTTTCATTTGTATAGGCCTAACAGTGGGTATATTCATGAACTTCAATAGGCATTGACCTATCTATTTAAACCATTGCCAGGAAAGCAAAACATTAGTTTGATTTCCAGTGTTGTAATATATCAAATATGGAATCTTCAACATTAATCACCTTTTACAAATCATCTTTGTAACATTATATGTTACAAGTTCAGGATAGATGGCCTTTTGGGTGGAAGACTTGGTAGTAGTAGCTGGAGAATTCTTCAGGACAGTACTGAAGGAAAATGCATTTGTAGTCAGGAT